>JAODKN010000039.1:18144781-18157708 GCA_026774425.1 Petrocephalus zakoni | reverse complement strand
CCCCCCCCCCCCCCCCCCCCCCCCCCCGCCCCCCCCCCCCCACCCCCCCCCCCCCCCCCCCCCCCCCCCCCCCCCGCCCCCCCCCCACGTGTTACGGATTTATATATATATATATATACACACATACACCCCCCTACACATTTGTGCGTATGTATGTGTGTGTATATATATATACATATATGATATTGAGGTGGGGGCTGTTAATTTGGGGGGGCTCCAGCTCCGATTCATTCAGCAGCCTGCCGTATCTGGCCGCCTAAGCGGCGAGGGGGTGGCTTTTGTCTCCGACACCGAATTTACGCATTTTGTGACGGTGGTGAATCAGTGATACCAGACCGTCCCCCGGGGGGGTTCTCTTGCCATTGTATCCAGTTTGGAAAGTTCTACCCAGCTGGCTCTGATGGCCATTCAGGGGGGAGCCCGTAACTGCGGTTATGTGTGTGGCTCCCCGCGACTGGACCCGTGGGGGGGTATCGGGGGCTCTCCGCTCCGGGTCTCCCTCAGTGTCGGCGGGTTCGGGATGGACTGAGCGCGGCCGTCCATGGCGCCCCCCCCCCGGGAACTAAAGCATGCGTCTGGTTGCTGGGGAGGAGAGGGGGGGGGGCGGACCCTTTGTTTTTCGGTGCTGAGGCAGCCTTGTGTGTGCGGTGGCGGACCCGTTAGCCAAAAAGCCGAGACGGACCGCGGGTAATGACGTGGAACCGAACGCGGGACCGGCGGTGCGCTGGATTCGCGAGGGAACGGAACGGCAATTACCGTTACCGCGGCTCGTGCTGTTTCGGAGCGCGCGACACCGACGGACTGGTGAAATTTAAAACGGCACGGCTCGCCGTCTTTTGCTGCGCTGAAGCGCTCTCGTCCAATCGGGACGGACACCGACGGACTGGTGAAATTTAAAACGGCACGGCTCGCCGTTTTTTTTTCCCCCAGCGCTGAGGCGCAGTCGTCCAATCGCTGAGCCCGACGCCTGGGCGGGAACGATCCGCTACTTTTATCCGGCGGGTGCGGATTGCACCCGGGCGACGGTAGGCTCAGCATGTAAAACGGATGCAAATGGTGTGGTGGCCGGCCCAGCGATTATTGACTGTACTGGAATAAAAAGAATACGGTTTGAGTTGCAGTGTCAAAGCATGTGAATGAGAGCTTGAATTATAATAAAATTAATAAAGATATCCAGAATGACTGACCTTTATGTGTAAGGGATCTTTATAACACAGCCTAAATTAAAAGCATAAAAAAGTGCTTATTCTATGAAGTGGTAATAAAGTCTCTGGCTTGAGAAGATGTTTGGTATAAATGGAGGCAAGCAACCTTTGCTGTGGTGAGAAGGGAGCTGAAATATGTAGCCAGCTCTGTGTATATGTAATTGAAACAAGATGTATGGCAAATCTCAAGACATCATCGTACTATCTGAAGTCTGCCTTTCGAACTGGAATTGCTTCCAAAGAACTGTCAGATCAGCACAGCAGTGGAGATGAAACAACACAAAATAGACCTAAATAATTATCTGTTTGAGCTGTTCCTAATAGCAGTGTTTTGAAACAAATATCAGACCTTGACACGTCAGCTCTTTAAAAATCAGTTTTTTTTCCTTTGTTTTGGTCACATTTATTAATTTCTGGCTCCATTTTGATTGATGAAGTGTAGAGCACCTCTGATGGCTTTGCAGATTTGAAACGGGCGTGTTCCTCCCTCTGCCAGGGGCCTTAGTCCTATAGTGTGGGTAGAGGGATCTTTCAGTGCTGCTTAGCTGCCACGGTGACTGCCTTCTCCCCCAAAAAGAGGTCTGTTTTACTCATCTCTCTAAGCCAGGACAAAAGCTTTGTTGCAGGACTCTGAGGTTACGATTGGGCACCTGCCGCAATCAATCTCAGAATGACAGGAGGCATATGGGACCCAGCCGCGCACAGGGGCTCTGGCCATTTTCGTTTTAGCTGGTGTGCCGGGAAACACATCAACAAATTAACTAAAGCATGGCACTATTGGCATCAGGGGTGGTGACAGTGTCCTGTTCTCTCTTTATTTCTTGTTTATTACTTATTTATTACGAAAACCTATTCTTATATGGCACTGTCTTATCTTGTATCTCAGTTTAATTCACCCATCCCTTTCCCTGCACCTGTTGAAAATAATTTTTGCCTTTGATAGACCTTGCCTTGTTTGTACTCAACCTGTTTGCTATGTGGCCTTTTTTTTTTGTCTGTCAGTAGTTTTCAAACCTGCGACCTCCGAAAAGTGTTTGGGGGCGGGGCTTTCTGTCCCACACCGTTATTCGTATGTCGGTATTGGCAAGATAGAGATGTCTGTAAGTCGTTGGCTGTGCTGTAATCACTCACTGAGCTGGGTGGGGTGACATATGGCATGCCTGTGCTATTGTCTGTCATTGACATGTAATATCAGCATGCAGCTGTTCGGTAGCATGCTTGCATCTCCTCTGTGTGTGCCATTGGTGTTACGTTCACCTGGTTCTTGTTAGCGCTTTGTCTGTTTAGAATTTTCTTCCTCCTTTCTGGCTGGTGAGCTGCACTGTACTACGTTGGGGGTATTTCCTGGAAAAGGTTTTATAATCACAGCGTCTACTTGGTGTATCTGTGGAAATGGAGTGTTTTACCAATAAACGAGAGAAATTGAGGGGCACTGTTTATAAGAGCTGAATGTGTTTTTGGAACCGCCCACAGGGAAGGGCAGGGCTTAACAGTTGTCAACAGTTGGAAAAAAAATAAACAAATCCAAAATGGTTAACATCTGGGATTTAAAGTTCTGTGGGGAAGTTCAAAGCCGCTATGAAAATAAGATTGCCTATTTTTAAAGAAGGGGAAATAGTAAAAACCTAACAAGGAAAAATTATAAGGTTTTGAGTTTTGCATGGAAGGAAACGGAACAAAGCGTCCAGCTGCTGGATCCTGCAAGCGTTGAGTTTGTCTAAATTGATACTTTGGTTTTAGAACAGCTCTGGGACCACTGCTGTAGGTATGACTGTAATGCATAAAATTACACATAAATATTGAATTACTTCAGTTTTTTTTTTGGAGAATTGTGACTTTGCGATACATATGTTCACATGTCATGGCATATCATGGTAGTTGCTGTATTTTTGGTGGGGGTCCTTGAGACAAAGCACAGGACCTCTGGATCTGTAACATTTAAGAAAAATCATTGTTTAAATTAAAAAGAATGGGTATGCCCCCTATGAGTTTGTCGTTTATTATTGCAAAGGTGTTTTCAGCATGCTTGCAAGATCGCCCAAGGTCCTGTTGTCTTGGCTGGTAGTGAGTGGAATATCACCCGACCCCCTAAAAAAAATCACCCTGCAGAGTAAGCTTTGTGTTGTTATTACATCTGGTGCCCCCCCATCAGAAGAATCAACCATCAGTGAAATCCCAAACAAAAGCATATCTGAAATAATAAGTATCAAGTGATAATTTTGTTGACAAGTTTGATCCGTATTATATGTGAATAATGCTTAGGTGTTTGAAGTAATTTAACCTGCAATTATCTGTCCCACTGGCTGTGCTGCATTAATTCCACATTGTTATTTTTATAGTTAACTATATGCTGTAAAGATCACTGAAGTCCTTTACAGGGCAGTGTTAAATTGAGTTCTGCTTGGGAAGTAACATCAAGCATATGTTTAATGTGCACTGATACAGCAGTCTTCAGGATACAAATACTGCTTTTCAGTCAGTCATCTGTTAAAGTACAGGGGAAGCTGGGTGTGAAACTATGAGAAATAAATTTGGCTGTAAAATGTGCTCATGGTAATTTTATTAAGTGAAAAGTGTGAAAACCAACAGTCCAGAGTACTTTCTGCAATTCAGCACTGATTTGGGATCTGCTTACTTTGCCAAAATCGTCACAGTTCTTTAGGGATATAAACTAGGTGATTATTATCAACTGACCATTTAGCTGGCAGCTGCTAAGGGCACAGTAAGTCAGGTTAAACTATATGTTGGGGAATTATTTTAATCAGAAACACTGTTCTTACAATCCAGCATTGCCTGAGTGTGCCTTCTCTACAGCTGTGCTTGATGCTGGATATGTGGGATGAGTAAAACGATCACACAAAATTGAATGTTAGAAGGGAAAATGCTGTTAAGGACATACATTTTGTGGTTATGTTATACATTAAATGTGTTATTGCATTCTGGGCCTGATCCATTGTAAGGAAAATTACTCCTTCCATTTTTGAAAATGAATGTTTCTGGGTGTTTGTTTATGTGCTTGAGGTTTTTCAAATGTTCTGAGGAAGTAACAAGTGCAAGCAATCTTGTTTTTTATCCCGGGTAACTCGATGCATGAGTTAAGAGTCATAGGGCTTAAACTAAGAGAACTATATATAAGCGAAATCCAATTTTTGCTCCATTTTTGACTCACTATGGGATTTTTCGGCTACTGGGGCTGTTTGTAAGCTTTCAGACAGACATTTTTTCCATAGATGCCCTGGTGTTGTGCTGTCAAGTTATACTTCAGCATGTATTTCAAAAACTGTTCTTTAAATAAAATCAACATCTGAATTCCAAATTTTCCTTTTTACAGTAACTTTCATGGAGTGTGTGAGGCGGAAGTGAAGATAGGGAAAGAGATCAATATTTATCACTGACTACGTGGAAAAATCCTGCTTCAAGCTGTTTTTTTATTTTTCTGTGGTCTTCCGTTTGATAAAGATGGCTTGTCTTCGCATATTAATCAGTCTGTGAATGGGGAGCCGGCAGATCTTCATTGTGTGAGTTCTGAAGGCGACCCATAGAGCATCTGGGGGAAAGAGGAGGGAACTGGGACTGTCACGTTGAAAAGCAGGCCCTCCACCCCATTCTGCTGAAAGGATTTCTCTCCATTCAAGTGGAAGGCCTCTGAAAGGCAGGGTGAGAGTGGTTGTCATGTATGTGTGTGTGTAGTGGGCAAATTGGAGGAGGGGCCAGATTGGGGCAATTGCTAAATTGCACCCTCCCCCCCACCTGCTCCACTCCCCGCCTCAAAGCTGGGAGTGACTCATCACTCAATGATGTAATCCCTAGCAATGGTAGAGACTGATCCCGGGGGGGGAGGGGGTCTTGGGCCGATTAGCCACTCCAGAGCACCCCATTGGCTGTAGGTGCAAAAGGCTTCCCCACTGGGAATGAGATTGAGAATGAGGTTTCTGCTTGCGGGGTTGTTTGTAGGTGTTGTTGGTTTGGGCAAACGCATGAGGATGGCACACAAGTTTATCGATGGAGTAACAAATCAGCTGCATGGATGCATTTCGTCCTTCTGATTAATTAAGCTCTGAACGCTCTCCCCTAAATGTCACTCTCAGTGGCTGCTGTCAGACTCAAGCATGCACCCTTCAGTGAATAATGTGATGCTGCTTCCCTGTTTAATCCTCTATAGTATGTGATTTGTGTATCTGTGTGTTGTACCTGCCAGTACAAAGCCTACTAGTTAGCTTGGGCCAGCTAGCTTATTTCAGCTCGCATGGACGGCACAAGTGGTATTTTTAGCCGTGCTGGATTTCTTGTTCATTATCATTTGTTATGCCATTAATCCAGGGACTTCACGCAAGCTGCCATAGATACCAAACCTAGAAGTAATTCCCGGGATGGTGGGAGCTTCTTTATAGTGTACGCTAATGATTGAAAGATGTGTAGGGTTCTCATAGGAGATGAATGGAAATCGAAGGATTGAGGGCTTATCTTCTGCCAGCCAAAGGAGATTCTCTGTTCAAACAGACTGGTCCATGGAAGCGCTTGGGTCTTGCAGAATAGAGAACAGGAGAGGATTAACATGACAGGTAGATGGGCTGGGAAAGCCTCTTGAGGTTAAGGTGAAGTGTGGGGGAGTTTCTTGGTAAGCCTGAGCAAGCTGATGGAAAGGCTGCCTTTAACATAGTGAAATTAAACTTGGTCAAATGTTACTCATTCCCACTCTGTCTTTCAGGTTGGTACAACGAAACAGGAAGCATTTTCAGTTGCTCTGCAGACATGCACATGGGCTCGGGCCCCGAGCTACAAGGAGCCGTCGTTCCCTTTAAATTTATGCCTTTGTCCCTTTAGATATACCCACTGTGCAGTCACAGATTGGAGGAATGTGATTTATTGGGGTTAAGTACCCGAGACAATTGAAAGGCAGCCCTTTGAAGAACACCGTTGGCATCACTTTAAATCCTCAAAATGAGAGCAGGACTGGAGTAGACAAAATAAGACAAAGGAAGGGGAATGAATGTGATGTGGGGCGTATTTTATAACCTGATCATATTTTTAAGTGGCATGCTTAGTACGGATGGATCATCACTGACCCTTTTTAAGGTTATTGACAGTTTATTCATTTTTGGTTCTTGAGGTGTGATGGAGCTCAGATGTCCACCACTGGTAGCCATCTACTGCAGAAGGACTTGCTAGTTAGACCCTGGGTAGAGATTGAATTCTTGGAGAAAAGGAAGAGATTGGTAGACTTTATAGTTTTTGTTTAGTTGACTTACTCACCAAAAAAGGGATAGTTCATGAGTTATATTGTAAATTCCCACGTGGGAGGCGGATATAAAGACAAAGAATGATTGCAAATATTTCTAGTTTTTGTTTTTATGTGGGCCAACTGATCCCTTATGAACTGATCCTTAGGGTACTGCCACAGATGAAAATTAACTTACAAACATGTTTATTCCATTGTTTTTTTATTTTATTTATAATGCTGCCTATTAGAAGGGAGGCTCTGTTCATTGCTCGCATCCCAGGACTAGGATGAGCTCAAACCAGAGTGAACGATTTTTTTTAAATTTATTTTCCCATCGTGTATTATCAAGCCTTACCATTCAATCCACAGTTGCTGATCATTTGATGGTGTGGATGGTTTCAGCGTGCAGCCTGATAGTGTTGGTCAGAGGATGAGGAATGTGTCGATGAAAGAAATGGCAGATTGCTTTTGCTGGAGGTGTGGGCTATGGTGTCCAAGGAAGTGTACCCAACCCAGTTGTCAGGTTCAAATTCAGGTTATATACAGTACCTCGCCCAAGGGTTGCAAAGCTCTCAGCTGATATGTTAATTATCTAGGCACCAGGGAAGGCGTACTGAAATTATCGATTAGCAGAAGTCGCTCCACTGTTGTGCCGTAATGGAATAAATGCGAGCCGTTGACTTGCAATGGAAAAGCGAGCAGCTCAAACGTTGCAAGTACATTCGGTGACCTCTAAGGGCAGGATACCTCATTCCAACTTTGAGATGTCTGGAAGCCCTGTGCGATTGCATTCAGAAAAGGTTTTATTGAATGAAATCAAAAGCCATTCACCCCTTTGCTGGCCACGGAGCACGGAATCCGCCCGAGTTCCAATACACTGTCACGGCCGGCTGTCCAGAAGTGGGACCGACAGGTTGCCGCCATGGGCAGCCAGCCATATCCCAGGTTGAATGTTGATGGGTATCTTTCCTCTCTCGTCTCCCATCCTAAGCCACTTCAGACTCTCCCTCCTGCAAAACGGTAGTTCCAAATGGCGGAAGGCGGGATGCAGTGCTCATCTAATCTGCGTTGACAATGGAAGCCCCTTGGCATTTGCTGATCAAATGCATAATCAACAACTCCCGTCTAGCCACGGTTAGCATTTTCTATGTCACTGTGGTAGACCATCTCCCTCCTGGTTTTCTCTGCCTGCTTACCTTAGTCTATAAAACAGGGTGAATTAGTTGGTAAACCAAAAAAATTTGCTTAATCCCCTTATTTTCCCCCACACTGTAGACTTTTGCCTGTTGTGGTAAGAAATCTGTCTTTATTAGTCATCGTGCTAATAAGGAAACACGAGCAGGACTAAGTGCCCCCTGTACGAGAATTCGGTCTTGACTAGATCATGGAAGCAGGTTTCTGACCACAAGGATTCTTCATCATTATCATGTGGCTACCAAACACGCGCTAATAAACAGCCAGGCCAGCGCAGTGATATCCTCAGATTAAAGGCGTCACTGAGGTGGTGACCCGGAATGTCCCACGAAATCTCCGCAATATTTGCAGGTATTCATCTTACCCTATGTTGAGAATGGGAAGGCTGCTTTATTAATTTCTTTATCCAGGGGCAAGCATGCCGAGGACGATGTGCACAGTATTGGCCACGGGGGTCATATCCATTGGGCGGAAGCCTCATCGAGAGGCTCATTCCGAAAAAGTGTAGTGGTTTTAAAGGATCGGGACTGAAGATAAAAATTGTGAAATTGTAAAAGAGGAACAGGAGTGAGCAGGGTGCAGGAAACGGTTTGTATCACTGTTTACTGCAGTGTGTTGTCATGTTGTCTTCCATTGCATCGGGACGGTAGAAAAAGCAGTGCCTGATTCGTGATTACGGTTCGTCAGCGAGGGTCCAGCATACATGGCGCCGGTTAACTAGGACATCTGTTTACATCTGGGGAACAAAAGGAACGTCAGACAGCCCCCGATTGATTCAGTTGCTCAGCATGGGTAGCCAGTTGTACAGCTCGGCACTGTCAATGCCAGGGTTATAGGGCCGGCATTCTGTCATTTTCCAGCAGGACTGACTGCATTATTCAGGCTTTGGGCCTGAGCCAGAGATCCGGATAGCCTCAGCATGCCCTGCTGGGTTTGAGGTGAATTTACGCTTTATAAGACTCGGGTCCATTGTGGCCGAAATAATCTGATGGGCCTATCTGACCCGGCTTATGGTTCCATATGCGAACAGAACCCTGCTGGATTCTAGTAAGCGCTGTGAGAAACACAACACTGACGTCCATGTGCATTAAGCAGGAAGGCACCTGGGCACACAGGTGTGCTGAAGACCTCCTTGTCTACAAAAACCTCTTCACTCTTTTCTTTCTGAATGTCAGCTCTGATGTCCTTTCTGAACGAATGGCTGCCCAAACATTCTTCTCAGATTTTCTCCAGCTGATCTGGAAATGTATGTTTCTTTTTCCTCACCATGCGGGACGTGGTGTTGTTAAATAATACGGTACTTGAGAAACAAATTAAATTTGAGGAAAGCCTTCCCTCAGTTATGTAAACAAAGGAGACTCTCGCAGGCAACTAATACTGATTTTCTTCTTTGAAGATAATGATAGATAAGCTTTGACAAAGATGAATAGGTAGACTTAATTAAGATAATTCACTTTCAAAAGATGTTTCCCCAAGTGTTAAAATCATGTTACCTCAACACTTGATAAAGAAAGTAAGGCTACTATTAATTTTTTACTAGGCACTGGACAAAGAGCCCAAAGGCAGTGATAAAGTTTACTCTTAGCATGCACATTTTAATGAAAAAGACATAATGGGAACACTCTTGCTGTGTTATTGAGGTTTTAATGAAGGGTGAATGTGTCTGGTCCGGCCTAGTTGAAGAAAATCAATCAGGATCTAACACTGAAAGCGATGCCCCGTGAATCTCGAGAAGAAGGCTGTAAAAATCCACAGGGGTTGGATGCCTCTCTTGACCATAACAAGGGCCCTTATTTTGTTAATGTATGTCTGAGGGGGACAGATGGTAGCTGCTTGCTTGTGGGTCGTATGACCTCAGTAACGACCACGACCACTTGGCCTGTCATTGTCCCTTTGCAGCTTGATGCTGAATGTTCATCTTTTTTTTTTTTTTTTAACTTTAGCTACTTTGAGTTTACTTGTCAGAATTTTGCTTTTCATTTGTTTTACTGGGTGAAATCTGCCGAGTTTATACTGTACTACTGTAATAATGTAAATATTTAATCACTAAAGCTGATAAAATGCTTTTGAAGTTACCATTTGTACATGTTTTTGCTGTCAAAGTGACTGACTTTTTGATTTTCAAAATGTGAAGGCCTAGTCATGAAGCTGTTCTTGTTTTTATTGCAGCAGTGTTTGATACAAATCAGTACTTGTCGATTTATATATATTTTCCATATATGACCATTGGACTAAGAAGGATGGCTATATGTTGAACTTGGGTGCTCAGACACCCAGCCAGAAAAGAACAGTAATGACCCCAAGAAGTGTGTAAACACAGGCCTCGAGGACGATTTAGTCGCCCAGGTGCAGAACTCTGCAGTGTACGGAAACCAGTGATATTTGTTTAACCCCATTGCAAAGCAGCTCCATTCGGGAATGAGCAAGAAGAGAGACCTCCATTTATCATCCTGCCACATTGGTCCAATGCAAATCAGTATCTGAATATTTTGAACATGTAAAAAAGAAATGCAAGTGATTCTGTGGAAAATGAATAATTTCTGTGAGGCCAGAGCAGCTATGGAATGAGGATGGTCTTGTCCATTGAGGAGTGACGGTTTGTTGAATTGCCGATGATGGGCACCAACATGGCCAACCAAGGACAGTTGTTTCTGAAGCATTCTCACAAAGGAGCGGGCTCTATTGTGTGGCTCTTAATGAGCCCCTCTACTATCAGAGAAAAGACAAAAGGGAGCAAGGCGGGAGGTGCAGACGGTGTGTTCAGAGCAGAGCACATCCCCTCTTGAGTGGGTAGAGCCCCCTCCCCCCTTTTGTTTCAATGAAAGTGCCTCATGGGCCCAAAGCCTGATTGTCATTACTGTTATTGGGCTGTCTCTGAATGCTGCTTCCTAGGGCATTGTGGGGGTGCTTTTGGGGTTCTTCTGCCAATATTCATTGTAACGCCATCCTTCTAAAGGGTATTAAAAGTGAAAGCAAATGCAAAAACCGGGTCAGGCATGCAGAATACTGTTCACAGACACAGGCTGCCCTGCACTCTTCTCTTGGACTCTCGGTTCAGCGTAGCTTACATCAGATTTCTGTGGGTAAACAACGTGAGTGGCAGAGTCAGCATAGCAAGCTGGGAGCCCTGAACCACTCCGAAAGGGGTTTCTTCTAATGCAGGAGCTAGAACTCTGAGACTTTTAGATATTTGCTGGAGTAAAACTCTAGCATAGTAGGGCTAGTAAAGAATAATTTTGTCTGTGTGTCTGTGTTGAGGAGTGAGGGGTGATTTTGGAATCAGATCATTTGCTGGAATTGTATTGATTTGTCTGGTTTCCTGGCAACGGAGTTCCGGCTGCGCGTCCCTCGTTACCGAGGCTCACAGAACAATGGTGTGGAGCCGGGATCGGGAAGTGGAGCCAGCGGTGCTTCAGCTTCCAGTTGGGATCCAGTTTGAGTTCTAGGGGGTGAACTTTCAGGATTTCGGAAGGCCCAGCCGGCAGCCCAGCTCTGTGTTGATGGCCCAGTCGGCCATCGGTGCCTAATCGTGTCCATTTGTGCTTGACTGAAATTGGCGAGGAAATTTAAGAGCAAAGCACGGTGATTTTGGTATCTTTTGCTATCATTTTTCACTATTCTAACAATAAATAATCTGTCTGCAATAAAAGTGTTTTCATAGACACTTTTTCCTGATTATTTTATGAACTAACCAAGGTGCGTGAACTGGACTGACGGCAGATAGCTGAGCATTAAGCAGTGCATTAGCACCTGACAATTTTGCCTGCATGCTTTATATGTTCAGAGAAGATCAGTGCTGTCAGACATACCTTAAGAATTGGATGACTGTGGATGCAGTCGGCTAGAGTGGGACTTGGGAGTATTTGTGGAAAAAAAGATTTGTCGAAATCACAGAAAAATCAGCTTCAACGTTATGTACTATATTTGTCAGTTATGGTTATTTAAACAATACTTCCAATACTTACTATTTTTTTCCATCTGTTCCATCTGTTAATAGGAGTCAAATTTAATCTCATTTGCACAAAACAGGGATGTTTTGGTGGCTTGGGACTGTAATTTATTAAAAGAAGCATGACGCATTTTGTATCTCTGTATTAATTTTTTTGAAATATGCAAATATACAAAAATACATATGTAAACAAATTTAAAAGAACAGCCAGAGAGTATTAATGGTGTTATTTGCATACTTTCAGTTTTATGTCATTTTGTTTTTTAAGCAGCATTAGCTGGTTAGTGGGCCTCAATCCATTGTTTTGGAGCATGAAAGTGCAAAGATGCGGAAGGAAATTGAATTAACTGTCCCCAATTTTTTTTTGCGTCCCATTCTCGGATTAGCCATTGTTTAATTTCGCTCCCAGCCACGAGTCTTCCGTGGATTATGTGTGGTCTGGTCACCTGACGAAACTGCCCACAATCCTTCACTGGCCACTGTAAATGTGCGGTAGAAGCAAATTTATAATTACATTTCCAGACCTCATTTTGGTTACCACCCCTCGTTTCAGCTACCAGACATTCCTCCGCCCAGCTCCAAATGCCCTACTCCAGGTTTCTGGAAAAAGCCCTACATGCATTACAGTATAGAGGCTATTGATTAATAGACTAGTAATACAGAGAAGTTTGAGAAAATGCTTTGTGAATCTCACTTGCACACATTTTTTTTCCCGTTTCCTTATTCTCAGTTCTGGTAATTGTACCATTAATCATGATGGCAACATCCCATTGAAATTATGAGCACAAAAGTCTCTCGAGCAGCATAGTCGAGTCCAGTCTGGCCCAGTAGAAATGTCTAGAGACTTTAGAATCAGCTTGGCTCTGCGCTTGTTTTGGTCTGTTACGTCACCAAAGTGTGGCTTTAATGCAAGGAGAAAGGCATACAGCAAGCTAATATATCATCGCTGATGCATTTGCCCATTTAAAAATAACCGTAATTTCTGACAAACATAATTCATTCATCGACGTCCCAGTGCCTGGCTTCTATGGAGGGACTGTTACCTGTGGCTGAAAGTAACACTACTATCAAGCCAAGGCCTCACATTTGTTTCGGCTAAAACGCATCAAGCCTGTTCTGTGTGACCAACATTTACTGGTCACCTGTCTCACAAAGCCTGCGTTAGCAGGCCACCGTATATAGATTGGGCAGTTACATTAAGTAGTAGTAGTAAAGTAAACATCATATATAAATAAAACGTATTCCACGTATTCCACGTAAATAAAACGTATTCCGTACTATAAGACTACAACCAGCTCTTTTGTTTATCTGTCCACCTTCTAACATCTCATGCTGGTCAAGGTCACACAACAATGGGG
>JAODKN010000039.1:18131071-18144681 GCA_026774425.1 Petrocephalus zakoni | reverse complement strand
AAGACTACAACCAGCTCTTTTGTTTATCTGTCCACCTTCTAACATCTCATGCTGGTCAAGGTCACACAACAATGGGGAGCACCCTGGGACGCCAGACCACTACAAGGCACGTGCACTATGACTGATTTAGAGACACTGGTTAGTGTAACTGCAGGGGGAAACTGGCATAACACGGGAAGAACATGCAAACTCTATAGCAGAGGCAGGATTCAGACCCCTACCCCTGTTGGGTAGGAGCAATACCCAGTGCCACCCTTCATTTGTTTATTGATTAGTTAAATCTTGTCAAGTCTGGTTCTGTTCCTTGTAACAAAACAAACAAAGGAAGCCGTCCAGCAGTAGCTCCCCACTCTGTCTGTGCAGCGCATGAGACGGTAAGTCCTAAGTATGTTGGGTTAAGTGCTTTATGATAATGAAGCCATCTGGCGGCCCAGATAAGATCTCAGATTCTCAGATGACAAATGGCTGCTATGCAAAGCGGAGCGAGGTGGTCAGCTTTTGTTCTGTAACATCTTCCAGATTTTTGGTTTGCAGTGCTGGGCGAACGGCAGGTGGAGGTTTTGGGAGTGCCGCTTCGGTAGGGTAGTGCCAGAATGTGCATGCATGTCAATGAAGTGGGATAGGGAATAAAACTGGAATTATAAAAACAACGGTAGGAATGGCTTGTGGGATGCAGTCTCCCCGGGTGCTGGGGGGTGGGGAGCTGGCGCCGGCAAGCCCCTGGGGGAGTTGTAGGCGGTGCCAATGTTTGGGACAAAAAAAAAGGCATTTGTGCAATTAATTACTGGATACATAGGTAAATAATGCATCATATGTTAGACATCCTGCTTGCTGAAGGTCACATTTGGAGGTGGGTGCTTGGTCGTCTGAAGGGGTTTTAGTCGCGGTGTGGAATAGATGTGCAAGTACAGGAAGGCAGTGTTGTGGCGGGGGGGGGTTGCTGGGCAGGGGGCAGGTAAGGTTATTAAGAGCATGGTGGCAGATGGCGGGGTGCCGGGATGTCGTGCAGCTGCCCCCTGGGAGTGAATGTGCTCCAGACGGGTGACTATGGGGATGGATCCCGGCGGCTGCCGTTCCCCTCTTCTGCTTGGTCTCGCTTATGACATTGAGGCGGCCTGGCAGATTCAGGGCCGGAAGATGCTGAAGGTGACGTGGAGCCAGCGAGGAGATGATCACAAAGGGCACACGAACACACACGCCAATACACGCGCACACACGCGCACACAGACGCATATCTATACTCAGGTGCATATAAGGTAGTCATCTGAGTCATGCTTTAAGTGAAACGACCCTTATTAAGCATAAATTACGAGGGTTAAAAAGCCATTCAGCTAACAGCAGCACTTTTGAATTGTGGGGTTTGAAATTTTAGGGGTATAATGGGTATGCCCCTGTGACCCTGACCAAGATAAACGTCTGGAACGTGGATGGATTGGGGAATCTGAGAAGATGCCGGGAAGGATGAACAAACAACCACTGTTGGGCTGCTATCACAGTAGCACTAGTCGAGATGCATCTTGAAGCATCAGTATGACTACCTCTCATTTCCTTGCACAGCCCTGTATAATTTGTTAGAAGGAGCTGTCAATAGCACAGAGTCATTGTAGCTGACCGAGGACAGAAGGGCTCCTGCGAAGCCACCTGGCCTTTGGGCAGATGTTTGGTTTGCTCCTTCGGCGTTCATGGGAGCACAATTTCCATAAAATACACGGCCGTCGCAAAGCGGTCATGTCAAGTCCGTCACCTAACAGCAGGTCAGCAGTAGCCGTGTTTAAGTGTCCAGCCTTTGCTTCGAAACCATGGAGGAAAACGGCCATTTATTTCCCCCGACAGTTTTTGCTCAGTGATGTTACATGGAAAAACCGTCCGTGACAGGATGCGTTGGAAGGTGAAAGCGTGTCAGATTGAATCCTCCACACGTTCGGCCAGTGCAGCGGTTCACCTGAGAATAGCTGGCTTTGTGAGCTCAGGCACGGAGTCGATATGTCTCCCTGAAGTTAAGGACAAAGGGAATGTAACCATGCATCTCCATCATCGGAAAGCTATGCCATCAACACAATCACGTCGAAGCTCTGGTCCCAGATTCAGAAATAGCATGAAGGGGAAACCACAAGTGTGTCAAGGTTAAAAATCAATATGGCTCATCCTTCCATAACGAGCAACCTCCACTTCCCTCCATCTTGGAGTCATAAATCATATGCTATGGTAATGATGCAGTGGAGGAATATTTGCTTAGACCCAAATAACTTCCAATGACAAAATGACTCATTGCTTATATCTCAGGTACTGGTTCAGTGACCAATAAAATGGCTACAGTTCTATTCTTGTTTTTTATTATTATTATTACTGCATGGAAGTAAATACCATCTATTTTTATTACTACATAAATACTGATTTGCCAGCTTACCACAGTAGTATACGCTGTCAGCACATTCATATCGATGACAAAACCCCTTCGTTAAGTGACGTGCGATTATGCTATCCTCATTCTTTCTGTGCAGATTATTTTCCAATTCTCCTGGCCGCAGAACCAGGTCAGCACTTGTCACATTTGATCACGCCACTGGACAATGTATTGAAATGCCAACTGCTTGTAATATTCATTTTCACCTTGTCCACATGTTTTGATTCTGGGCAGTAGCTGTGGAAGGCTGGTGCTACAGGAGCGCCTGAAATCGAGGCCAATTAGCTTTTAAGCGTCCTCTGTGGGCTCCACTTTGATAGCATCTGCATTAAGTGGCCAGTTTATACTTCTGAGACTGGCAGTGAGAGTGGTTTTGCATGTATCAATTAAGAGCTAAAAAGATCTTCACTGGGATCTCTGAAAATGCTTTTAAAATGCCAAAAAAACTCACATGGCATAAGTATTTGACGGCTCTTTTTCAGACTCTGCAGATGCGCCGTATAGGTGAAGATCTGGAACTGATCAGATTTACATGCCGACAGGATCTAGTTTTTTCTGTGTTTTAATGTCACCGGAACCTCCCTTTTTTCATTACTTGAAACAATGAACAACACAACTGCCTGTTTTTGGTTTAAGCTACACTCCTAAAAACAGCTAGAACATGAGAAGCAGGCTGAGATTTTTTAAGCGCTGTACTGACTTGGTTAAGGTAACCTTCTAGGAATTCAGTCTGTCTTTTAGGCCACAGAAGGTGCAGTTGCAAAGCGTAAAAAAAACACCCAACTGGATAAGTCAGCTCAGCACCCGTGAACAACTGGTCGGGTGTAAGTGAAGACAGGGTCTCTGTTGGTGGTCCAACTGTAGAAGTTCTTGAATGGAAGACTTGAGTTTACGGTTCTCAGAAGTAGCCGCCAGGGGAAGGGTCTGCTTGCATGAGTTGTAGCAGTAGGGGTTTGGTTTCACTGTAGGATGTAACCATTCTGTATTCCTGTGTCCCCTATTTCACAGTGTACTCCAAAAATCCTTCAGACTGAAAGTGTAAAAAAAAAAAAGTATCGTTCTTCATAGTAGGAGTCTGCAGTTTATTTTTTCTGGAGTCTTTCCATTTCCCTGCACCGAGAACACATCCTGAATTCATCACGCATGTTTGTTTATGGGAATGTGCCATTTGTCTTTTGGATTTACTTCCAGCACTCTGTTTGTCCACAACAGCCAGAAAAAAAGAAGGGACGATCTGTGCCGCAGTCCAAGAGTGATTCCCATGAGTGCATCTGTTAGGGTAACATTCTGCGATTGTGCAGAAATGCGTCCGTATGTCAGGCTCGATAAGGTTAATAGACTGAATTCCAAAGCATAGGCCTTCCTCTGTAGCCATCAAGACATCTTCTTTAAGACATTGAAAGTTAAGATGTTATTGAATGGCGATGAATGTTTAAATGTTAATCAGACTGAAGAATGTGAAACAGATTAAACTGAGGGAGAGTAAAGACCTTTGTGTGTGTGTGTGTGTGTGTGTGTGTGCCGGGAAATGTCACTGGTGAAGTTCACAGCCACCTTGCTAGAAATGTTCTGTTCGACTTTTGTTTGGCCATTTTTGTCTATTTGGAAGGACTTCGCCTCTTGATGTCACTTAATCATCCGCTTGAGATGTCCGTGGCAGCAAAGTGAAATGGAAACAGGCCTGCCTTTCAGAATGAAGGCGACAAGGGCTTTATTGAGAAGTACTACCAGGCAGGAGCACAGCACAGCCTTGTTGCAGCTGCTGACGAGACTGAAGCCGGACACCAGAGGAAGGAAAGTGCTGGGGTTTTGGTCTTGTGCCCCCTATGGCTGCCACTTCTTTTAATTGCTCCACTGATGGTGTCTTTCCAAACATAAGCTGACGACGTTTGCCCCCAGAAGCACAGAAGAGCAGAGTTGAAATGGTCTTTGGTGTTACGTGTACTGGAGCAAAACTAGATTTGGATTATAATCCTCAGAGTTCCAGTATTGCAAGCGCTGAGTTTTGGCCGTCGTCAAGTTTTCGGGGACCATTAAAGAAATTTCTCATTTCTGCTACTGTAGGTCAGATCTGATGGACACTGAATTTTTAAAAAATAATTTTAGTTGAACTAATCACAGGCAAAATCACTACTGAGGTGTTAATAGATAGTCGGTGGGGGAAAAAAGCTGTGTGGCACTTCACAGGCTCAACTGTGTTTCTTGTACACTTTGATAAATTTATTCTGCGTCACAGAATTCAGTCAGCGTCAATCTTCCATTATCAGGCCATGTTTAAGGCAAAATGGCAAAAAATGGTAGGCAGAATTTCCATTAAGTGTGACGGTGGAGGGAGGGGCCGTCACTCAACTGACGCCTTACCAAAAAATCTATCAGAGCTGAGGGTTTTTACAGATAGTGTTTTTTTCCATTTGATGAAATGGAAGTATTGATTTTGTGTACTGAAATATGTGCCACTGCTTAAATTACTTTAAAACACACCCTACAAAAGCATTCATAGCATTTCGGGGATTCAGAGCTGATTGAGTTATTCATTTAAAGATGGATGGAAATGTAACTATAGATTACTCGGGGGTGGCTTGAAACAGCCCGCGTGTGTCGCCAGACAGAATTTGATGAGCAGGAACATCGGCACACGAAAAACAATCACTGTTCGACACCCTCGTGATCAGGGCGGGTGACGGATTGATGCATCGCCAGAGGTAGACTATAGGCAGTTGGGTATGATGCTCACAGTAGCTTCCTGGGCAGGAACATGAACATGAATGACAAGCTTGAGATGCCCATAGGCCGACGGTACGAGCCCGGAACTGCAAAAGGGGCAGGGAATGTTTCCAAGCAACAGGACAGTTGTGACAGGACAGTGGAGAGTGGAGGGAGGAGCCACTATCTTAGCGGCAGCGTGGCAGTGATGCAGAGATCCCTCTTGATGTATATGATGGATGCCCGGCATAATGGTTTACAATGCAGTTATCGGACCACGCTGACAGAGATGGCTTTACCTCATTGCTTACTTCCATGAGTCATGTCAGTGGGGCTGACAAGCCACCACAGAGTGCTGAGTGCCCCGAGTCCCTGAATGTCTAGTGGAACCACAGGTGAGAGCAATACAGAAGTGTTTCTTATATATTCTTCAACTTCCCCGTCCTGAAAAGGTACAAATGATGCACTTTATCCCCACATGGAGTGTGCAGGGTCTGGATTAATGCCATTTTTATGTTAGTGGCGAAATGCAGTGAGCGGTCGGGGGCTGTTGGACTATAGGGCTGACTGAGCTGACCTGAACTTCCTCCTCACCACAGCAAATCACAGTGACTGAACTCGGTACCACTGGGGCCCCAAGGTGAACTGTTCACCCTTTGGCATCATGCCCACCTACTCAGACCCCACCACGGCTGATGCCGAGAAACGTGAGCCGGGGGGCGTGCCCTCTCGCAATGGAAACCCGCGCCGGGACCCCACTGCACCACTTTTCCACAAGGCCGCCAAAGGAGGGAGTCTCTGGGATTCTTAAGTTGTCAGGAACTACTGCAGACATCTATTTTTAAAGAGGTCACTGTTGAAGATTAGTCCTCCGCGGTTATAATTACCGATCCAAGACTGCCTACCTTTCCCAATGTCATCTACTCCTCATACAGTTCTCGTGCTCCAGGAGGCAACTGGAACTCCCTGACCCCTTAGGAAGAACAAAACTTTTACCCAAACCCCACTGATACTCTTCCCTTCCCGATGCATTACATGAAGCTGCAAGGACACCAAGAACAATTGACAGCAAATTAATTTTAGGAACCTAGGGGCTGAATTTTTTTTTTTCTTCTTTCTCTCTACTATCCCCTGGTACATCATATGGATTTTGGACAGCTCTACATTTAGTTCCTAATTCCGAAAGTGGTTGTATCTTACTTTTTCGACCAAAGAACAAAACTAATTCTGCTATACTGTAAGATCCTCCTAAGCTCTTTATCGGGACATTTAGCACGTTTAGCGAGGGGGTGCTAAGCTCCTTTTAAGGTCAGCAGGTAGCACGACAGCATAAGGACTTGTACTCGCGGCAAAATCAGCATTTCCACTTTTTGAATTGCACCTTCAAGCCGGACCGGAATTGCTGCAAGTAAAATGTACTGCTGAATAAGCGGTTTACCACTGTTAAACTGTGTGGTCTATATATTTCTTTACATAAGAGAATGCGGCAAGATAGTAAATTCTGGCGCCAGATTTAATAAAAGAGATGCATGATGGGAGAATGTTATGCATTCATCGTTATGTGCTCTGGTGGAGCATGGAATAGTGCTGTATTTAACATATGTGCATAGTGTAGGCCTGCAGTAGTAAGTTAAGTCGTCAGTTTATTTCTAAAGCTCATTTTAAAACGAATAGTTGACCGAAGTGCTTCACACAGATTTAATAACACAGGCTTAATAAATTACTACATGATACCCCTTGCAGTATACATCATAGCCCAACATGAGAAAAATAAATAAAACTATTAAATCACATCAGAACACAAAAATGGAACATTTTGGCTTACTATCCATAGCGAATAATGCACTAAACTCTTTCTAACTTGTACCTGCTCTATCCTAGATATAACTTATTCCAGGTGAGGCACAGTATTATGATGCAGAATATATTTGTTTTCCTGCTTGCAGTTCACCTCGAAACTGGGTCAGTGCTCTGGGGTGGTAGTGCAAGAATGCTCACTATATATGATGTGAATCCTTCTTTCCCTACAGTTGGTCATGAACGCTGTTTGTGCTCACATACGCTTACTGCTCTGACTTCGTAGTATTGCTTCCCTTGCTGGTAGAATGCCTTGAAATGTAGTTTAGGATGAACTCAATTCGATTAATGTGAGGTTGTTTGTGAGGAAAAACAGCATTCAATTCATTAATGCTGTAGACTGAGACTATGACTACAGATCTCACCAATACCCTTTTAAATAACTAATTAATGTATCTGTTATCAATAATCCATTTTCTGTTGCCGTGGGAAATCACACTTTCCACTCTCCATTGTTCATGTTTTGCTTACCAGCCACAATAACATTCAGACAGAAATACATTTTAGCGTGAAAGCTTGCCCACTCTCGGGATAAATAAATAACCAGTGTTAAACCTCGCAGCTCCTCAAAATACCCCCCGGTTAAAGGCATCAGCATTACTGGTGGAGATTCCTGAAACGTATTAAAAATTTAAACCCACTATCTCCAAAGAAGGGTTACTTCAACCGAGGGCTTAATTTGCAAAGCTTAATAAGGAAAGGCATTAAGTCATGTCACTTAAAGTGTTGTTCCTGCTTCATTAATAACACTTTTTGCAGTGAGTCTTGAAGGCACTGACTAAGTAAGTTGCTCAGGTCTTATTTCAGTCATCGATAGCACATTGGGCCGTGCATTTTGGGGTTGGCTTTCATTTCATCGCAATAATTGGTGTGTGGTTGAAGCTGGTGGGAGGTGACTACATACTTTCGCTCCCATGCATCCATTATCATTAATTTAGAAGCTCAGAGAAACAAGGCATCAGAGTCTCTGGTGGTGGTTGAGGCTCCTTCCCTATCAGGAATCTTGAGGAGGCCTGGCTTGTTAAACTTCAAAATTTCTGGCATGTAGAGCGGAAGAGACAGCCATGTCCATATTTTTGATTGATTGTCTGATGAATGTTCACGATGACTTGATGATTAGATTAAGAGGAACTCTTTGATGTGGAGGTGTTTTGCCACATGGGTTTCTCACTGTCAGATGTAGCCTTGCCATCTGGAAGCCTTCATTGATTTTCATTTTCGTCTGTTATTATATACCCTGGATTATAAGTACAAAGGGGGCCGATTGGAACAATTGATTGCATTTCTTAGCTGCAAGCTTTCAAAGCAGAGGGGAAATGTTATCAAATTGCAGACAAGTTTTCTTTAGCGCCAAGAAAAAAACAGGTTCACGTTTTATCGTAAAATCAGTAGCATGTTTCTCTGGCCAGCGTTCAGTGGTGTTTTCGTTTTTGTTTCGCAATATCCCAAGAGGGAGAATTCAGCAAGTGAAGCTGACGGGAATAGTAGGCCCTTCCAAAGCAGCTGCCTACTCCTCACCATGTGAAGAGATACAAAACATGGACAAGAATTAATTATGGCCAAGTCAGATGCAAGTGACCCCTTGTCAGTCCTAAAGCATTTCTGTTGATAGGAGCATGGCCGTATCATTTTTTATTTCCATGCCAATTTGTCTGCTTGGCAGGCTTTCAGTAATTGCTTACTTTGTGGGCCTGAAGGTCTCTCCACCATTAAAAGATGCCGACATTGAGGTGTGGGCTATCAAGGAGAAACTACCCCGGCAGTGGATGGCACAGGAGAGCGTTTACGAGCGATAAGCCAAAAGGCAATAGGAGTCTTGATCACCAGAGGGATAGTTTGAAGGGCTTAAAGCTGGAGACAGAGATGAAGGGATTTAGAAAGAAGTCAAAAGACAGACGAGTCTACGTTTAAGACCGAGTATTGCATTAATTTTTTAAGAATTTTTTTTTCAGCTTATGAAGCAGAACCCAAAAAGAGAGGATGAGTTACAGTTTTTTCGGAGGGAAACTCATTCTGTGGTCATTTAAAATGGAATGTGTGCCATTGGTTACTCATTCATTAGCTGGTGCAAAAAGATCATTTCACTGGTGAAGACCCCCTTCTCTCAACACTTTCTCTGTTGTTCTTTGGAGTCAATATTCCCCTTTACAAACCTGTTTCTGAGCTATGCTGACTTATAGAATTTCCTAATGGATAGTTATGAAGCACACAGTTCAGTAATGCCTAAATTGCTCTGTTGAACAGCAGTTACCGAGCGGTGATAGTGTTGAATTGAACACAAGGGAACATGGTGGCCAACTACTGCTAGCCTGTCTCTATGGCTCTCAGAGACACCAGAGTGTTTGTAGCAACAAAACCTTAAAATGTGGGGTGGGGGATCATAAACTGGGCACCTGTAAAGTAATTGACGGGTAAGTGTGACAGCTGTACCGGGTGATGCGCTCGTGCATCATGACCCATCCACTCTCTTTGTTACATGACAGCTGACTGATATGAATCGCTAAAAACATCCCCCAGTTGACTGGGGGAAGTGAGATTTGGTGCAAAAAAAGCACAAAGCTCCTTTGTTTAGGAAAAATGAAGAAAGGAAAAATATATAAGGTTTAGGATTAATTACACAGGATATGGAGCAACACTGTCAAAGATGGTGGAAACCTTGCCATTTTTGTAGCGCTGCCAGGGGGGGTCTTGTGCCTCTGCGGCCTGTGCCTGAAACCCTACATTTCTCAGCTGTTTACATTAATTGTCTTTCTGTAATGCAAGATCCTTGGCAAAACAAACCACTGGGAAGGAGAGTCCTGTATTCGCTTTCATCTATCGATGAAACAAGGGTTTTATTTTGCATTCCAAATATTTGGCGAATTTGAAAATGCATGTATTTGTTTTCATTTGTAATGCTATTCCTACGTGCGCACACATACTCAGACGTGCACGCACACTGTACTGTTACAGATTGCGCACGCATACTCAGACGTGCACACACACTGTACTGTTACAGATTGCGCACACATACTCAGACATGCACGCACACTGTACTGTTACAGATTGCGCACGCATAGTCAGACGTGCACGCACACTGTACTGTTACAGATTGCGCACACACACTCAGATGTGCATGCACACTGTACTGTTACAGATTGCGCACACATACTCAGACATGCATGCACACTGTACTGTTACAGATTGCACACACATACTCAGACGTGCACGCACACTGTACTGTTACAGATAAAAGGCTGGGCTTCTTTAATAGGAAGTGCACTAGGCTGAGGAGAAGCATGTTGGACCCCAACAGTGATGCCAAACAAGTAAATTTTGAGTGAATTTTGATTGTTGATGCATTAAATTATAAAAACTACCCTTGGTTGATATATTAACATAGATCTTTAACAGTTATGGTCTGTCCCCCCCCCCCCCAAAAAAAAAAAGTAAAATTAAGTTCTCAGTGATACATTTGTTGCCCGAGCTCTGAGTTTCAGCCTGCAGTTGTGTGGTTTATGCTTTTCGGTCCATGGAAGGTAAAACATGTTCACTTAAAAAATTATGGTCACTGGTTCAACAGGTCCAGTTCTTTACAGATCAACTGACTAAACATTTATATTTGATCATTAGCAGACACTTTTGTCCCAAGTGCGGCAGATAATACATCACAAGCATTCCATGGAGTGCTGGCCTAAGCTTCTGAGTGACCAGAAGCAAGTGCAGGATGCTTATGAGAACAAGGCCTATGTAAAACACCTCAGAACCTAACAGTATCAACAGCTTAATAATTCCATCTGGTATCTAAAGCATGGTAGCTGACTAAATTCTCAGCCTACTAACTCCTGATGCAGAACTTAATCAAATGTAATAATAAAAAAAAAAATTTTCGTTATCCCACAGCTTGAGTCAAATGACATTCAAGCTGAGTACAAACAGCAGCTTAAAAGCAACAAAGATGGTTGTAATTTCATTTAAAGGCAAATTAAATAAATGCCCACAACACTGTCGTCATTCGGCACATAGTCTTTTGTAAAAATGCTTTTCTGTGCAACAGTTAAGGGGTGAAAAATACTGTCAAACTGATAAAAGTAATTGGGTTTCCATAATCTCCAAAACGCTTAAGGATTGGATTAGCATGGCTACCTAATGGGCATCCATTGGCCTGATGTTTGGATTAATGGAGATGTCTGTCACGGTGAAAGCACAGTAAAGAGCGCACAATCAATTTTACAGAGCCCCTTGCAGGGGAAAAAGCAATAGGTTTGAAAGGATGCCCGAATCCTTGTGCTCTGGACCCTGTCCTGCAGGAGGTACATGGAAGCTTTGGACTGATCGCCGGCATCGTAAGTATGAACTTGTAGGTTTTATGTTTGAAGTAAAATTAATTGTGCTGAATATTGTGAGTCTGAAGGACTTCTTTTTTTGTAGATCTGCTGTTGGCCCTATGGTCCGTCTCTAAGAAAGAATCATTTCAGAATTTGATGTGGAATGGTCTGTGCAAGACTCCCAAATCTGGTGCACTTTGACTTTCATTTGGCTTCCAGACTTCATAAATTATTAATGGTCATGGAGGGCTTTGAGCAGCTGTGTCAAAAGGAAGCTCTTTCAATTCAGTGAGACCAACAAGAGCGGTCTGGAGATGTCCCATGCAGGAAAAGTAACTAAATATGAAAAGATTTGCAATTTTTCGGGCCCCCACCCCCTCTGACATCCGGATTCTGGCTGCATAGCTGATTCACACAGTTTTGGCACAGAAGACTATGTCATATCCCAGAGTTCCCATATCTTTGCCCAGTTTCTATAGTGATATGCTTTCATGGCTCGGCCCTTGATCGGAAGATGGAATAATTTATGGGTGATACTGAACTTGGTTTATGACTTGAGTATGCTGGACTGCTGCTGTCAGCACTTTAGCCATATGTATTTATAAGATGCCAGTCTTTATTCGATAGAGCCGGAGGTATGCATAGCGTGCTTACCTGCCAGGTTTGTTTTTAATACTCTAATCCAGGAATCTGGCCGTTGTTCATTGAGGTCTTGGTTTCTGAAATCTGTGGCTATGATTTTACATTTTGAAAGCTGATTGACCGTACCAGGTATTTGTGCCACTAACAATCACAAAATGACAGGCAGGGCAATGCACATAGTAAGGTCCGAAGCATGGGTGTATACAGGGGCGGGGCTACAGGAGCCATTGGCCCCAGCTAAAAGTTCATTGGCCCCCTCGTCTGTCAATCAACAATTCAAAACATATCACTGGCTAATGATAAGGTTGGCTCCTTTGTATAAATTATGCCCCACCTTAAATCTTAGAATCTCCCCTGCCATTAAGTACAGTTTTCAGTTTTGTTGTTTGATGCTAAGCTGTTCACACTCCTGGGCTGGTGTTACTAAAGGTTTGTCAGCAGCGTTGCAGACTTAAAGCAGCTGTGAGGTCATATTGTCGTCCTCTGTATGAAAATGCACTCCTCAGAAAATGCTTGTTTCTATTTGACGCTAAGTTGCGCAGCTCCCCTGAGCTTTCTTTGATTCGGGACAACCAGCCCGCGGCTTTAGCTATTTCAAGAGCGAATTGGCGAGGAATCGCCACACCCGCTCGGGAGGTGCGAGCTGACAGCCGTACCTGCAAATCCGTAGCACCGCTCCTTGTAAAATCATCAGCATTCTCTCTCTCTTTTTTTATGGGTTACATTTTCAGTTTTCTGGGAGCTAATTTTGGATTCTGCATCGGTGTGGCGATTAGACCTTGTCAGAATCCATTGGCGAGACCGGCCTCTGAATTTTCATTTGCAAGGAATGTATCCTAAAGCTCACCAGAATGATCAGGTTTTCTTCTTCCACATTCCCTGGTAGCACTTCTCCGCCCATACTTTATGACCTCTTTATTAAGCCTAAATGTGAGATGTAATTTTTCATGCCACGCAGTACAGTGCCAGGCTGAGGAGGTGTAGAACTACTTAGGTTGACTTGGAATAACTTTGCGAATGCTGATTTTCCACAATGGGGGAGCAGGCAATGAGGTTTTTAATGAGGTTCATACACACTTCACAATGCTCATCACTTTTAGCCCTGGGGGTGTGATGCATTGGGGTGGGTGTGGGAGGCGACACTTGGCACCCGCAAACGTCCCTTTCAAATGATTCCTGCCAATCAGAGGCATCGCTGTGAAGGTCACATGTGCGCATCTTTTACGTGAGATTGCATGACCCCCCTCCAAGCCTCTTCTCCATCGCGGTTCCTCGGAAAAACGTCAGATTTATGGTGCCCTTCCTGGCAAAGGGTTGCCGTAAATCCATCTAAGGATGTACTATGTGATGTACTATCAGCCTCGCTCGTTTGTCAGTCTGGACAAAAGCATCTGCTAAATAAATAAATGTAAATAAATGTATACATGTTGATTATGCGGCGAGAGACTGATGAGAGAGCCCCTCCCTAAGAGGTGTGTTTTTTGTGGATGTCTCCTCTGTCCCAGCTGTTCAAACTGAGGCACAGCTGTGGCTCAGGCTCTCCCTAAGTAGCAGGGGCAGTTTCCCTCATCACAAACGATAAATTCTCGGTTTGTTCTGAATTTCGGGAAGCCTCTGATACGTTTAACCCCCTGGATGTGTTTGGGGTCACGGTGACCCCAGAGCCCTTTGACGTTGCCATTCACAGTTCGAAGCAA
>JAODKN010000039.1:18101851-18130615 GCA_026774425.1 Petrocephalus zakoni | reverse complement strand
CTGTCATCGCGAGACCTGGAAGGATCCCTGACTGATTGCCACTCACCCCACCAGGATCCTAGCTTTTCTGTTTTCTAAATGGGGCAGCATGCCATTTCAAGGGGAGGCAGCTCGTCTGAATTAATGATCTGGCAGGTTGGGTGAGTGGCAATCAGTCAGGGATCCTTCCAAGTCTCGCGATGACAGGATACAGCGCCGAAATCTCCCTTCTTTCCTCTCTGCGGCTTCTCTTATCACACAGAGAGATTCTCTCCTCGTTGTAGCTTAATAGTGTTTGTTTGAACACTTTCACCTCTGTGGCACCTTCTTGCCGCTCCCCGTAATGGAGGGAAATGATGGACAGCGGGAGTAAGTGAGTCATTGTCTGCCCCCCTTTCCAGAGTGTTCTTGTTCATTTGCTTGGGCTGTATGTGTCTTGACAGGCTTGTCTTTATTTATTTATTTGTTGTGCCATCCTCACGGGAGCCATTTTTAAGGAGCTGTGCAGATACTAACTTCTCCCTCCTGGCATGTGGACCCCCCGGCTGTCGCCGTTGCTGCTGTGGATGTGATGATGACGGTGATGGTAAACGCAGACGCCGAGGCAGGGTGTCTCCCCCGTAATGGCAGCGTGGTGTTGGAGCCGAGACCTGGGCGGGGCCTGCAGCCTGGCATGTTCTGTTAGGAAGCTCCCAGGAATCCCTCCGCCTGCAAGCAGTGGTGCGAGACGAAGGGGAAGACGACGTCCTCCCTTTCTGCCTGACTGCCTTCTACGGGTACCGCCACGTTGTACCTGTAGTACAGCCCCAGTGGCTGGCGTTGCTGGCTGATTCTGTCCTGTTAGTGTGCACAGGATGGGTGGGGCTGTAGGTGGAGGGTGGGGCCTTACCAGCAGATGGATTATAGGTTATCAAGCATCGTATCAGATTGCAGGCTATTTCTATAAACATTGCATTTGTAAAAACATTGTCTTCCAGTATTGGATGAAACTGGCAGCAGTCCTATCCAATGCCATACACCTGTGTCCCTGACAAGTCTAGTCCAAAAAATAAATGCATACATGGACTGATGGCTTTCCTCTGGGAGCAGTACTCAGGTCCCGCCGGCAAGTGCAGGGAGAGCAAAGGGGTTAAGGGTCTAGTGGACACAAGAGTGGGTAGGGGCAGGTGTTTTTAACACATCTGGAACGGAGGTCTCAGGATCTGAGCTGGAGTTTGAAAGTGTAGCCAATACGCTGCCCAATCATGCAGCACGGGTTTGTTTTTTTGTTTCGTGTGTTTTTTTTTTTAAGGAGAACTAAGTGAGACATCCATCCTGGGGAAAATTCTTCACCAGACTGATTTTATTTATTGACCGTTAACTTGAATTATAAGCATCATTTTAAACTGAGCCATATTATGGTTATTATCAAGCAGGTGGGTAATATTTAGCAAGTGTGCTAATTTAATAGCATTTAGTTCTTTTATTAGCAATTACGGCTGTCTAGCAATAATAGTCAACACACATTACTGGAATTGAGAAATCAATTAATGTAATTTATGTGCAAGTGTTTATTTGGTATTGCAGAAAAGTTGTTAGTCTGAAAACTATTTGAAGGTGGGGGAAAATATATATATATTTAAGTTCCCTTTTATCCCATTGAATGTTTTGCTACATTTTTTGCAAATACTATCCCCTTTGTGACGTACACTGAGGCATTTGCCCTGTTAAAAACGATAAATTGTTTTTTGTCATTGTTTTCAATTAATTGGGAGGGACATTTTTCTGCCAACCATACATAATTTATTAAACCTACTCAAGCCATTTTATTATAATGCCATAAAAAGAAATGGCAGAAACGTTCCCACCCCCTTCCCATCTCCAGGTCTGTTTTCGCTTAATGAAATTTTCTAATGGGGATGCCTTTTACAGTCCAAGACCAAATATTAGTGTTTGCTGAAAGCACTGTCCATACATAACAACAACATCTGTCACCTTGGTAGAATGGGATTCTGTATTGCAAGTACGATTGTGGTCATTTTTTCCCCCCAGCTGTGTGTATTGAAGTTTAGCTAGGGGTTTGGTGGCTGTGAGACTGACTGAAATGTGACAGAAGTTCTCATCATGTTACTTAAAAGCCACTCTGCCTTTTTGTCCCAGCATGGAGCTCCTTTATTGGAAGTTAGCCCTGAAGTCAAGCGAGTACAAAGAGAAGCGTTTAGGAAGCATGCAGAGAAATGATGGTCGGGTGACTCAACTGTCAGGCACCGATCGTCTGCTAGGCCCATGATGGGCCCCTGTTGATGTGAATTACCCCAGAACACTTGGCTTTTTAGCCAAGGAACCATTGACATTAAACTCCGGTGATTGACAACTGCTGAGTGTTATGCTTTCTTAGACATTTCAGGTATTTTGTGTTTCTTTATCTTACCTTGTTTTTTTGTTTTTGTCTTTAGAGATTTGAACAAAAGTTGTGTGTTAGATTTCAGTCTGTGGCCCAAAGGCATTAGCCGCTAGCTTCTCATTCACAATTCATCTCCCCTTTCTGCTCGAAGTAAGAAACCTTGCTTCCTGTGCTCACTGTCTGATCTTGGCGGTTATTGAAACGTTCTCACAGATTAATCTATAAACAAGAGAACAAGCCTGCAAACATACTTCAGTGCCCCCTCATTCTAATAAAACTGGAAATGCATTATTCATGTTATTCCACCATAATGACACGGATGTTAGCTTAGACCTCTGCAAAGGAACAGGCTCATTACTAAGAGCTGGTCACATTCTCTAGTCTTCATTGCTGGAAATTAGTAACGACTGGGGCACGTAATTTAATAAGGTTTGCTTTTTTGCGCCACTGATTACGATATGACACCCCCTCAGATCTGCAAGGATGAGATGTAACCTCAGATAGTATTAATCTTATAACCCGGTACAAATGTAATTACTAGCAAAACAATATAATAATCTGTCTTCTATAGTGGAAGTTTGAACGCCATAGCAAGTAAAACTTCCAAAAGTTCTCCTGTACAGTTTGCCCTATTTTAGGGCATCTTTTTGACTGTTGTATTATCAGAGTTAAAATATTCCTTTGTTAAAGTCCCTTAGTTAAAAGTGTTAATGATATGATACATTTCAAGTAGTGGTGTTATTGATGGGGGTGATGGTCAACTCATGACCTAAGATTTTGCAAACGATTTTAGCCAACTTTGTATTTCTCTCTGGCTAAAAGTTCAAGATTGAAGTTCAGCATTGAAAGAATAGCAAATTAAATATTTCAGGCAGAGGAAATTCAGCTCTCACTGGAAAAGTGGTAGTCTGTTTAACGAATCGTATCTCAAGTACCCTGCTGTTTCTTGTCCATTTGTGCTTCGCAGATTATCTGTTTTTTCTTTGTAGTGGTCGATGAACGATGCACAATAATCTAGTAGGAGGTCAGCAGTTCATTCACAACAATCTTTTAAATGATATGTTATTATGTAAGATAAGTGGGTTTGCAGTGTGAATTGGCAAGATATTAATGTTTTTGTTTAATCTGTGGAGGATAGACATTAATCAATGATTTTTATGGGTTTCTATTCATTTATTGCTTGCAGCTTCAGATACTTGGAAAAATGGATTAAAGGATGGCAATTTATTACAATACTATGGGGACCAATGGGCAGATTATTGTAACTAAGATGCATATGAATTTTCGTTGTTGGACTCAGTTAAAAATTAGGATGAAAGGTACTTGATTATGGTATCATTCGAATACATTAAAGAGTGCTGATTTTCACTCATTTCTGAAAGGCCAGTTTAACATCATTGAAAGGGAATTGCATTCTAATCCTGTTTTTTTTTCTCCTCCTGTGCTTCCGCTTGTCACGAATTGAAAATGGTCTCTCTTCCACATCGATGTGTCCCTTCTAAGGTAAGAGATTCTTAGTCATTAAAAACATATTTTGCAATCATAATATTCACTATATGCTTAAGAGTTTGGTATGTTTGGTATAGATTTGCCTGTCGTTAAACTGATTGGTACATTTCTCCATTATTAACATAATAGCGAAGAAAAACTGAGAAAATGAATGTGTTTACTTACACACAAGCCCTCATATGTCATTTTAGGGTAGGACCAGTTCTACTAAATTGGGCTTTTCTTTAATGCCAGGATAGTAGCTAAATGCTCATTAATTTAAAGTACTTTTTGTTCCATGTGTCTGGTGTTTAGTTAGTCTTTCAAAAAAAACACAGGGAAAGTTGCTTGTTCTCCAGCTACTTGGTAGAGCAGCTGCTGCAGATGACAAGGGCACGAATCTAAAAACCAATTAAACTTGACTAGCGCTGGGGTTTGCCCTGATTCCTTTGGAATCTGGCCCTGATTATGGGGTGTTTGGAGTCTCTGTTGAACACATCCATCTCTGCTTCGTCAGTGCGCCAGCAGTGTCTCGTTCCCCCAGACGACATTGCCCAGTTCTGATGCAAAAATTTGGGATTTTGGGGTCTGGGACTAGTCACTCCTATTTGTAGTCCCTTGTGTATATATGTGTGTGTGTATATGTGTGTGTATGCCAATTTCTTGCTGAATGGCTGTTTAAAATATGGTAAGTCAATCCTACCGTCTTGGTTGATTTGCACTCGGGGCTGAAAGACCTAAAATATCAACAGGAGAATAGAGTAAAGGGCTGCAAAAACCTTGAGGTTACATTTTGCATTTCATTGTGGGTTTCTTGCTGACCTGAAGTCTTGGCTCAACTCTCACTCATTTCCGGCTGCAGAAATTATATGTGAGGCCTGTGAGCATCTGAAAACATGAATTCCACCACGGGTACTGAAGGGTTGTCATTTTTCAGAGGACATGGTAGTGACACTCCGTGGGATGTTACGGAACCAGCGCCGTCTCCAGCCATGAGAAGAGAGCAAGCAGTCTACAAGTGTTCAGCTTTAGAAAATCTAATGCTCGTCTGAGAAAGGGACAGAAAAGCAGAGGGGAGAGATTATTCAAAGGAGGAACTGGACACGATAATATCTCTATTCCCGAGAATAATGTCGAACCTCGTGCTGAGGCAGACTCTGGGTCGCAAGGATATGAAGGGGAATTAGAGTGGGGAATTGACTGCAAGCTACAGCTCTCATGCTGCCCCAGATCCTTGTTGCATATCCAGAACCTTTCATTCTCACACTAATCTTCCTCTAAACTGCACCCTGAAAGTCCACTTGTGAGCAGTGGCTAATGGTCCAGGGTTGGCTTAAGCTTAGTATCAGCTACACTGTTTAAGGGTCTGCACTGCACTGCTGTTGTTCCGGGACTGGTGTGGCAGTAAGGTTAAAGTATCGCAGTAATCCTCCAGCAGAAAGAGTTCAGGCCTAGGGCTCCAACAGAGATGACACCTGTCACTCAAGGCCAGTGTTGGTCAAGATGAACCCAACGGACTAATGAAGGTCTGAGTGTCAGAACATTGGCTTTTCAAGGGTGCCCATGGGAACATGCTCCACTGTGGTTTGAGTGCATGTAGCTACCTTGTCATTTTGGGGTTGGGACACCAGCTGTTTGACACAATGCTGTCACCCTCATCATTCTCCATCTAGAATAGCCTTCATGGATAGAATCCTCTAGTACTTCACAAAAAAACGCCATTGATGGCTTGCTGGCCTATCTGCACTGAAAGCTTGGCTGGGCAGTTTATTGTTTTCTGTCATTTGAAAGCTTTTTAATTGTTCTTGACATTTTAATTAGGCCAGTGTTGTAGGGCTGAGCCTGTCGCATAGCGATCAAAATTAAATGTTTATGTCCTCCCTGCCGGTGCAATACTTATCTCGGCAGGACAAATGTAGACCATTAAGTGCTACAAAGGATAACAAAATGAAAAATTGCATTACATTTATTTAGTGGACGCTTTTGTCCGAAACGATGTAAGAGTGAGGAAGATAATACATCATAAGCATGCATCTGTCAAGGAGCCAAATTTAGGTACCAAATGACCAGTAAAAAAATTAGCTTTGGAGCAAGAATTATGAAAAACATTGTTGCCATTGTTAAAACTGGGAAAGTTATTCCAATAAAAAATACCATGAGGATTTGATTCAAGCTAGATAAAAATAAAATACATGAAGAGATCATCCAGAGTTCTTGATAGACCATAACCAAAAAATTGTTGATGAAAACTGAGAGCAGGTCAGTGGTAGATCAGTCGATGAGCTGGGAATCATAATCCTGGGTTTTGAGTACCTTCTTGAAAGTTATAGGAACTCTTCTGATGCTAATGTGGATCAGTAGCTTTTTCCAACATCAAGGAACCACAAATGAATAACATCTAGAGTAGGGGTAGGCAATCTTATCCGCGAAGGGCCGGTGTGTATGCAGGTTTTGGGATAACCTTTAGGTCAGCTGTTCAAACCCAGGTGTGAGGACTTTTCAGCCAATCAGTCCTCTAATTAGTGATCTACTGTAATTAGGGAGTTGCAGCGAAAACCCGCAAACACAACGGCCCTTTCTGGATAAGACTGCCCACCCCTGATCTAGAGTGTTAATGATTCATCTACAGCAGAAAGGGCTGTTGAGTATGCGGGTTTTTGCTGCAACTTCCTAAGTAGGTTACTAATTAGAGGACTGATTGGCCAAAGAGTCCTCATACCTGGGTTTGAACAGCTGATTTAAAGACTGTCATGAAGACCTGCATGCACACAGGCCCTTTGTGGATTGGCCACCCATGGTCTAGCGTGATCATTAGTTTTATGCGGTGGAAGGCTCACCTGGCGAAGCTGGCTGATCATTGAGGTTGAGATGGAACATAGGTCCTGATGTTGGTAGGTGCGATTCCATTAATGGCTGTGAAAGCAAGAACCATGGATTTGAACTTGATGCAGTTGCCCTAGGGGGGCAGTGAAGAGAGATGGAGTGGTTTGGTTCCCTTACCTGAGCTGGCTTGGAGAATATTGTAGGAGGTACCCTTGAGAGGCATTGTTATAAATCTGAAATCTGAAGATTATGTAGATGACACATTTCTATGAATGCCATGTCTATAAGAATCTATGAATACATTCATAGATTCATAAAGCATTATAAACATGGCTATAGATATTTATAAAAAGGTATAACACGTTATATCCATGTTTATTATGCATTATGTTTGCTTTATAAAGCTCTCATCTGTAATTCACTATAGATGCCTTCAGAATGCAATACAAAGCATCCGTAATTCTTATACCTACCATGACAGCTTTAAGTAACGCGTTACCATTATGTATTATGATTGTGATTCCAGTTTCTACATCCTATGTGAATTGCGGATTAGTTTTCACAAAGCCCACGCTCTAAAGAAGGGTATACTTCCACCCATGTGTGCGCCATTGGCTACCTATTTCTGATCACTTTTTCTGGAGCCTTCTGGAGCAGTGCACCGTGCTTTGAGGAGAGCTCCATTCCACCTACGGCCCCGCAGGCACCCGTTTGTCATCAGCTTGGACCTGTACGAGGGATGGGAAGCCAGCCACCTGACAACAGGAGGCAAGACCGTTTGTGTTTTCTGGGTGTCCTCCTCCAGACGGCTAGCGCAGCGAGCAGGGACTGAGCCCGGGTCCTCAGTGTAGGATACGGTCTGTTGGCTGCAGCACCACCGGCAAGTGCGTAATCTTAGCACCTCATAAACACGAGTTAAAACAACAGCCATCGTTAACAATTAAGCCCTTTAAGCAGGGTAATTTATACAGGTGTTTCCTTCTGCTGGAAACCGAAAGCTAAAGGTGACTTTAAAATGTTACCCTGACAACTGCGGTAAGCGGGCCATTAAACATTTCTGAGCCACGGCCCTAATTCAATTGTTGGAAAAATGTAAACGTACGAGAGAATGATGGATTGTTTCTGATTAAAGCACAGCATTGGCCTCCAAAGCCCTTGGACGTTTGTTGATTTATTTACAGCGCCCGGCTGAGCCGCGCACGTTCTTTTTTTTTTTTCTCCCCTTCCCCGACTCTTCTCCGAGAATGAGGAAGGTTCTCGAGGCATCATTCTCCTCCACGCGCCTGATCCTTTTGCTCGGCCTTATTTCACACCGCCCTCTTTGAGCATAGCGGAATCGTCAGGAGAGCCAGAGGCGGGCGGCAGCGTGGGGGAGGGGGGGGTCGCGTGGTGATTCACCTCTTGCGGAAGCGTGTGTCGGCTGCGTGCGGTTGCTTGTCTGGGGGCGTTGGGAGGCCCCTCGTGCTCAGAGCAGGATGCCGATCTAGCATCCGTGTTCCCGGCAAGCCGCCTGCATACCTTCATGCAGTCGCCCGGCCTCCCCCTCGTTCCCCCCGCCTTCTGCGGGCCTTCGGTGGACACCGTTGCCTGCATCATCACTGCAGAGGACTCTCCCCGCCATCTGTCACCCCACACTGAGGCACCGTTAAATCGGGCCGCCATCCAGCGAGCCAGAAAAGGGCCCGTGTGCCCTGAAGGCACGTTGACCGTTTCCAGGGCGTCCGCCCCACCACCACCCTGGCATAGCCCCCCCCAGATGGAGGTCAGGCATGCGGAGACCTCTTGGCATCCGGGCGGCCTGGTTTTTAGTGGGCCATGGGCAGGGCGGTGCTGGAGGCCTCCTACACAAAAAAGTAACATTCACAGCTCTCTACAGAATTACCCCAACTGGCCACAATTATAGCCTTACTATGGCTGAGTTTAAAAGGAGCATGGGCTGGGGGATGGGGGGGAGGCGAGGCGAGGCGTGGCCTAGTTTCAAAAAAGGTCAAATTTAAAACGGTAGTCTGGCTGAGTCAGGGATCTGACTGGTGCTGATCTGCCTTTAATCTTGCCGGCGTCTCCCAGAGGTGTCAGCGGATGCCAGCACACGCTCACGCCGGGGCAAGCTGTTTACAAACAGCCCCCGGGCCTTGCAGCAGCGTGAGCTCGCGGGGGAGAGGGGGCCACTTCCGGACCACCCGCATTGACGTCACGCGGCGGTATTTCCATAGAGCCGTCGCCTAATTGCCTCGACATCATTCACATCCTTTTCCACAAGAGGGGACAGCTCGGGGCCGGCCACACACCTGATTTAACAGGCCACTCCGCGCTCTCCCTTAATTTGCATGAAAATGAACACTGGGGCTTTTAGACAAGAGGGTATCAGCTATGCAGGAACATATCTGACCTGAATTTAACATGTGCTATTATTACAAGGCAGATGTGGTCCTGCACATAGGCTGGAGGCTCTTTTTCTCTTTTGAAACTTAGCATGTAGATATATACTAAGAGTCTTGCATTTTTTCCTGAAAATTCAGGAATTTTACATTAAACCAGCACCATCTGATACTTAGTGTTCCTCTGAGTCCTTAGCGATATAAGCAGACATGCAGATGAGCGGCCTTTGAATGCCTTGTAATTCGAATAACAGCGCTGTCCTATGAATGCGATAACTGGAACTCTGATGTTTGCTTTTTAATAGGATTCTGGACCACAATATGAGATGTATTTGCTTGGTAAGGGGGGGGCAGTCATTAATTTTTCATTTGTAAAATAATTATCTCAGCTTTAGCTTAAACGTGAGGGTTTTTTTTTTTTATTCCAGTGCTGCAGTTATTTATTTAAGTGTTATTATCCGTCTTTCAGAAAATGCATTGTGTATTCGTAATGCAATCATGGATCATAAAGTCTCTCTCACTGGTTCCCCCCCCCCCACTGCAAAAATAGCCAGCTGCGAGCTAGCGCTGACTGTGGTGGCACTGGGGATTGGCTGTTGGTTATAATTGAATTGTTACGGTCTCTCTAAGCAGATTACAATTCCGGCCAACCGTACACGTCTGGACTGCAGGCAGGACTGTCTGTCAGCCTGTTATGGGAGCTCTTTAGTTCATAATGCAAGGCGGAGATTTCGGCTGTGCACAGAGAGCTTGTTTTCACATTCTGCAGTTTGGATATGAACCTGAAACGCCTTTTGTATTACTGAGCTAAGCAAGGTGTGTGTTTGTTACGTGTGTTTTTTGCTTCAGAAGTAACGATGCGGACCTTAAATGGGTTAGGGTTAGGTCTCTCTTCCTAATTATTCATAAATGGAGTCCTCGATTATAATTAAATAAAGGCTGATTTGCCATTTGTAAGACTGCAGGTACATTGGAATGTACCTCTCCCAAGCCCCGCCCCCCTGCCGTTAACGCGCGTAACATAGCTAATCGGTCACTTAGTCGTAAGTGTATGTTTTTCGTCCAGTACGCCATGACTGCAACATGACATTCTTACTGGAACGATTTGTATTCTATAACCTCTACAAACAGGGCTGCTTTGGGTCATCTTACGTGATGACCATGGTGGTGGGGGGGGGGATGCCAGTGGCTGATAGGGGGCCAGATTGCGGGGATTTTGCAGGCTGTCTGGATGTGCAGTGGCTTTAATCAGGCTGGCTAATGGGCGGCAGCTGCGCTCCATGCCGGCAGCGCCTGCCCCCCCCCCAGCAGCCAACGCCCACCACAGTATCCCAGCTGGGTAGCCCCAGGGATTGAGGGGGGGCACTGCAGAGGGGACCCCATCTGGCTGTATCGCTGTATTCTCCAGGCTGTCTCTCCAAGGCCTACCAGTCCACGATGATCCACCGTCAGACCAGTCAAAGTGAGAAATACACATGTATAGCAGACATCTGTAAGCCCCCCCCCCCACCCCCTGTCATATAATACACAGCTGTGAGGCTTCCTTCCCCACTCATTCGAAACGACAGCTGCCTGTCAGACACTGCGTCTAATTAAAGTACACCTCATGGTACCATTTCTTCTCTTATTCTTCCCCCGACTATTTTCCAAAAAATAAATGCCCACTTAAGTTTAATTTGCCTAATATTTGCATACTTAAAACTTTATTTAAAAAATAGACATGTCTTGTGTCTTCTGGAACTCCCCTCTCTCTGCTTTAGTTTGGTTCCCCCGAAAAAGTGAGGCAGTTAATTGGCAAGCCACAGAGGTTTGGGCGTCTTGCTCAGGCCTCATTGATGGTCTCTTCTTTGGTCTGCGTTCCCGTGCCATTGCCTCAGACTCCCTGTCCCGGCTGTTATGTGGAAGAAAAAAAAGCTTTTGAAAGTAGATAATATGTAATGTAAGTTGGTAATGAAGGTATTGATGAAAGGGGGCGGGCGAGGTTTTACTCGGAAGTCAGATCGCCGGCGATTACTGTCGAAACAGGAGCCGCTCCAGTGGGCCCATAACAGACAGCCGTTCACAGCTCTTGAATCTACTTCTGTTGTACCTGCTACTGCTCTCTCTCTCACACCTTCTGTACATATGCAAAAACATGGCAGCAATTGGTAAAAAAAGCACCAGATAAGTCCCGGTGGCACCCGATTCACAGATGCCACCGTACAGCACGGCTGTCCTGACTAAAGTGATATGGGGAATCTGGGACGTGTGCTGCTGCCATATTGTCCCCATATTGGAGGGCGGACCGGGCCTGTCTGACGCAGCCCATCAGCGTCTATCAAACATGCTTCTAAAAGCACCGTTGAAACTCAATTAAAGGTTGGGAAGGAGCTGTTTATGGGCCGCCTAGGAGAGGCTGTGCTGCTCGCCGTCTGTTTCTGTGACGTGTACTTCTGCTTATAAAGTTTATATGTGTGTTAATTAACGCTGTGCTGATCCTTTAATGAACGCAGCCCTGTCTTGGAGACCACACACACACACACACGTCAAAGAGACACTTATGACGTCACACACACAAACTGATATACGTACAAATAAATGTAAGCACACTTTTCCAAGGACTTGCTGTTCGACAATTGTCATTAGTAATATAAGACGTTATTTGTAACAAAAGCTGAGTCTCATTTTTTAACTTGAAGAAAAATGGAATAATGTTAATAATAGAACTGAATTGCAGGAATATTCGCAAAGTGTTTGCGTCAGGGACATATACAGGGGTGGAGCCCCAGGGCCACTGACCCCAGCTGTGAAAGTTAATTGGCTTCCAGTGTGCCCCCTGCCCTGTAACTTACAGATACAAAACATATCATTGTCTAATGATACGGTTAGCTTCTCCGTGTGAATTATAGCCCATCTTATGTCCCCCACCTTAAAAACAACAGCCCAGATCCTCCCTTGGTCTATCTTGGTCTATCTGTTATGCTATTATGTAAGATTTCACCCCCACACATGAAACCACTCCGGTAGATGTCATCATATGCATGCACGCACCCCCATGCATGTACAAGCACTTGCATGACAGCATGTGCCAAGCAAACAAATGGCACCTCTGCAGACAGGAGGAGGGGGCTGGGACGCTTTGCTCTCCACGCACCGTGTGTGGAAGGTAGCTGACCGTTAGCGGCGCACATGAGTGACACTTATTGCAGAGCCACAGAATTGTACGGGCTTTAGTACGGCAGAATCTGTTCACAATGGTGCACAAAGGCGGAGAAGTCAGGTAGAAAAGGCCCAAAACTGAGCATGTGGATAAGCAGTTTGGCCCAGCTTAAAAGTCAAAGCGATGACGATAGTGATGATGGTGATGGTGACAATGACGGCGAGGGCACCTCGCTCATATTTTACAAGACGTTTTTTTTCCTCCCACTTGGACCAGTGATTATGCATTTCACTCGTGCCCCAGACAGTGACAGCTGCTTTGAGAGACAGTAGGCGACGAATTGGGTCTCTTAATGGATTATGGTAATGTCCCGAGGCAAATGGTCAGGCCGAACAATGGCCGGCACCATTTCCCTGTCCACCCTGCCGCCACTTTTAAACTAATGTGATTTCTGGCTGGTAATTGGATAAATTGTATGGTAATACCGTCACCTCTGAACGGCGCGGCTCGGTGAAGCCGCAGACATTAATTTCGATGAGAGGCCGGATACTGGCTGGATTACAGCCGTGACATGTAATGAAATATTTAGGCCCAACTGTATTACTTAGATAAAGGGAAATGCTGTATTTATCGACTTTCTGTCAGAAAAAATATGCCCTTAGTAGAAATTACAGAGATGGCCTGGTCCATTAAATGTGATAGGCTCATAGATAAAAAAAAATAATATAAACGGTCGACCCGTTATCGCTAGAGCAGAATACAGCCTGACGCAGAATTGATGGTATGTTGGTATGGCCAAGGTAGAGCATCAAAGTGTAAGTAGGCCATATAAAGAGCAGATTTTTTGCCTTATTGCTGGAGCTACAGGGTCTGTGGTCTTGTGCATTAGGCCCATAATGTTCTGAAGATCGTTGAGTGTGCTGAAATTACATAACTAGGGCATTGGGCTCATCAGACAGTCGCATAAGTAAGTTAGGGTCTCGTTTTCACGGGCCGGTTAACACCGTGGTGGGAGCTTATGGTGGCCATTAATGGCAGCGGATGCCCTTTCACCAAATGGCCCTTGGCACATGTGTTCTGGAACAGAATGTTTTGACTGGTGTGGCCAATTTTTTTTATTTTTATGCTGCACGACTGATCCTGGGTGAGAGTTACCATGGTAACACAAAAAATTAGCTCACAATTGAAGTTCTGAAGTAGTGGCTTTCGAGAGGTTTTTTTATGCTGGTGGTGTTAAGGTTTTTAATCAATAAAACGGTAATGAGATACAGGGTAAGTTTTTATTTATTGCAGAGTGAGCCAGTCACTCATTGGTATGATGTCTGGCTACATTGTAGCCCCAAGTTTCCGGACAAAATAAATCCCTTCCAAATCTCCCTGTGTGGCTGATGGAATGATGACACTGTATGCTTTTCTTATTTCTTTTTTTATTTCATTGTAACCTTTTCATCTCGAGGCATGAAGAGTAGACGGGAGAAACCACAAGTGATGTCAGACGGTGTTTGTTCTGTAGCACTACCAGTGGGGATGTCAAAATGATCAAAATGATAGCTTGTGTTACAGAGCTGTTCAGTCACAGGAATAATAGTCTGAATTCTATTGTTTTCCAAAAAAATAATATTAAATTAAAAGAATGAAAAAAACTGCAGGATTCAGGTGTCGTTCTGCCTGTATTCTGTCCTAAGTCATTTTGTTTCTCTAGGGGGAAAACAACGGTTTACAAGAAGCATCATGTCTCATTAATGTGGGCACTTGATAGTTTATGTTCACTGCAAAATGTTCATGACCTCATTATTGAACCGGTGCACACGTTAAGAGATTAGTCTGCAGTTAAGCAGGTCCAAGTGTCCATTTCTTAAACCAGGGTTTCTCAACTCAGTCTTCGGGGATCTCCAGAGGGTCCACATTTTTGCTCCGCCTCAGCTCCCGACCAAACAGCCCACAGAAACCGCAAAAGCGTCCCAGAGGATTGGTTTCAGAAACGCTGCCTTGAACCATCGTCAGTGACATTAAACTCGTCAAATCAGCCTCCTGATAATGTTCCTACTGAATATTGTGCTTTCTTCAACTATAGAAACCCAGATTGTTGGGTTGCAGACCCGTTGTTTTAAAAATTTAAGAAGGATAGTCCTCCCCGATTGATTATAAGAAGATGTTTTGTCTGCCTGAGTAATGAGCCAGGGCAAAGCGTTCACCACGCATAGGAAATCATTCCTGCCATAATTTGTTTCTTCGCCGACTTATCTATTTCTAATAGGACCAATTAATCTCTGTGATCCCTGAAAGGCAGCCTCCAAAATGCTGTCAGCACTCCCTAAACCTCCTTATTCGAGGGGAACATCCTCACAGGCATCAGGGCCCCTGTCGGCCGTCTGAAAATACCATTAATTTGTGAAAGTAGGGGCCTTATTTCTTTATCTCCTCGGCGGCGGCCGACATATTGGTCTGCTCCGTGGGCAGCAGGCTCGGGGTCCCCGGCAGCGCGGCCTGGCTAAGCCGGGGAGCTGTACGCATGGATGAGCGGGAGCCAAAGCCTCTCCATTAACCGCTAAATGCCGTTTCATCAGCACAAGTCATGCATGGGCTTATATATGTGGGGATTGGGAGCGGGGCCACGAGCCAATGAGCGAGGCCCCCGCACTCGACCCGGCGGATGCCTTAGACTCCTGTCACTGTCATTTCTTCAAGCCGCCCAGCCGATCCCCCACTGGCCATCTCCTCAGCATTTTCCATATGGGTTAGCACTGCTCTGCTAATGGATTTCCTCCTGTACTCTATTTAAAGAAATATGAAGAATTATGTTTTTTTTTTTTCTTTCTTTTTTTCCCCTCCTGTCTTGGCATGACGGACAAAGAAAAGAAAATCAAGGCTTTAAGGCTCCACAGCAGAGGTGTCAATTTCAGGTCCAGAAAGTAAAGATCCAGACCAGGATTTTGTTTCAACCAACTAGTTGGGTACTCTGTGCCTGTGACTCTTTATGCTCAACTGAAATCCTGGTCTGGATTTTTACTTTCTGGACCTGAAATTGACACCTCTGTTCCACAGATCAGGTGCAAAAGTGCACATTAAATATACTATGAATAATTTTTTGACCCTTAAATGATGTGACTGGATCGGTGTGACGTTTGTGCAGTTTGCCTGCCGGGATAGCCCCAGTTTAGTCTTCAGGATAATAAGGAGAGGATGTTTATCAGATTATGGTAGGTGTGGTTTTACCGGTCAGCCTGACGCGAAACCTCTGTGATTTACTGAACTTCTGGCTGATTTTTAAATAAACCTTCTGGTAAACTTTAAATATAACATTTATTAATCCCGTACCTGAACTATTGTATGAAAAGGCGTGTTCATTGCCGCTTTAAGGAAAATACATAGCCGGGCCGGGACACGGCGGTGGTAATTAGATAAAACGTCTGGCACCCTCTTGATGGTCCCTGACCAGGCTCTTACTCAGAGTTGTTGGCCAGAAGGTCGTACTTAACCTCTTTATCATAGAAAGTAATGGACTCCTGGGCGAAGGAAGTTATTAAAGAGATCTGCCCTGGCTGATACCGGGCACCCCATATGCACCTGGATGTGTAAGACTGAAATAAATTCAATTTACCTTGCCTCAGGTATCCTAATGCTCCGATATGCGCTCTTATGGAGGTTTGGGTTACCCAGTTATCGAGCAGTTCCAGACATGTCTTCTGTGAACATTTGAAAGGGTCGATGAAATGCGATTTGTAACGTCGTCGTTGTGTTCTGGTGACGGCTTTTCCCCTCTCCTGTGGGAGGTCTGGACTGCCGATATCGCATCCTCTTCCAGAAACGCGTAACGTGTTCTCACAGAACATGGAATTAAATTTGCTCTTTGGACAGATCCAGAATTCAGTAGTTTTTGATGAACAAAGAACATATTGTTCTAATGCCACGTGCACTGGTAAGTCTTTGTCTTTTATTGCATTGTTTAATACATTGTCATATTGTATTCATGCTCGTGTCAAAGTTGATAGAATGTTTTCTTTTACTCTGGTGTAAAGTTTAACTATGTTCAAACTAATTAAGTGAGTCTGCTCCCTCCTACTTAAAACAAATGTCAGGGAAAAAGCTCGAATGCCATTTAATTGATTTTCCTTTTTCAGTGGTTACTTTAAAAAAAAAAAAAAAAGAAGCCCTTTTTAACTCAGTCATTTGACGTGGAAGGAAGGAAAGACACGGAATCGAGAAGTCGCCCCAAAGTGAACGGCGAGTGTGTAATCATGGTTTGGATTTGCACTCGGGCCGTCGTGCCAGAGAAGGAGCCGCTGCAAGCTGAATGTCTGCAGTGAGCTCCTCGGCGTGACACATGGATGCTCCAGGGCTTTTGCTTCCATTTTCCTCCTCCTGCCTTTTTATTGTCTGCTTGTCTGCCAGCAGTGGACCTTTTGTTCTGCATGTTACCGCCTCTGCTGTACGCGGGTGTCACACACACAAGTGGCCGGCCGCTTTTTCATCTCCCTTACCCCACTTAACTGGCGAAGTGAAACATTAAGAATAGTGCTGCTGCTTTACACTTCCTGCAGAGCCTTTGCCAGCTTCTTTTAAAAAAGTAAATGCTAAGAGCTGTAATGTGGTGACCGGTGAGTTATGGCCACAGTGCCATAATGTTTCATCCTTAAAAAATCATATGAACTATTTTGACTTTCCGAGGTGTTAGTAGTGTTTATCAGTGGCGACGTTGGTGATTACAGTAAGGTTTACGTTTTAATCCATACATTTTGAAGATGATTAATTGGTGATTGAAGAACAGGTTATGCAGTTTGTTAAAATGTATTCTCAGTGATTTTAAGTATATAGTGAGGAGTTGGTGGCACGTGAGGGAGAGGAAACGCCAGGTTGGAGCGCTCGGCGTTAAGGTGCTGTTCTCGTGGCGTTGCCGCAGGCGTCCCCTGATTGTGGTGGCGTGCCATTTTGTTTGTCCACTCGGCAGCCTTTTCGATTACTAGCCGTTTCTCCACCTAATCCTCGCTTCTTCATCCAGCCCTCGTATCCTCGCCTGCTTCTTTTCATTTACTGATAGCAGCACGGAAGATTAACCCTTAATGCTTGATAAAGTGCTGGACATTTTTGCCCAGCTAGTCGATAATTTGATATGGACGATATTTTTGCGGATAGATTTTTTTCGAACATTTTGGTGACGCCGGTGCTTGACGGCAGATTCCTCGCAGTGGACTATTAGTGCATCCGTACATGCATGGAGTAGTAATTGTGCCAGGACTCTTATTTTATAAATCGGGCATCGCTGATGAATGATAACATCTGAAAGGGGTTTGGAAATCTCTGGGCCGTTATGCAGTGCTTGCTCTCATGCCCAATGCCAGTCACGCTGAAACAGCAGTGCTTTGGCTAAATTAGCTGTGGAAGGGGGTCTGTGTATAAATTCTACCTGCTGGTCCCTAACATATTATACTTCAGCAAAAATAGTATCCCATCTATTTTCCATAGCATTTATCTGATGCCTCAGAAACACGATGCACAAGGCAGGGATGCTAGTCTATTCCAGGGCTCACCTTCAGCAACCATTAAATAATAAGGGCAATTTAAAGACGGCAGTAGACATAAGTGCACATTTTTGGACAGTGATACCCAAGCAAGCCCTGGGATAATCCTTGTGCACACACAAACATGTTTGTATTCATATCTTTGTGGGGACCGTCCATTCATTTTGATGAATCCTAATCCCAACAATGACAACTCCTATGCAGTCCTAATCTTAACCATAAGTAACCAAACAAAATATAAGACTTTTGGCATTTTTTTTTTATTCTATTTTTATAAAATTTGAGTGTCCCCTTGTGCAGACTGAAAAGTGTGCGTGACGACAAGTTACAGGTTTTTATCACGTGCTGGGGACATGGATAACCCACACACACAGCAGGAATCTAGCCCACAAGCCTTGAGGTGTGAGGCAGAAGTGAGCTACCACGAGTGAGCTACCTCTGAGTTACCATGCCACCCCTGCAGGATTAAAAAAAAAAAAAAAAAAATCCCCCTTCCTTCCAATCACCAACGCCATCGTGTCTTGTGTTGAGATTTTACCTCTTATTCATTTCTCTGTCCTTCCACATTGAGAAGCATAGACCTGTGCTGTGCTTTGATGGGAAAAAGTCTTGGCTTTAGTACAGCTGGGTCAAGCAGTTCACTTAGTCCAGACACCCCCCCCCGCCCCCACCACCCCATCATAAAGTATGCCTATTTGATCTTTAATAAGAGGAATATTATTTAATGGGAATTTTTATGCTTCCTGCCCTACGATGTTTGCAGCTGTGCACACTCTCTGGGTTGTGGCGCGGTCGGGGCGTCGCGGCCGTGGTTTTTGCCGTGGAAGATGTGACGAGCTGGGACGGCCTGCGGCGGAGGTAATGCGCGACCTCCGGCAGATGACAGGGTAATGAAATGCACGTCCGTCTCTCTGGCTCGCGATCGCCATGATTATTTCTCCAGAGCCGTATGACGACAGGCTGGTGGATTCCCTGGTCCGATCCATCTCTCATCCACCCCCATTCAGGACTGAACTGGCCTCATAAAGACTACAGACTGCCAACAAGACATTGGGGACCATTGCCTCTCAGAGGGTACTCCTTCATAGCAAGTGCTACTAACCTCTGTCTAGACAGAATCAAACTTCTTGGGAACTGCCCTGGTATTTGTAGGTCATCCTGCATATATTTGCATTTTTAATCAATCTGGGATTTAGGACTTCAGTAGCTGTCTAATGGAGTTAACAGGGTGCCTTGACTTCTCATTCCGTGCAGTCAAAGTATGCACAGTTAGTTTACGTATCCTTGTGTACTTTGGCAAAGTCATTTTGGTATTGTTATATGGATCATATAGTGGAAACATCGCTAAACGTTACCAGAGAGTGCTGTAATTTATTTATTACGCAACAATGGGTAGCTGGCACTCCTAGATACCATAGAATCTGCCTTTTACAAACACCCTTGGTGGTGACACTGCAGATCCCTTTGAAATTCGTTCGGTAGCCATGAGGTAGCTAGAGTCGAGCGTGACTTATGTTGGAGTGGATGGTTGGGGGAGGTTCGATGTCATGGAATCCTCCCATGGGGGAATGGAAAAGTTTTACTTCTTTAAGTCTTTATGAAATGAAAATAAATAAAATACCTCGCAGTATTATGTGGGGCTCCCAGGAGAGCTAGCCTTGTCATACTCTGCTCGTCACCTCTTTAGTTTGTGGCTTGAATGTGGTAAACTGAAAGAATCCGTGTGGAAGCGGCTGGATCTTGCCTGCTCCATGTCCCAGCCATCTGAACCTCCGAGGGCCAGGAAGGAGCGGTTACTGGGAGTCCACGGGACTCTCCAAGCCGCCCTCGGGCCCTAAATCCCCATTCGTGGTATTAAATTATGGCTCTCCCGGTCTCAAGCAGCGGGCAACTGTTACTGTTACTTTGAGAAGTTTTAGAGAGGGGGAAAAATAAGTTCAACAGATGAGATTGCATGAGGAAAGATGCTTTCCAAACCAAACAGTAGAAAATAATCTGAAAATACCCGTGCAACATTTCACACTTCATTGTTTGGCTAAGCTAAAAGTGGCGGAGATGCTTTGTATCCCCGTCGAGTCCTGGAAACAGGCTAACGGGAACAAACCGTTAAGGTCAGATTTCGGTTACTGTTCCTGCTACACTCAGTGTTACTGTTTGTATCCCAGGTTGACAGCACAGGTGGGTGGTGTCCAAAAGGCAAATTTGCTAAATGCCTCTGTTATATAGAGCTTAATAAATAATAAACACATACAAGGTAGAAAGCAGTACAGTTTTTCATTGTCATGTATGAAATTTTTATTGACTTAACCAAACTTAACCAAAAAAAAAAGGAAAACTCTAAGTAACCAAAGAAATCAGTTGACTAATTAAATAAACTAAATGAGTCATTCAGTTTTGATGCTTGCTATATTTGCCGCTGTCATCTTTGATCATAGCGTTCGTTTGCTGCCATTTCACTTCTAGACTTTGTGTGTCTGTTGTGCAAAGAGACATTGAAGTGGTGCAGATGAATTCAAAAGACTAAATTGCTGGCAGATTGCGAGGGCACAGAAGTATGATTTTCTGAGTCGATACAGATTGCATTGTGTAGATGTGTGCCATTGTGTACAAACACTTAGCGAAGGACCATTTTGCAGGAACAGCGCTTAGCCCATCGCGGGAATGTGATACAACGACCCCTAAAGGAAGGATGGAAGTGGCTTTTGAAAGAGGCTCTGTTGTAGCGTTCGGATGTGTTATGCCATATCCGATAAACATCTGGGACGCCTGGTGGAAAATGTAGCAGCAAGATCGATACCCTACTCTGGTGCTAAAGACTTAATGTGCATGTGGTTGAAGGTCCTGTAGCATAATTAAGGTCCTTGGAGCATCTTGTGCAACTCGCCAACGCGGATTTAAAGCATTGTTTAATTAAGGCCTGGAATCGGCGTGCCTCGCATTCCTGTGCGGGAGCAGTGAAGGGGAGCGGCAGAGATTTCTCTTCAAAGCCAAGTCCTCTGTGAAAAGCCTATCGCAACACTACATTCAGATCTGCAAGGAGGCGAGGTTTATGCAGTCTTAATTTGCCATTGTACCGGCCACAGTGACGGCGTGCTGCTTCCTGGTTCGATGATTTCCAGGTAGATCTCACGACACGCATGTTCGAATGTGGAATCACCCAGACCTGAGAGATAAATAAGGCTTTGTATGGAACCGCTGACAGGTCCTCCTTTGAAGCTCACAGCCTGAGACAGAGCTCAGTGATCAGTCACAGCGTTAATCATCCGAACGGTAAAGGGCCGACACCGTGATCTATCTCACCGGCAAGGCACCGAAGCCATATATGCACCCTTCCTCCCTCCCTCCCTCCATTTCTTAGCGGTCAGAGAAAGCGGTTCTGTGAATAAATGATGTCATGGTCCGCGGGAGCTGGCAGTGGCTCCGTTTAGGAAATTGTAATGGAAATGTCATGAGTAATTTGATATGCCGTGACCTTTTATCGGGAAAGGTGTGTTTTAGCACCATCCACCTTCTAGCACTAAGTGTAGGAGCCGCAGTGACCTCCCAGGAGGCAGATAGATTAATTCCGGACCTGGAGGAGGAGAGAAAAACACTGGGGCTTTCCTGATGTTTATCGCGGAAGCCGGTGCAAGACGCCCCTCGAGAATCGCTATCAGTGTGCATGGCCTGCCGGTACCTGCGATTGGATTATGCAGCATTTTATAAATTGGGATGTCGGCCCACAGCCGGAGGTTAGACGCTAGTGGCCCACAGCGCAGCGTGAGCGGCATGTGCACGGGCGCGAATCCATCTGCAGTGTCGGGAGAGGAGTGTGGGCTTCAGACTCCGACCTAGCGCTCCGTCTTACAGGCCAAGCTCGCAGCTGTGGACATGCTAATTGCATGCATGTGCATGCGTGTATACTTGGAAAGCAGAAGGTCCGGATGGTACTAGAACAAGAATACACATTTATTTATGACCCATCCGTTCTGGTGAACTCTTTTTAATTTAGGTCTGGCTTTTAAATTTGGGCTTCTTTATTTCAACGTAACGTGGCCACAATGCACAGCGTAGTAGTACAGCAATGTAATGTTCTGATTTTAATCACGCTTAATAATTCACGGAATACTTATGTAAATTTTACCTGAGGCGATGAGGTCGTAGACTTAAAAAGATCTTTTCCCGATTAAATATTTTGAAAGAAGAATTTAGGTTAGCAGTATTCACTCTTGATAGTTATATAACCTTGGTTGTTAATGGGGTGAGCAGAGTAATTACCCCAAAAATCAGGCTATTCATACTTCAGACCCTTTAATTTTCTGTGGAATATGCAGTTCTGATACGTTGTGTCCGTCTTAGCATCAAATGGGCAACAGGAATTTAATAAGAAAGCTTGTGAAATGACGCTAAACAGATGTGGACCAAAAAAGTGCCTAGTTTTATTCCTCTTATTCTTAATGTTTTGCTGTTGTCAGGTTTTTAGTGCTGTTTCTTTACATGACAGTCGTGGAGTTGCACCACAGATGAAATTGCAGTGATCAGAAGCCCAAGTCTGCAATAGCACTGAGCTATTTTTCATGGCTTCAGATCCTAAGGGTGTTCTCAAAAACTGTACTTGAATTCCCAAAGGCCACTGGCGTCCATTGAATGTACGATTAAATGGCCTCAACAGATGAGTTTGGGAAGAACGTTTATACCAGAGTCTTTGAATAGCTTCCCCTTGACTCCTCAGTCACTCCGGTGAAGTGTCTGCTTTTGGCTGCTGTTTCCTCAGCCTTGCGGTTTTCCCCCTGCCGAACTTTGCCGTTGTTTTTGGGAACCGACAGGGTTTATATTCAGAAGGAGAAATGAGAGGACCCTTTTGTTTTCAGAGAGTTTGGATTATTGACAGAAAATGTGGTTCTTGTGGGGGGTAAGGAAGCAGGGAGAAAAAAAACACATATCACGATTAAATGCGGGCCAGATTTCCCAGCTTCACCATGATCCATGGTTCATTTACGCAGAGATTTTGGGTTTTGGAAAATGTTTATTGCGATCTTCCAGTCCTTGCTAAAAGATGTGGAACTTTCCTAGAATGCCTCAAACTAAGATTATCAAACCCCTGGCTCAATATTCATTTTTATTACTTTTATAAAAATCTGGAACCCGTTCACTCACATGACCAAAAGTAGCATTCCCTCATGTGATGTATATTAACATGTTTATGTCGTTTGGGTCGCAGTCGTTAATTGATATGGACGTGGGGGTGGGATAGCTGTCAAATTGAAAAGTAAAGCATTCCAACAGAGTTGACACGACATGTTGAGTAAGCCATTCTTTCGTTGTTGGTGTTTGTAAACCCACTCGAGCGGCAGCTGTTGAAAATGCTAACGCAGGCTGTGTCTCGTAAAGAGGTTAGGCGGTTTAGGGAGAGGGCCCTGAAGGTGAGGAGAAGGAGAGTTCACTCAGACATCAGGTCATATTAAAATACATGCTCCTCAAAGGCTCCTCAGAAGAACCAGCCCAAAGCCCTGTTTTTTATGCTAAACCAGACTTTATTTTTATATATTTCTATACATGTCTAGCTTTTTACTTGATCTTATTTGCTGTCCCAGGGATGGTTAACACCAGCCTTTTGAAATAGTTTGGTTGCAGACCAAGGGCGCTTGATGGTCAGAAAGCCCCTTTGATTTATTATGGACCTTTTGGTTACCTCGTTAGGACAGAAACCAACAGTAAGATCCTCTGTATTAGCACAGTAAGAAGCCAGATCCCCCCCGACTGTGTCACCTTCCTGAGAGGGGTTCCCGACTCGTACGGCTTTCGTCCGGGTCTTTCGTCTCTGTCTTTTGGATGAGAGATTGTTTCAGTGAAAATTATGTCTACACTCCGCAAGTTAATCTCTTTTCCTGTGCTCATATATAGGCCCTTTGTTCTATGGAGAGAGAGAGAGTTATTGCATCAAACTTTTTATCTAGACGTAAAGCTATAAATAAGGAAAGATTACTGCATGTTTGTGTTAAGATCAGGCTTGACTTTCATGACCCAATTTTTATGCAAAACTGTTATTACACTCCGCAGTTTAATGAATTATTATTTAAAAAATATATATTTAACTGAAGTGTTTTGAAAATATTACCTAATTGGCTTTTTTGTTGATGCAAATATTTATTGGGAAACAAACTATGATTGGTACTAAATGAAAAAATGAATGAAAAAGTATGATTAAAGAAAAAATGAATTTTAAACTAAAGAACACAAGCTGTATAGCTGGAGATGCAGCCCGAAAGGCCTAGCCACGGAACATATTCCTCTACATGGTATGGGATTGGGATTCGGCAAAATACAGTCACTAGTCAGTAGCTCACCAGAGTATTTCACCTGTAAGTGTAGCTCTCACTGTTGTAACCACAAAGCTCGGTAATATCAGTTAGGGCCTGCTATTGCCCACCAAACTGCTCCAAGGGGAAATGAGTTGTGTGTTCAGTGAAAGCATCACTGTTACACTGAGGTCTTGTGTTTGCACTCGTGGTCTTTCTTTTTGCTTGAATGAGTCTGGCCGTTCTCCTCTGACCTCTCCTCATTTTTGTAACACTGTAACAATGTTACTCCCCAGAAGATGGCCATTTCTGTGACGTCGTAACTACTACATCTGGCATCAACAGTCACACCAAGTTTAGATCACACGTCTTAGCTGTGTAATGTATGTATTCAGTTGCAGCTGCATGATTCACTATTTGGAGAAGGAGACTATTTGCCTTAACGTGCAGGTGTGCCTAATAAACTGGCCACTGAGAGCTTAGAAATTGTCCTGGTGTTCTGGCTTTGAGTCATAATATGTCACACTTTATATATTTAACACTGCCAGTAATGTTAGCACAGAAGTGGCTAAATTGTTTAAATAATGTAGATAAAACATGCATTACTAGAGTAGGAAAATATAGCCATTTAGTATATTTTCAATATCTGCTTGGCTGTGCTAAATCGTTCCGCTGAAAGTAGTTCACCCATCCATATGTCTAGCCATTCACCCACTATTCCATTCATCGGTCCATTTTGTGTTCTGCTTGCCATATTTTAGTGTCAGGAAGTTCAGCGCTTCCACTTTTCAAATCACTTACTGAATTAGTGGTTCAGCTGCACTGTGCCAGCGCCTTTTATAAAACGATTGCAGGCCGACTCCTCCTGGTGACCCACGGGGATTTAAAAATGCAACTACACTTGCATTTTTTTTTCTTCTTCAATGCACATTAAACAAGGGTTGTCAGGTCGAATTCTGATGAATGAGGCGGGGAGTGAAGATGATGTGTAGTGTATCTGCATACAGCAAAAATCACAAGTAATTAAATATATTGAGGAGCACTAAAAAGTTCTTAGTTACAGAGCAGCTTAAATAATACTTAAAATTATTAGTGATATGAGAGGTTAACCCCTTTTATTAAAACATTCAGATGTGTTGTGAGCATTAAAATGATAAGCTGGGATTTGCATCCGCGACCGAACAACGAAATTCTGAGTCGGCCCAAGTTAGATAGCAAAATCATGTAGTTAAATTCAGGCTGCCAAGTGACTTAAGGAAGGCTGTGTCGAGTGGGGATGAAAGCATGTGGGCCGTTCTTTGATTCTTTGAAGTCACCCTGTCTTCTCATGGTTTAGTTGAGGGATACGGTAAAACTGCATAAATGAATCCATATGTCTTAACAGTTACCGCTCCCAAAGGGCTAATTTTCAGAAAATTTTGGGGGAAAATAATCAAAACTCACAGTGCTGCGTGAATGCATTGTTTTGGAGTATGAGTGTGTCCATGTGCGTCTGGCTCTGTGTATCATTATTCCCATAAACTGTCTGCGGTCAAGCAAAGTTAAAAGTTCAACAAACTTCTGAAAAAAAAGTTCCTCCATTAACCTTTTTGAGTAGCTTTTTACTTGACTACTTGGTTACTTCTGTAAATGAACAATACAACAATAGTTATGTTCTTTTTGACAGTGACTTATATGCCCCTGAACTCTGCAGGTTCATTTCCGTCTTATCCATTTAAACATTTTTGGCTCAAGCAACAAAGGACTTTTATTCTGAGCGTGGGTAGCAGTGGTGTCAGAGTAGTTTACAGTGTTATGAGTACGAAGACCAAGAAAATTGGTGGCTATTCATCGGTAGATATTGAAAATAAATTAAACACACAGGAAACCCCTCTCCTTTGGCCCTGTTAATTTCACACATGGTCGCTTACAATAGTGACATGACCCCTTAACTCAGGAATTTAATCACAGGTACTGGGGCCTCGTGTAATTCGTAAGAAAATCTGACGGTGTACTGTGTCGACGTCCCCTCGCATCAAGTGCAGGGCTGGGTTGTACAGTAAATTACAGTGAAAAGGCACAGTTGTCACAGTGGCCTTTATGAATCTGTACAGTAAGAGTACCAAGGACGAGGGAGCCGGTGCACGGACGCTGTAACTCTTTTGTTGTAGTTGTAATCAGTAATGAAAGCGACTGACGATGCATTCTCTTTTTTCCCCCTACTCTCAACGCTCGTGCTGGTTCACTGTTGATGGAACACTTTTGCCTCCAAACCTTTCAAAGGTAAGACACCTTATATACTACAGTTTGAACAATGAAAATTGTTGATTTTTCTTAAAATTCCTGTTGAACTTGCATTTTCAGAAGTTGGGCCATAGTTGTCGTATTATTATTATTATTATTATTATTATTATTATTATTAACTGTTCAAATGAGTATATGTGTATAACAGTAAAAATATACAGGTGTGTTCAGATATGTTTTCACATCTCCAGAAATTTGCGTGAAGTTTCTCCATGCAGATTTTGTCGATGGGTTACCTAAAGGTTAGGTCTCCTGTGCCTCCGCTTGCTTGAGATCCCTGCAGGCTGCTCATGGCCATTGGGCAGTTCACCCAATGTCAAGTTCTCACCGTCTTGGGTAGATATGTCATGGTAGGGGGCAGTGGGATTAAATGGAGATGCTCAGCAGACACATATCCAGCTCAGCGATTGCACACACCCCGCGGCTCTGTCATCTCTGTCTGGTCCCGGGCACACGTCTTCAGTCCAAGGCAGTGTCTGAGCAGAGAATCCCTTCCAGCGAAAGTTCCAGTAGACCAAGCTCATTGATGTGCTTCCTCACACGTGGCCTGACTCCTTCAGCATTTCGGATTGCACTTGCCCAAGGTACCTCACATATCTCAGGAGGGATTATCCACCGGGATCTGACAAGAGGAGAAATTAAATCGCGAAAAAAAACCTTGCAAGAGTCTGCAAAACCTTGAGACTTTCTAGATAGTGGCGAACACTGTGACCGCGGAGGGCCGGCACTCTGCTGCATTTCACTGCTCTGTAATCAGCGCCTGCTTCATAACACGGCATTCAATTTTCCACTTTTGCTTCTATCCCCCAACTAGAGAGGTCTTGAAGTTAATAGTGTTCAGCTGGATATTATTATGTTATATTTATCTATATTCGGGATTTATCAGGGTGTTATTAATCTTTTTCAATTTCAGCTCTCCTTTTAATAGCCATTTCATTTCTTAACAGACATTAAAAAGAGAACCTGTATTCTCCCGATTATACCATGGTTGAGCTTAAATTTAAAGGTAACGCACCAAGTCGGCCAAAGCTTCAACTTTGTGCCCTTTTCCGCAGTTTTCCTGAGTTCCCATTTCTAAAATTCACATCAGATAACACATGTGCATAGTAGAGTAGCATGCCAGTGCAGGTTATACAGATGACCACCTTGCAGCTCTAGTATGAAGTTATATGCGCTCATAATACAGTGATTCACACAGCACAGATCAATATGCACTCTGGAGCTCAAAAGCGGTTTATGATGTTTCTCAGAAGGTCTTTTTTGAGATGCTTCCCAAGGAGCCTGATTTGTACAGTGCCGGTAGTCGCACACCGGCTATTGGGTCCATCCAGCATGGCCTCAAGCTCCTGCTGACTGCTGCAGACACCATGAGACTGCGGACTGGCTAAAAACCAAACCGATCGTTCTCTCACTGCTCGCCGTATGAGTTTCTCTGGAGTATTTCTGAGGATGTTTATACAGTCTGGGAGTCCAGGATTGGGAGATCATGCTGTCGATGGAAAACCTCCTGGTTTTTTCATTACTTCTATATGATGGAGGCGAGGAAGAGGGTGAAAAGGTCCTGAAAAGCTTTAACTCTAGGGAGCAGCGAATTGAGGGATCAGCAAGCAGTGAGTTAAGCCTGGATCAACGAGTTGATAAAGTCAGAGGCTTTATGGAATAGTACGATATATATACACGTATGCACCTATATTTTTATTTGTACATGTATATATTTATATATTCTGAGGCTGGTCTGTGGAAGTGTGAATGCACACAGGCGATAGTCCACAGCTGGTGACCTTCAGTGTGTCCTTGGGAAAACAAGGTCCTGCCCGTGAAATTTAATACTGGCACATTCTGGCCATACTACTCCCCACCCCGAGGAGTTGTAAGCAGAGGAGCCGAGGCGAGCTGCCGGGTGCAGACATCTGGGCCTCGGGGAGCCTTTGTCTCCGACACGGCTGCGGCTGTCCCGCCGGGCAGCTGGCAAGCCCCCCCATGCAGATGTTGTCTCCCCCCACATTTTTTTCTTTTTTTGGCCTTACACGGCAGTGTATTGCATAACTGAGTACGGCTTGCCTTCGTCACGTGCGGACCATTGCTTTTGATGCAGCTCTCTGAGTCTCTGAGCTCGGCTGTCCGGAAGAGGAAGGACCATTTGACATTAGGCAGTAGGACCATTCATGAGAAGCATTTGTAATGCAATAATAGCTAATTAAATAATGGGGTCCCCCACCCCCACACACACACCCAACTCTTCCTTGTTCCACCTTTTCAATCTGTGAGCAATCAGGCCCCCGCAGAGGCAATCCAATATTTTAATTGCCGTCAATTACAATTAAGTTGCAGGCCGAGAAGATGGCTTCCTGTACACCAACACAGCCCATCCCGAGCCAGCGTTTTGTGTTGGCAGAGCTCGAAACGCCACCGTCCTCCCTCCTGGACTCGGTAAACGTCCCGGGGGGGGGGGGGGGGGGGGGGGGGGTGGGGGGGGGGGGGGGGGGGGGGGGGG
>JAODKN010000039.1:18070552-18084262 GCA_026774425.1 Petrocephalus zakoni | reverse complement strand
CATCTCCTGCATTCAGATGGGATGAAGTGTGGAATTAAACAGCACATCTGCACAGGCATCTTCTAGGTCTCATAAGAACAAGGGGTACATAAGAGTGGAAGATGGGCCGGCTTCCTCCTAATCTTGCTACACCACCAGTAGTCAGATTTCATTCTATGGTTTCTCAGCCATAACTCCTCTTGGACACCCCTGACGATCCAAAGCTAACTCCAAGACGTTGATTCAGTTTCTGTTGAAATCATAACTCATTCCAGAATCCCGTGGAGAAAATGGAATGTTATTCATCCTGTAAATAAGAGGGTATTCCAGTGGAGAAGCATGAATTTATGTACATAGATGTGTTTGCATTTCGCGTTGGGTCAGTGACAGCTCTTGTTTTTCCAGTTGTGGGTCAGTAGAATGTGCTCAGTGACCCTGAGACCTGTTCTGGATGGCAGGTGGTGGGTGTGACCAAGGCCTCAGGACCTTTAAGTGTCAGGGAACACAGGATGGAAAATCGGTGGCGATGGCAGCACAGTAACACAGTATGGTGCCCTACCCACCCATGGCAGCTGTCTTTAATCTGCCAGGGGCCGCGTCTGTGCTGTGGGGGGTGGAAGACAAATGCTCTCACTTTACCTAGGAACGCCACCCTGAACTGGCGAGCGAGGCAATAAAGCTCACTTGTTGCTTCCAGCAGCAGAAGGGAGATTAATTGGCGGCATGTGAGAGACTTTGCCATTTCCAATTGTCTTAATTAATCATGGCTGTGGAAGTCGTACTTGAGTCGCGAGGAATGTTCTGTGGGCCAAAAGTAGAAAAAAACAGAAGGGAGGGGAGGCTAAATTCTTATACCAGAGAAGTGGCCTTTGCCTCTGGTGGAATCTGCCTTGACGTAGCCTGCCTGAATGCTCCTGGATGGCAATAGAGGCTGAACATACAGAGTTCCTGAATACGACTGGCTGGCTCTAGGCAGAGATTAGCACCGCTCCGCCCACAGAGTCGGTCTCAGAGCGGGAAGATGCCAGATAGGAGCCAGAGACTGAGATGCAGGATTTGTGAACAATCTGTGTACGTCCCGCTCACTGAATGACGCATGCGTGCATTTCAAATGGGATCTACCGGTCGTGACATTTCTGAGAAATAAACACAACGTCATACCCAGCCTCTGGCCATTGTTATTTACAACCACAAATTAAAACGTGTCGCTGAAGCTCAGGGAAGTGCGCAGAGCCAGCGAAGCCAAGACCGCGCCACTTTGCAAGACCTCTCTGTCACTGCTGCGTAGCCCTCAGAATTGCCGGATTCAATAATTCAGTGAGACATTACTCCTGTGAAGTGCGTCTGAATAATGCACAGTATTATGACTTGGGATAGAGCAGCTGCATTTAGATGGGTTAAGATGATTAATTAAACATCTGGACCGGGACAGCCTCAGTCTGGGAGGCCGGTTCATGTTGTCACTGTCTGCTTCCCGTATTTGGCTTAAAGGCAAAGCAGTGGCAGCATATTTAACAATTTCACCGTCCTTCCAATGTGAGCGAATTCCTGGTTTTTAGGTGAAGCCCCACAACATTTTTAAAGCATTATTTGTTAGGGCTTGTTTGCTGGATTGGTCGGTGTGCCTTATTAGTTCAGGGTGCTGGAGCTCTTTTTCTAACACGGCACGCGTATGTGTGCATGTCAAGCTGCGGCCCCACTGTGTTTCAGTGCGAACCACACCTTTGTCCTGTGGCATATCCTGGCCTCACCTTCCCTGCTGCCTCTGCGGGAGCGCCTTTGCACTCTGGCGAGCTGTGTGTTCCTCCATCTCTTTGTTCCAAAACCTCCAGTGCTCTCCTATCGTCGTGAATCCCTCGTGGTAGGAACAAGCCCCCTACCACGATAGGATCTGAGCTTTTTCCTGGCTGCCTGTCACGGTCAATTAAAGACATGCCTCGTTAGATAACATTTAACATGAATTCACGTCTGATTCACCCCCCCCCCCCACCTCGGCTGTGGACAGCCTCCTGCTTTTGTCGTTTTCAGATAGCCGCACATATTATATTACAGATAAAAGCGTTCAAAAGTTGTGCGACTTCATGCTACGGCGTACTGAATTCGTGATATGGAGACAAAGGTAGATTTAAAAATAAATAACCTTTAAATAATTGAATTTAACAGGTACTGGATAGCAGTAAAAATGTTTAATAGATTGCAGAATGCTTTGTGTAAATCTTAATTACTGTACTGCTGGTTTGGAGCAGTGAAACTGCACGGCTATATAAATAATCACACCAAGGTGACAGAAGTCGGTGTTACTCCCTCACTGCTGTTGCGTACAGAGCACAGCGGTGCAGCTGATAGGCTCGTCGCCATCTAGGTCACCCCCCGCCGCCCCCCCACCTCGTCGCTCTGCCCAGACTCACCGCTCACCCCTGCCAGACGGTCACGCCGGGGATGTTTCGCTCGGAAAGAAGCGTGAGCTCGGCTGACCGCAGATGGGCGGTTAAAGAAGCGATAAGCGTCCCCAGAAAGGTCGTGGGGCTCGAGTGAAGGTCAGCGTCCTTGTCTGAACGGAAAAGTTTCGAGGATTAGGTTTTACTGTCACATGTGCTGCAAGGAGTACAGTGAAATTCTGTTGCCACAGTTGCAGGGCAGGAGACAGCTGAGTAAGTGGACAATAGGGCAAACAACAGTGCAGTATATCACACAAAAGTGTAATATCAGAATATGAGAAATACAATAAATATGCAATAAGTAGGTGGTGGAAAGGATGTGTAGTACTGGTAAAGTGCGGAAGGTACTTATAGCAGCAACTGAAAGCAACGCAGTAATGGGGGTTGGTGGTAATGTTTGTATAAAACAAGTAAATGAGGAAAGGGCCGACGCAGCCCCCAGTACCCCCATGTAACATATGGGATGAATAAGCTAGGTCACATTCGTGAAGGGGTCTTGTAGCTTTCAGGGTCAAATCCCAGGGGCTGAGGTTTTAAGTTGTGCCCCCCACTTATCCTGGATGGATGAACATGAAGGCATAAATCCATCAGACCTGAGCTCACTACCAGGTGAACTGTGTCATAAAGCCACTGGGACCCTTGGGAAGTTGATGGCAAGAATTTTCTGGCTCCCTGGTCCATAGGGTCTGGCGTCTGGGGAGCACATAACCATAAATTGCTTGTACGCTCTATTATTGGCATCGCTATGCAGCCATTATCCCCCCCCCCATTACATAGCACTGTTGACTCAAAATTTTACTGGCTACAAATTCATGGTTTTCAGTTCATGTTCTTTCGTAGACCCGTGTCGTATTAGGAAGTGTAACAAAAAAATGGCGCAGGAATTGTTAGCGGTAGCGCCACTGCAGTGCTGCGAAAGGCCTGCATCCTCGGACATGTGTTGGGTTAGCGGTAGTGCCAATGCAGTGCCGCGAAAGGCCCGTATCTTCGGACATGTGTTGGGTTAGCGGTAGCACCACTCCAGTGCCGCGAAAGGCCCGCATCCTCGGACATGTGTTGGGTTAGCGGTAGCGCCACTGCAGTGCCGCGAAAGGCCCGTATCTTCGGACATGTGTTGGGTTAGCGGTAGCACCACTCCAGTGCCGCGAAAGGCCCGCATCCTCGGACATGTGTTGGGTTAGCGGTAGCGCCACTGCAGTGCCGCGAAAGGCCCACATCCTCGGACATGTGTTGGGCTAGCGGTAGCGCCACTACAGTGCCGTGAAAGGCCCGCATCCTCGGACATGTGTTGGGCTAAACTTCGTGATCAGCCACTCCTGCTTCGCCAGATGGGAAAAGCGGGAGCCGGTGTTGTATTATTTTCCACACAGGCGGCCGGTGTGCAGTTCTGTGCGTTAGGCCTCTGTGACTGATTGGAATGTTGCCAGTTCAAATCTTGTCCCCTGAGTATAGTCACATATCTGTTGGGCCCTTGAGCAAGGCCTGTAATCCCCAGACATTTTCCAGGGGTACCAGATAAAGGGCCTGACCCTGCACTTGGACCCCAAGCTTCGCCCTTAGCTGTTTATATATCCCCAAATCAGCTGTGAAAAGGAATGGCAACATTACAAAGTGGCCAATGCTTTACTGTCCCAACTTTTTTTGAAATGTGTTGCAAGAACCAAAATTGGAATGTGTTTATTTTGTAAAAAACAATAACATTCATGAGGAACACACTAAATAATGTGCTGTTGTATTGTTTTCAATGTAAGGTCAAAGTCAAAGTAAATTTAGAAATCACTACTTTCTTTTTTTTTTGCATTTTCCATACTGTCCCAACTTTTTCTGACTTATACATATGTGTGTGTGTTTTCTGATTTATTTATATATATATATATACATATATGTGTGTGTGTGTGTGTGTGTTTAAGTCGCAAAGGAGAGTAAGGTGGGACATGTGAAAATAGGCATTCCAGTGCTGCTGTACTTGTGCGACTGGCAAACAAAAAAAAAAGACATCAGCAGCATCAGACACATGAAAATTCCCACAGGTAAGCATCTTGCTGCATTTTAGATGAGTGCACCCTGATAAAGGGATCCTTCTTGAAAAAGAAAAGGAAGTATGAAATTATTTTGGTTCCGTGAGCAAATGGCTTTATTGTTGGAGCAGTGAACTGAGGAGCCCAGGAGTTTGAGATGCGCAGGAATGCGCAAGTCGAAGTTGGAGGACTGTGTGGAGAAATAGGGAATTGGCAGTGGATTAGCAGTGTGAAAGTCAGTGACAGCCATAGCTGTTCAGAAAAAATAAAAACATTATTGGTCAGCTTCCTTTGTAAAGATTTTTCTGCTGGAAGCGTAAATCAAGTTAACGGACGCATAATGGATAATCTTGCTAAGTTGTATTAAACAGTATTTGCCATGATAAAAAGGAATAACCCTACTGTCGCTTTAAGGGGGGGGGGGTATTGACCATTGAATCGGAGGCTGAGGAGTGAGGACATTAGTGCCATTAGGGACAGGAATGAGATTTGGCCTGGAAAACACAGACCTGTTGTTCAATATGAAACAAGACAGCACTGGAAGCAGACACAGTCTCTGTTATTATTAGTAATCCCCCCCCCCCAGGGGCAGTGACCCTACATGGATTTCAGCTTTTCCGTGTAATTACCCCCCGTCATCATCACAGGTCATTGTTACATAGGGGTGATGTGTGCTTGGCCCCCATACATAGCAAATTCCCCTTCCTTGGTCATTCTCCTCATGGTAATGGGCAATCCCTACTCATGCCCCTCCCAATCCTTGTTCTTGGCCCCCGTCCTTGGCCTCTGATTTCTGCATACCTCTTTATGGCAAGAGTAATGATGCAGGAGTGAATAAATACAAATTGGGATGTGGGGGGGGGGGACTGAAGATGTGGCCCATACCTTGACAGGCTTTCCTGCACCTTTGTTGTGGACAGGCTTGATTAACAACCTGCTTTATAATAAACAGATTATAACCCAAGTGAAGACGTTCCCTGTTTCTTACTGTACTAAAATGCAGTGCCTGGTCAGTGGTGACTGGGCTATTAAGTGTTCAATTGCATCTGTAGGTTTTGCAGTGGAGAAACACTGGGAATTCTTAAATAAGACCTGGAGCTTTCCGCCACGCCAGTGCGGCTCCCGTTGGCCAGAAGCGAACGAGGAAAGAAAAAGCCACAAGGGAACCACAAGCGAGTTTCTTAGTCTTGGCAGAAGCCTCTATTTTGTCACATGGTTGTCAGTATTTTTCTCTTTTGTCAGGATAGACAGCATAATAAAAGTCAAAGCAAGGCCTCAATTAGCCTGATGCTGCTGGAAGAAGGGGGGCGGGGGGGGAACGTGCCACTTTTGTACCTCCGTAACATTAGTGTGGCAGCCTTGTCTGTCATCGCTTTTGTTGTTTGTTTCTGTTTTTGCTCCTCCTTTGTCGGTGATTTAAAGAAAAAGAAATCTGCACCAAAAAAATGCGTCACACCGGGCATAAGTCGGAAACAAAGTGATTTTTCCGTGGGGAGTGCCACAATCCCATCTCTTCTTGTCTGAATGGGGGCTGCTCGCTTAAAAGTAAAGTAAAGAGAAAGTTTCACTCTCTTAAATCACTCCTCCCCTTTCACACCCCCACGGCCCCAATCTCTCACTAACATTTCCTTATTTAATTTTTTTCAGCTAGTATTATACCCTGTTGCATTCGCGGAGCTGTCCTCCTTTCACCGAAACAGTAGGGTAACGCTAGCCGCCAGGCTAGGCCAGCAAAATTGAATGCATTTCTTCTCTGGCGTCTGCTGTTCCCCATTAGTGCCAGAGAAAGCCAGCCCCGTGAGCGCCGCTCTCAACCAGCTGCACCATCTCTGCTAGTCGTACTCTGGCTGTGAGCTGTAACACAAAAGATATGCTCTCCATTTGATGGGCAGGATCTTTCATATACACATTGTGCTGTAAGTCTGTAAATATTTGTGGGAACCTAACTAATACATTTTTCATCTAAATATTACGTCCAAGTTATGTAGCTTCTCCCTGTAAATTTAGTTATGGGTGATAGGTTCTGTAATGGCCGCCTGTCATGTAGCCTCTTAAACTGGCGGCCTTAGACAGCTGAAATGTGACAGTAGTTATGCGATTAACCGTAGGTCAGCGCAAACACGGAGGTGTCTTACACCTTCGAGGTTAACATGAGACGTGCCGCGTTCGCTCCAGCAAAGCCCCGGTGCTGCCACGGGGGTGACTGTGGAGGGGCTGTCACTGGGATGACCCTGTTATGATGCGGGGTGTCGCTCGAAGAACGTCTGAATCATGTGACGGGGAGAAGAAATATAAAACGACCAAAATATCTGCCCAAAATATTAATTAACATTAGATTTACATGTATTAAAACACGTGCTCGGAACCCCCTTTGAAACATCGGTTTTGTGAATATTTCAGAGTGTTTAATAAAATCAGCAGTGCCGTGTAGCGCGGACCCCATGAGACGATGGCGACATGCCCTGGCTCCCTCCCGCCCTTCACAACACTAAGCTGTTTTTTCCCCTCAAAGCTGTGCACTTGCATCCTATTCATAGTAGGATTATGAGGAAGGGGGAGGGTGGAAAGGGGTGTTGTGCATCCACAGGGCGGGCTGGCGGGTGGGGGTGTGCGTTTCCATAGCAACCGATAGCAGGGAGTATGACTGCAGTTGTGGCAGCATGGGCGAATGAGAAACATCCTGGCTCTGCATTAACGGTGGGTAGTCGCCTCGCCGACAGCTCCCTCTCCACAGTGATGACCCCACGTGCCACCTGTGCTCCCGCTGCATTTTCCTCCAACGCACTGCGTTGCATGCATGCCCGCAGTCTTAATTGCAAGGAAGTGATCTGAAAGGGAAGACCAATAAAGTGCTTTACAGCCTAACGTAATAAAACCTAGAAGGTATCCAGCGCAATTTTAGGAAATCACTTCGATAGAGCTCTGAACTGTTATTAGCTATATTAAGTGTCAGAGCAGGCAGCGGCCAGCTCCCCCGATGATTGTGGTCGAGGTTTTGAACCCTCTGCAATCATTTCTCGTTAATTCAGCTCCAGCGTTGCTGGCGTGTAATTTAACGGTAGGACTTCACAATGTTTTTGGGGCGCCCTCAATTCATGAGAAATGCTTTTTAATGTCACGCCTACAGTCGTCTACTGAAACATTTAGATTTGGCATGGTCACTGAACAGCCTTGTCACTTGTATTCTTGCACCAGTTAATTAACAAAAGAGTTAATGATACCAAAAACTGTGATTAAGGTGAGTTCTAGTGTAGCTATTACTTTCATGGGAAGTTAATATAGTGCTAAATCAGGGCCAGTAGTTTTGTTAATTTGAAAAAAAAAAACAATCAGATCATATTTTTTCAGATTCAGACTTGGCGCTGATTTTGTGTAGGGGCATGGAATAATGCATGACAGCTTAAGAAAGGCTGTGGACCTCCATCGTTGCTTTCAGTGTCAGCTGCACTAGATACCAAATACCAGAGCCACAACCATCTATCATATCTTTCGTTTATTAACATGTAAAATACATAGTAGTGACAATAAACATTATTTGTATGGGCTCTTGGGATCTACGGTTCTTTAAACTTTCAACTGTTGAATAGACTTTTGGCACAATCCATTCTACTGTAACTTTTTTGTTGTTTTTTTGCTCAGCCATTCAGTGATTGGTTTGCTTGTCAGTGATGCTCCGCCTCCTCATTTTGGATGCAGATCTCTCGATGTAAACTCGGGCTCCTTAGATAATCATCTTCCGTCCAGAATGCCGGTTCTCCATGTAAGTCCTCTTGCGGATACGCCTCTTGCTCAAAGCCGACCCCAGTGTGGCCTCTGTATCTGCAGTGGCGACTGCGGCTTATGAGGGCAGCCGACCCTGCTGTTACTTTCATGCGTGAGTAGATGAAGTAAATCCATTCTGAATAAGCAGCAATATCCTCAGAGTATCTCTGGCCTTCCTCAATCCAACTAGGTGTCTGATAGCTTAAGCTACACCGAAAATAACAATGAAAATACTAATAATATGCATATTTATGGTGTTTTATCAAAATGGTAGAAAATGGCCTGAATTATTCATGTTGATGTGTCACTTGACGACACACCTAACAGGACTGAACTGGGTGCATGTACGCTTAAACATGACCCCACCCCCAGCTCCACTCGTGGGCCAGTACAAATGCTCGTGGCAGCCCCGAGATGGGACTCGTTATCAGCAGAGATGAAACCGTGGGAGATGTGCCACGCCGTTGCCAAGGACGTCGTTTCCCCCGCCTGGGGGAAGACGTGTCAAGAGACGGAGACGCTTTCTCCTGGGGAGATGGCAGGACCGATAAAAGACGGCCAAGACTGGCATATGGGAGGCAAATATTTCACGGCTCGCAGTGATGCTGATATCGAGCCTTAAGAAGGTGACGCAGGAGAGCAGTCTTCCATATTGAAGCAGTGCTGACTCCAGAAACTAGCATGTGCGTATATATGTAAACATAAACTATATATATATATATATATATATAGTGTGTATGCATGTAAACATAAACACATATGTGTGTGTATGTATGTGTGTGTATATATATAAAATATAGTGTACATGCATAAACTTTATATAAGCAAAATGGGGGAGGTCATGTGCGAGGATAGCAAGGTCTACATAAAAATAAAGAATGTCTTCAGCTCATTTTGGATTTTAACAAGTAGTCGTGTAACAATCTGAGCAAGGTTGACTTGCCAGCATCCTGCGGGTTGGAGAGTGCAGCAGCAGCAAAGCCAAATAAAGCGCCGCCGCGGCAGACATGCGCTTCGTGCACGCATGCGATCTTTACTGCTCGCGGACTGCGATTTGGGCACGGGAAAACATGCCCGTTGTTTTAAACACATACATATTTAATTGGTGTAAGAGGGTTGCCGTGGCAACCGCTATGACCCAGAGTAATTCCCGTCAGCAGCGAGTGGAATAAATGGCTTTGGGACCTGGGGAGCGGAAGGGGTAAAATTAGCACATAGGCACCAGGAGGCCCGGCGATACCAAAGCAGTGCAAAACACGGGGCACGAAATAAATCTGTAAATATAACAAGGTAATGCTCAATGTTACCGTCTTAAAAATACATCGTGAACCATTCAGAAACTCTCAAAACACTAAAATAATTTGTCGCAGAATTAATGTGTGGACTCCTGCCTTATTTGTGTCATTTTCTGGGGCTCGATTGATCTCAGATTATTATGTACTGTAGCACAATGCTCATTAACTCGGAACTATAGATTTATTGGGGTGTTGTTTTTTTCCCCTCCTCTGCGGAACTCATTAGCAGAGTCCTCCAATTCAACTCCATCTCGCTGCCTGCTAAACACTGTGAATGCCCCCTTTGTGGAGGTATTGGCTCAACAGAGTGTCAGCGTGACAAACGTTGTGATTAGCTCACAGATCCGACGCTCCGCACCTCACCACTGTACCGTCACCCCCTCGTTCATGAGAACCTCAAACACCGGATGGAACGCCGCCACTGTTTCATGTGTAACACGGGTGCCTTGGCATCCTGCAGTCTTCGATGTTTAGAGATGGTATTCCTGAGCCCCCGCTCAACTGCTGTCTTTAATGTATACATCTGGACCGGGCATCGCCCTTTGTCTCCAACCACCGTAAACAATGGGCGGGCTAATACAGCCTGTTTTGCCAGCCCGTTCTTTAACATGACAAAGAGGAGGTTTAGGTTGGGGCTGGGGGGGGATCCACAATGCAATCCTTTCAGTTCACTTTATAATGCCAGTGTGGAACCTCCTTTCAAAGCACGATGCTGGGGGTGGGGTGAGGGGGAGGTTCAACGGGAGTCCGTATTCTGCGCGGGCTGCTTAAATTGGAAACATTCGGCTCTCGTGACATTTTCACAGATTAGCAACAGATGCCAGGGGGACAGATCGTGAGATGCTCTTTCATATATGTAAAAAAAAAAAAGAATAAAATACAGTGCCTGTCCGTGATTGGAGATCTTCTGCTCGGGACACATCATGGGGACCTAATTCTTTATTCCCAGACACTTCCCATCACAATAACTGGTCCTTACGTAGGTGACGGCTGTGATTTGTGGCTGGAGAAAGCTGGAGGTGCAAATAATGATCTCATTCGATATGGAGCGTGACCTGCCTTCTGTTTGCCACTGGGCGTGGCCTTCTTTTGTTTGGGTTTTTTTTAACCACAGCCCTGCATAGGTAGTTGGGGGTCCTTTATCTGTTTTTATTGCCTTTCATGAGTAGGGGGAGGGGCTCATTTAGTGGTTTTGTGGCATAATACTAAATCCACATCAAAGATCTTGGGGCCTGATAAAATGGGAAAAAAAGGCAGGTGACGGTGGAGAGTCCTAAATCTGCTAAATCTGGAGACAGTTATTGGGACTTGTCTCCCATGGTAATCTGTAGTTCTCTCTCTATCAGTGTCATCAGTTTTAGAGATAAACCAGATCAGAAATTAAAATAGCATGCCATTTTGTAAGAAACTTTATGATCTAGAAACCAGTGAACCATCTGATAACACCTTGAATATTAAATACATTTTGTTGCGGGTGATGTTCCATTCCTCTTTATTCTGCATTTTTATTCCAACATGAGGTCCGCGAAATGATTTTCTGACCACATACAATAGCTCCTTTTTAGCTACAGAGAGGTTATAGATGGGGTAGATGATTGAAAAGCTTATTTTAGCTTTCTGAAGACTTCCCTTGCTCCGCAGTGCCATCTGCTACTATCTTTGATGTAGCCGTGTGTGATAAATAGTCCACCCTTTGGGCATTTTTCTGAGTAATGAAGTACTCTGGCTTCTGATTCTGTGAACTAAAGCAAAAGCATGCTAACTGGTTAATTTATTGAAACAGCCTTATGGGAAATTCCCAGCTTTCTACTAAAACTGCTTTGAAAATAATTTCATCCATAGGACCTCTTCCTCTGGTTTGTTACCATGGGCATGATGGGTAATACTAAAATATTGCAGAGGGGATTGGTAAGGTATTGGTGCTTGTACTGCAACAAAGAGCGTCAGGATAGGGCAATATAAAAGTGGGCGTGTCCAGAGTGAAGGAAAACAATGAGTGACAGTGGAAATGTATTGATTTTTCAGCTCGCTGTTCCATTCGGTGACCTTTTAAAAGCCCTGCCACTAAGGCATTTTTAGGCATCTTAGAGAAATGTGATTTATCCTGTGCGTGTTAGCCTGGAGTGCAATGACAGCAGAGCTTTCAAGTGTCACGAGTGACACCATCAGAATCCACTGGGAGATGCTCTGACTTTGCAGATGTAGGTTTGCAGCATAGACTGTTTTTTTTTTCTTCCCAAACGAGCGACCCCAAAAGAAACCGTTCTGATCTGTGTAATATGTTAATGGCTTGTAATGTTTATGCAGAAATTAGCATTTTAGGCAGGTAATAGGAAGATTCTGTCTTCACCGAGTGAGTAATTCAGTCGTGTTTGTTTTTTAATAACAATGTATAATTTTTATTCTAAATTATTTATTTTTAAGCAGCAATAATCAGGAATCATTGGCCCTGTATGATAATGCCTAGAGTGGAAATTACAGGTAGCTGTAGCGGTGGATCAATAGAGCTTGCCGTTAAGCTTTCTTAGTGGCCAGTGACTCATCTTGCTGTCGTCCTGTTTCAAGGACACAGCTCTCAGCAAACAGCCCGTCACGTGGAGCCGGGGCTCCTCTGGGGGCTTTCCACCGAAGTCGCTCTGCCCAAGGCCCTCCTGCGTCATGTATAATTCAGCTAAGAGGAACGTCTCTGCAGCCTCTCCCTCCAAACGCCAAGTCAGAGCCGACGCTACTGCAGCTCCCTTTTGTTGCAAAGGCGACGTCTAGCTGGAGCGTAACACCTTGCGTGGTACTGCCGGAGGGCAGACGTTAGTGATTAGCGGTGTGTGCCACCTGTGCGAGCACCAGAGGTCAGTCAAGGATGGCAACCAGCGTGGGACCGCAAAACCAAAACACTAAACAGCAGACGGTTAGAATTACTGTTTATATGGTTTACATATCACAAATCGACAGATTCCTGCATGGAAGGTCACCGAAACGACTGTATTGCTTTGAGCCAGCACCTCAAACACTTGTTTAATGTGAAACAAAGGAATAAAATTTGAATTTTTATCTTTCAAGATTCTCGGGGGCTGCGTGGACTGTGAAGTCGCACTCCCCAAATCCCAGGCTGACTCATAAGTGCTCGGGCTATGCTGAGTTGCATTCAGGAGTTCAACAGCGGTGCATAGCTGGTACCGTACTGGGGTTTAATTCACTCAACATTGGTTATGGGCAGTGAGAGAGACCCCACGCCTCTGACTGCCACAGTAGCCTGTGTGTGACAGTGTTTTGACAAGATATAGTGATCACCTTGGCAGGGTGTTTGACTGAAGGGAGCGCATACATCTGGGTTAGACATCTGAGAAACGCTCATTTGTGGGGGCGGGAGTGAGATGAGGAAGCAATCTGGGGAAGATTTCTTAATAGTCTCTAACTACTGGGACCATTTATCCTGCAAAACCTAATAGAAACCATCCATGGAAATGTGTCAAGGAGAGAAGCAATTGGACCAACAGAACCCATCTTTTGGCCACAAACAGGCTTCCTGTCGCTGTGCCTATCATGGATATGGATGAGCATCGGAGGCTCGTGATCGGTTCACAAGATAAAAAGAAGAGGTGTGTTCATATCAGGCGTCATCAACAGGAAGAACCAGGCAGGTTATAAATAATACAGACCGTGAAAGACTTAGCAAGCAGGTTCCTGTACACTGTAATGATATACATTACGTTTTAAAGAAAGATTGCTTCAGCTTTTGATATTTATGAATTTTTGTGCAATATCCCGTAGGTGAAATTCAAATAGGTGCGAATGCTGAAGCTTCATAATGATTGTGAGACATGTCAAATCAGGATATTTGGGACTGACAGTTGCAGTCAAGGATGGCGACATGGAGTGCTGAAAAGTGAAGCCCAGAAAGTAGGTCAGGATCCATTTGAGCGAGTTATTTTTTCAATACATTTAAAACGCCGGTGGCAATACACCCAATGTGGGGGGCAACGCGTCGAAGCTGATGGAGGGAAGGGCAGAGGTCCCGCTTACCGCTAGTAATGTCACACACTGCCTACTCCCATATTACCTGGCAACCGTCACAGAGACTGGGGAACCGACCGTCTAATGATTCTGTCCCGTCGCACCATCCGTCCTTCTGCAGTGGGCCAATAACCGTCACAGAGACTGGGGAACCGACCGTCTAATGATTCTGTCCCGTCGCACCATCCGTCCTTCTGCAGTGGGCCA
>JAODKN010000039.1:18058021-18070452 GCA_026774425.1 Petrocephalus zakoni | reverse complement strand
ATAAATCTGATTCTGATTCTGATTTGCAGTGAAGACGTGAGATTGGTGAGATTGCCTATATTTTTATTTATCTTTAAAATACAAATTGGGTGACAATTGAAAGTAATTTAGCTTGGTACTTTTCTAAAATGGCTGTGCTGGAGGTAGGGGGCCTGAGAGATGCTGCAATCACCACCACAATAAAGGCCTCTTTGTTTTCGGTGTCCTGTTTTTCAGGCTTTATGATTTTCTTGCATTCCCTTTTTAGGACGTCTGTCATTTGTCACGTTTGGCAGATGTTACATTTCATATTGCATACATGTCCTGGTTGTTCATAATGAGTGGATTCATTTAACACAGCGGAGGTCCATTATCGCGCATGGCTTGCATGGTGAATGAGAGGTTAAATGAGTAATAATGAGTTTGCATAACGCTTGGTTCAGCTGAAGGTTCCCACTCTTCTAAAAATCCCAACAGTAAGGCACACAGCAAATGAGAGTGGTTTTGGGCACTATAAAACTTCAACCTTACCAATACTTTCTAGAATCCAGTATGCCATATTTTTTACTTTGTGCTGGACTGAATCACAGCCCTACCCAATCATATGCCAGTTTCAGAACCACATGTCTGTAAGCAAATACAATGGTATGTTCACTAAATGGCAATTATTGCATCAACATGTTTGGTTTGTTGTTCTTAATTGTAGCTTAATAACAGATAAAAAAAAAACTCCTAGGCAGTTAATGCATACTGTTTGGTATTGACAGTTACGCTCTCAAACTGACATAATGGCATATGTGTTTCGAATATTCCCCACTAGACAGTATGGCTCGTGTTTCCCTTAATGCTAATGAATGTTGTTTTTGTCAAATGCTCCTTCTGTGAGTATCTTTCTTTTTACTGAATTTTAATGTCGAGCTTCGCAAGACGTTTGAAAAGATGTAAGCAGAATATTATGAATTGTCAAGAGACTGATAGCTAAGAAAGTTTTGTTAAATGTTGGCAGGGGAGCTCCAGGCATATCTGCAGCCACACATGGTCACACAATGCCATCCATTTTGGGGTACTCCAGGTCTGACACGTGGGGCAGTGTCTCAGCCTTTTGTCAGTGAAACCATGAAACAAAATCAAGTTATGACTGACATTAGGTCACCTAGGCTCTGCTTTATCTAGTGACGAAATTTCTTACTTCAACTATGCTCTGTTTTAAATAAGTACAATATCATTTACCTACTTGGTTAATATGGATTGGGCAGTCAGAAAAAAGTGAAGCACTTTTTCTCAGTTTCAGCATCAGCATGGTTGCTGTGTTTTGCCCTAGTTAAGCATCATGTAATGAAATTTAAATTCATACCCAGCAAACGTAAGGGTAAATGAAGGAGGGATTTATTGAAAGGTAACAGGATCAGGGCAAACAAAAGGACCACGTGGGGTCAAACAAAAAGACACAACTAGCAAACAGGAGGATAGCAGAGCACACATCAGGGTAATGGCAGTGACCGGACTGGGGAGCACAGGACTGGGAGGCACTCTAATATTAGGGGGTAAGTTAGTTAGATAGTTTATTAGGGGGGCCAACAAGTGGCAGCTGGTGTGATCCACACAAGGGCTGGAATGTGAGGCAAGACAAAACAGGGAACAGGTGTGGCAGGGCATGACACAAAGCGTAAATGTCAACCATAAACTAAACAAACCTTACAGGCTGTGTGCTGTGTGTGTAATCTGATCACCTGAGCATTGTTTCCACAAGATTAGTGTCAGGAGTGTCGTAGATCACCAGGGAGTGTTTGTTCCTCTCAAGAAGACACATAGTTAAGCAGCAATATTGATGTGCCCTCAGATATATTATTACTTGCCACCACTGGTTTGTCACACAGTACGCGAAAAGTGTCTCCCTCAGGCCGATTGGATGTGGACGCTCCGTTTTTTGAAATGGTTGCGAGCTGTCATTGCTGCATACCCACCACGTAGATAAAACGCTGCGTGTTAGCCCCCGTAATGGTAGGTATGAGGGGCTGAGGGGCACAAGGCCAGGTGCAGCCATGTGGAGCTCCCCAGCATGTTGGACCCATCTGCTGCAATTAAACAGGACTGTCAAATCTCTGCCATTCAGATATAAAGCTGCCCGCCGGGTCCTGACAACTGATTTTCCCCTCTCTTCTCTTATTTAAATAAACTGTGCATAAAGCATGTTTTTCTGTACCCTGTTTTTAGCTGCCTTCTTTTTTCAGTTGTTGTTGCTGGATTAAATTCTCATTGTGCAAAGCCTATAATTTGTCATGTGTGACATATGATAAATTCCTTATTGCATGTGTAGCTCATGAGTAATGGGGACAAGGCCAGGAAAACAACCAGCACCATATGACAAGGCCTCGTCATCTCGGTCACAGGAAGTGATTGGCCAATGGACGTGAGGGGCCAATGTACAGGTGCACTTTGTATACCATGGATGGGAACAGAGTGGGTGCAGGACAAGATTTTTAGTTTTTGGGTAAAATTTTAAAGTATATACCATTTTGTTGCGCAAGAGAAGAGTAAATGCCACACTTAGGCTTGTCTACTGCCACCTCGAGAACCATCAATCTTCTGGTCTGGAATTGTTTGAAAGCAGAGCATACCAAAACATACAACTCTGTGTGTGTGTGTGTGTGTGTGTGTGTGTGTGTGAGGAATCGAGGGAATGAACCAGGACAGAAATAATCACCTGACTTTCCCTGAGACAGACGGCTGCCCCCCCAGTATTACTCAGTACAGCTTGTATGATGACTCAGGATGAGTAAGATAATAGTCATCACAACAACTTGAATACTGTTGCTATCCAAAAAATGGTTCAGCTATCTCCTGTGAGCACAAATTGAAATTTTGTTTTATGGTTTGGTTTAATGACATGTCTTCATTAGCTGCCTTAGATAAAAGTCTTCCAGTATGTAAGCCCATATGGTACTATTCATGGGATTTTTTTTTTTTCATTTCAACACCAAAGGAAGAGTAAAAAATGAATCCAGAGGCCCAAAGTATTTCAGGATAATGTGAGGTCATCCTTGTTTTATGAATGGAAACAGCATTTCCCTGGACTGACATCCAGACGGAAGCATGTGCTCCTAGCTGTGCGACCATTAACACACTTTGTAATTCTAGCTACTCACTAGGTCGATGTGTCCCAGTGCCTAATGTCAGGAGGATATATCTAGAGAGCCAGTCACCACCCCAGGAGGGCCGTTTATTGAGCGTTCACATGGGTGTACCGGTTGAGCCGCCATGGCGTCGGCGGAGTGGTGGATCATCAGCTCTTACCACAGCCGTCATCCATGAGGCAGCAGATCTCATTAGCTACCCAGAATGCTCCGGTACAGCTTGCCGGCACTCAGAATCTCTCACCGCAAAACCGTGGGACAACGACGTTCGGCAGCGAAAGCAAGTAATACGATTACCCTCAGCTCAAGTACATGATGGGTAATTCTGGTGAATTATCTTAATGTTCCCGAACGAGGGTTTTGCAGTGTACCACCGAGCTGGGAGGCGGAACGATCTGGCCCTTTGTAAGTCGACATATAATGGAATACGCAGCAGTATATTTTTGTATTGCTTACATATTCCATAATTATCTCAGATTATGCCATTGTTTGTTTGCATGATGGATTCATTGCCTAGAGTGATGTGTTTATCTGATTAAATTAGTTTTCTATGAATGTCTTTAAAATTACTCAGCAGAAGTCTCTCTTAATGAAAAGCAAAGAGAACAAGCTGCGGGGTACGTCATCACTGGCTCTCATTTCAAAGATGTTTTTCTCTTTTATTTTGGTCTTCCTGGCATTTTTATTTTTTGAAAAACGCATGGGAGGGGCTCTGGAGCAGTGTAATATGATGGGATGCAGTGCTACTGCCCATCATTAATAGCATCAAAAACACCTAGCCTCCCATCACCCCCAAAGACCCAAGGGCCGCCGCGTGGTGTTAATGACGTGGACATCCGCCAAGAGCTTTTCTCCTCAGGATATCGCTTGCACTGATTGATGACCTGTGTGGCCAGCCTGGTGGAAGCAATCATTTTGACGAGAATCCCTACGAATCATAGTAGAAAACATTATAAAGGAGCTGCAATTTGTACGAGGATCTTTTTGTTGCACAAACCGGTCACAGGAAGAAGAAGAGCATTCCACTATTAACTTGTTGGCATATCACCACTCTCTCTTAATTTATCTCAATAATAAAAGTCAGAGGTGTTCCCTGGGGGTAGAAGCAACAGGAAATCTCTTAGGTTTACTGCATGTTCATTAGGTTTATAAATGCTGTTCTCGGATAACTGTGATAGGTGGATGACTCATGATGGAATGTACCAGCCAGCTCAATCACTCTTGGGGTATTTGCGCCAACCTCTGCCTGACGGCATGGCTCCCGTTGCAACTGACTATTGTTTTGATTCATGTAGGGATTTGTAAGCCAGAGGCTATCAGTCGGAGTATAAGAGTGGCTGGAAAATCTAGCTGGAAAATGATTTGCCTGTATCCACATTGATGCCTCGAAGATCAACTGTCACACTAAAACCTTCCTTAGCGGTTTCCTTGTTGAGTGGCCTCTCATGCTGTGCCTTCATCAGTTTGAGATGCTGCCTATCCCTCAAACACAAGTGTGTGTGTGGTCATGTTTATATTATGTTGTGGGGACCCAATGTCCCCACAGTGTGATTAAAAACCTGTTATTTTCTACCTTGTGGGGACATTTTTTGGACCCCAAAAGGATAACCTCAGTTTTATAAGAATCTGTGTCTACAATCAAAAAACTAAAAATGCCTAAAGTCTCATATTTTGTTTGGTTACTTATGGTTAAGGTTAGGGCTTGGTAGGGGGTAAGGGTGTCATAGTTGGGATCAGGGTTATGTCCATAGGAATGAATGGAGTGTCCCCATAATGATAGGAATACATGGTATGTGTGTGCGTGTGTGTCTGTGTGTGTTAATTGGCTTTGTAGACCATGTCAATCAGCACTATATTGTTAAAAGTTTTTAGTGCAAAACTCTTTTGAATTTGTGAATAAGCAATAAGTGATCACTTAAGAGTTAAAGAAAAATGGTGCAGTGGATATTGCTGACTGAGTGACACGTGTTGGTGTTTGTTATTCTTCTGCTGTCTCACTTTCTGAACTTTTTGTTTTAACAGCATTCCCGCCCCATATGGGTTGTCTGAAAATGCTGTTGAGCTGTTGACATGGTATCAGTAAGGGGAGTGGAATTAAGAGTATATTTGACAGTCGTGGAATATTTTGCATGTAGCTGTGACTGTCTGATACAAATCGCATATCCTGTCTCGGTGACATCCCGACACTGTCTCAGCCTTGCAAGTTCCACTCGGTATCCTACCCCAGCAGAGTAAAGATTAATTAGATCTTAACAGCAAATTTTTGTTAATACCCGTGTGACATGTGGAAACTCTGGGTGGGTATAAGCATGGAGGCCTGATCTCATGTTCCTGAGGTCATAGATGGGGGTCTGTACTCATTTTGTGTTTTATTCTATCACAAGAAGCTCAGTAGGGCTAAAGACCTGGATGAGTTCAGCACTGCGGGATATGAACACTATATCCATCCACACCTGTGTTCATGTTAAGCGACTTCTGACATACTACACAGGTGTGTATCAGCAATCGAACATGGGGTTGTGAGGAACATTTTTAGGCTGTCCATTGTCAAAGGAATCCATTGACACATTGCCCGTTGTCACTGTTCACAAACTGTCTGTGTTTACAACAAGGCTGTTTCAGTGACCCACCTTTGATCAGGCTTGATCTCATCACTGACACTAAGCATGTGGCTTGGATAAACACAAGCTCAGGGTGATCAATGTTCCATTTGTCTCAACCGAATCACATCTGCTGTTCTTGTCATTGTCCGCAGCTGTACACGGCCACCTTGTGTCTGAGCTGACATCAGCGTCTGGGAGTTGTTGCGTATTCGTCAGCTGGTTGTTTCTTTTCAGAGAATGTTTGTTTTCTGAGTTTGCTTAAAAACTGCCTAAAGGCTGTTCCCCCTTTTCACAAGAAAACTTTACTAACAGGTTGTGATTCATGAAGAAAGAATCCTACTCTTTGAGTTTTGGCATATTTTGTCTTAAGAGATTGAAGAATATGCAGCCCTCTGAAAAGAAAAATAGAACATAGAATATGTGACTGTTTCAAGAAAGAGATTCATAGATGATCTGACAAGACCAGCCAATTCTGAGTAATAGAATACCTTAGTCTTTTGCAGTCATGTCAGCTGTTCACTGCCAGTCACCCCCACCTCGTTTTTCTTTCAGTGTGTGTGGAGCATTAAGAGACTCTAGCCAATCAGCAGACTCCAGCCATAGTGCAACCCTTTTAAAAGAATAAGGAAAAGAAAATATACAGTACCAGTGTTTGCATCAGGCATCCCCACATTCAAAACCTGCTCATGACTGCTTAGTTTATACATTTTTTCCTCTTGAAATATGAGTTACGTATAATAGGGAGGATGATTAAACACTGATTGAAAACAGCATAATAGCAGCTTTTACCATTCTTCTAGGTATATCAAATATTTATGAGACTATAAAGCATTTAGATAAGACTACATACTATACGCAAGCCCCTGCACCCTATTCTTAAGGGAAGATGGAGGATGGAGAGAGATGCCACCGTCAACACAATCTACCCCTCCACTCTCAGTTTCCCGTTGCTAGGCAACATAGGAGGAGGAGATGCTTCTGGAGCAGAAAGGTCTGCTTTTAAGGGATCCAAAGTGGGTGTGTACGCTGTTGGAGACATCTTCTCTAACTAAAGGGTCAACCACACTGTGAGAGGAAACAACAGAAGAGGTACTATATTGAAACGCTCCCCTACTTTTCCTTTAGAAAGTTCATTTCCATCCACAGAAAAGCAAAATGGGTTGTACATGATTATATATATATATATGTGTATATATATATATATATAGAGAGAGAGAGAGAGAGAGAGAGTGGGAGTGATTGATTTTCCCAAGCAGGTGCATGTAGCATGTGCATGTCATCTCTATTCCAGAAATGGCCTTTTATTAAGCTCTATGTCTGGGCGGCACTCAGATCTCATGTGGATATTCATCTGACTGGTGACAAAAAAATTACAGGGTGAGAGTCAATAGTGTCCTGTTCATCCAAGGAAACTAATATACATTTTCACAATTCGATAGCAATGTTTTTGTTCCAGTTTTTTTAAGCTAACAGCAGTCTATTTGTGACTTTGTTAAGAGAAGTGCACTCCCCCTGGTGGTGCCCGTGAGCAGTAGTGAGCATTGGGCAGTATTTAGTCTCAAGTGATTATGTGTCACCCACAGAAGGATAGCAGTCATGATTATTTCAGGGACAGGTTCTCATATTTTTCCAAATGCAAGTCTTGTCTGATCTCTGGACCAGGTCCTTAGGGTACGTCTGAGACGTATGCATGTCCCGTAATTTCCAGGGAAGTTCCACTGTGGTCAGGATTGGTATATTTTAGTTGCCCACTAGAGTCCCGGGCTCAGTTTCCTTCTATAATGTGTCAAACAGTAGTGAAATGTAAGACTGATGTTACATGTTTTGCTCTTTCATTTTGGAACCATGGACTCCTCACATAACAGGGCAGTTTGGATTTAGGGGCCTTGAATGTGGAGCCGGCCATCTGCTACTGTGCTCTAAATAGCTGGACTTCATTCCCATCGAAAGATGGGTGGGAACCATGGGCAAGTACCTTGTATGTCTTCATGAAGATCCACCAATAAGACATTTGGAGTTGAAAATTCTAGTTCTTCATAATTTTTTTTTATTTTCAAAGCTCAGAACTTTTTGATATGAACTCAGAACTCGGAACATATTATTACTACTTACCAGACATACCAGAAGTGGTTGTGGTTTGGTCCCAAACATTACGTACAGAACAATATTATGAGACACTTAGCTAAAAAACTAAATAACATAAAGGAAATTACAAATTTTCAGAAAACAGTGCAAAGATTTCGTAAATCTATTTACACTGTAGTTCCATGTGCAAATGACTGCATAGTCCAAGGGAAACCGTGTGCTGAGAGCATGTGCAGGTTTCACAGATATAGAACAGACCAATGATAATCTCAAAAGAAGTTTTGCCAGTGACTTGTTTCTTTGTGTGTGTGTTTTTTGTTAAGAAATCCTGTTAAAGGGGTTCGGATATCTTAATGAGCTATTATTGTGCTGGTGCAGGCATTAACAGTCAAATTATAATAATGCTGTTAATAGCCTTTAGTTTAAAGTGAACTCACTCTACATTCAACCATTCAACGTCGCACTAGGCAAATTTATCCTGTAAAAACCAGATGATGTAATATATTTGTGTGTATGTACAGCTGTGGAGGGGTGTTGGGGGGAGGGGGTGTTCACAGTGTGGCACAGCTCAGAACATCCAGGAAGATTTAGTGAAGTTGAAAATCCTTTTAGGCTTTAAGGCATGACCCGAAAAGAGCAGACATGGGCGGAGCTGGAGGGACCCGGCTGCTTTTAAGGAAACGTTCACCCTTTTTGCCATTTGTGTTGTCTTTGTTGTGCTGCTTCTGCATTTTGTGATTTCGTGTGGACGGTGCTCTGCCCACGGCCAGCTCACAGGAAGGCCTCTTTCATCTGTTTCATTAGCAGATGAGCATGCGGCCCATCTCCCAGTGCCCATGGGGCAGCTGGTGGAGACTTTGAGGGAAATAACCTCCAAGTTCCACTGATTATTTAACCCTTGGCCCCCAAAACCCTTGAACCCTATTTTTTGACTGATGGAGAGATTGGTAGCAGATACCAATCGACCATGCAAGGTTTGTCAAAGATAGCAGTTAGCGTGAATGGTTTCCACAACTTACTGTGTGGCGAGTACGTTTCATAGCTATTGGATTACATATTTATCATTGTAATGTTGAAATCAGAATTTTTTTAAAATAGTGTTTTTGCAGCTGTGTTTTCCATGGCTTGTCCAATTTAGCCTGCTATTACAGCAAAATGTAAACAGAGGTCAATTTCCAAGCTAAATAGTTCTGCCCCAGCACAATGACAAACCACCATGGTAGGTACCATCACCGGACCAGTCTCAAATGCCACTGTACTTGATGAGGCGCGTTTGAGATGATATCCTCCTCATTGGGTTCGTTCTTCACCTCTCCTAATTTGGTGTTTGGTAGAGGCTTTCACTCACAGTGTCCCAGCATTGCCCTGCTGAGGCTTGGTGTAGGCTCTGGTGGGGGGCAGCCTGGCACAACGTTGGGTTCCCGGGTCCTGGTGGTAGATGTGGGCTGTCAATAGCACGTAGAAACCAGCTCTGAGAACAAAGGCACCGCTGGGTTTTCAGTCAGGCATGGAGCTGATCCCGTTAAACTTAACAGAAGGTAATGAGGCTGGCGGGCTCATCAGAAAAATGTAGCTGGGAATAATGAAGGACTTAGTCTCCCGGGGATCTTTGAGTTGGCCGGCAGGGGTTCATGCAAGGGAAGCACATGGGTTTTTTTTTTTCCTTCAATGAGCAAGAAGTGCTTGTTTACCAGACTGTCGATATAACTTAAAGTAGTGCACAGCGAGCATTTCAAAGTCTATGTAGGCGCTGTCCTTGCCTTTGTGTAAATTTTCCATTAAGAGTGTTCTGAATTTTTTTTTCTGGGTTTACAAGTACCGATAACATTTAAAACACGAGGTTTCGTATATCATTAACGAGGGGTCATAACTTGTGGAATTTTATAGCCTCAGGTTTTTTTTTTTTTTTTTTGCCAGTTTCTTATTGCTTCTGCTGGTAATGCCTGTCTGACAGCTTATCTGCAATGATTTCAAGCACGTTCATTAACAGTTCGGGGTTCGAGATCATGTCACTTTGAGTGGCAAATTCTGAAATGAACCACTTGTCTGCTGCAGACTCCAGGCCCTTTAATTAAGGGATATATATAGGGCATCGACATTTTAATTCAATTCAATTCAATTGTTTATTTTTATATAGCGCCCTTCACTGTTAACTGTTTAGGTGGCTTTCTAGTAAACTGTAAACTCTAGTGAAGGTATTGCATCCACGCATTTGCCTGGAATATCCATTCCAGTAATATTGGGATCTCTCCTTCATAAATCCCCTGCAAACTAATGAGCAGCAGTCGAGTGTTCTGCCTGGCAGTGTTCAGAATGAAGCGGGCCTGCCGATGAACACAGAAGTGGATGCACGCCGTCACGTATTGTTTGTGATTGTATAGCAACCTTGAGGGACTGGCAGACTTTGTACGGCACACAAACAGCCTTAACCACTGCTGGACGCCTCCTGTCCTCTCCCAGACAACCGCTCGTGCCGGTTACAGTTTGATGCCATGACCCAGGCAGTCTCAAACCCTGAATTTGTCCTTCCTGTCATCAGCTGTAGGTCTCTCATGATTCTTTAATGCAAGGCCACTTTATTATTAATAGACAGTAAGACAACAGCAAGTGTAAAAATTGCTTATTAACTAAACTCTTGCATTTTAAAGCCATTTAAAGAAAACGAAAATCCAATATATGCAGTGCTTTTTCAAAAATTCAAATTTATAAATTATAAACCCAGAAGTCCTTGGAAAAGAAAGGCATTATTAAACTGTTTTGGAACGTTATATATTTACGAGTCTATGGGCCTTTGATTTGTAAGGCATGCAGGCATACTGGGAGAACAAAATTAAACTATTTATCAACAACAGTCATGTTGTCTATTGACAAGCCCCCTGTCTATGGGGTTAAATTGGCTTTTTAAGTATTCTGAGAGGATAAAGAAGTTTTCTGTAGTAAAAAATTAACAATACTAATACTGCAGACTTGTTTTTTATTGAACGTCTACTTTGGTTTTATAACCGAAACACATGCAATTCTTTTATGTAGTTTTATTTATTTTTAAGTATCTGAAGGGATAAAGGAGCAATAGTAAATAGAAAATTGCTTGATTATGATGAAAATTTTAAGTTGGTTCGAACCATTTCATAGGGTCTTTTATCCCTGATCACATATTTTTTGGTAGCCAGATGGATGCACCATGTAGAAGCACTTTCGGATGGTTACTGGGTGATTACACTAGCACTACCCAGGCTAGCTAATTCAAAGCCGATAAACAAGGCCTGCCATTTGCTCTAACACAATCCCCCCCACCACCCCTAACCCCCTCCTCCCCCCAGCCTGGCTGCTTTGGCAGGCTTTGTAGCATCCGGGTTTTTCCAAACATGGCACAAGGAGGTCTCAGCTAGTGCTGTTTGTCATCTGTCTGAGCACCCTGGCTGGAATGACCATCCCGTCACAGACATTGCTTCAAGACGGCTCTGTTTTCTGAACTACAACTAGTCCTCTGTTGAAACAAATTGTCAGGGGCCCTTAGTGTTCGTCTTTTTTAGGAATTGGGGCAGGGGATGTAGAAAGCATTGAATTGCCTGTATCACCTTGTGAAAGGGCTGAAATAAGATGATACAGCCCCAGTATTTAGATTTTAGTGAGCATATAGTTGATGACTATATCGTTAAGAAAGAGAATCATTAGCAATTGGAATTTGGCTAGTCACAATAGAGACAAGCATTACAAGAGAGTCACCCTCTGCATCTTCTCTCCAATATGACTTGAAAATTGTAAATGCACCAGGAAATATCACTGCAGTGTATTCAACACCCTTACACAGAACAGCTATTTTCCCAGATAGTGGGGTCACACTCTGCTCACCTGTGTCATCTCTGACTATGTTCCAGGAAATATCATCCTAATGGTAGCACGCTGGACAAAGCTCGCTGTAACACTGGCATCTGCAGCTTGTCCAGTACACAGCTTTGTGTGGATTACTCCTTGTACAATTAATCTGTCGAGCAGGCTGTCACCACTAGCTAGTTGTCATGTGAGTGCTACCAATGTTTCTCCAGGAGTCCCACAGTTCATCCACAGATGGACTGAAACGTAAAATGCGGTATACATGTGCAGCCATGGCGGTAAACTAATTTGCCGCGAAAGGCAGCGCAGCCCAGTAGTGTCACATGGAGATCAAAAGCGGCGACTCCACTGGGGACATTTCTCTCATCCATGATCTGTGCATCGGAGCTGCTCAAATTAAATTCTAGATTAGGCGGCAAAACACTCCTAATGTAGAATGCCAAGCACCAAAGCTTTCAGATTGCCGGGGGTGGGGGACACATTATTTTAAGTCTCCCCAGGGAGGACTGGGTAGGTTTAAAGTGTTTTTTGGCATATTCTGCTGACTCGGCAGCCTACCCAGCCGCCCTGGAAGCATACCGTGCTAAGTCAATTAACCTTAATTAAGGGTCTGTTGCATGCCCATCTTGTAGAGTGCCCTTGTCAACCACATACTGGGTCCACCGAACAAATCCGCGCCTCCGTTCCAACTCGCCTTCCTGTGCTTTTGTTTCATGCATCTCCCACAGAAATCTTCCCCCCACACACCCTGCCCCTCCCCTTTGTAGCATACGCATAGCGGGGACTCACTCTGGCC
>JAODKN010000039.1:18028301-18042311 GCA_026774425.1 Petrocephalus zakoni | reverse complement strand
CCGCCCCGCCCGCCTTGCTCAGCACCAGCCGCTGAGACAAAAATAATTAGCAGTTCTGGAGCCTGTCGGTTTCATTGCATTTCCATCGCCGCGGAAACGGGCGGCAGCATCCGGGGATGGACTGCACCCGCGCTCATGATCAATATTCAGCCATCTTGACAAGCTCCTCTCTCTTCCTTTGGGAGCGAGGGAAAGAGAGAGTGAGGCAGAGAGGGGGAGGGAGAGAAAGAGAGACGGTCCGCTCCAAAGGAGCCTGTAGCCTTGCAGTGCCAAGGACAACGAAGGACTGTAATCCCCCTGCTAATTATTTTTGAATCTTGCTGCTCTTCTGTGGTGTTTCTGTTTTGCTAGCAGCATGTACTCTTATCGACGTTGCTTTGGGTGTGATGAGCCGTGTGGGGGGGGGGGGGGCAGGAGATGGTGGTCCGATTTAGAACATCTTCGACAAGCTATTTTTAAGCGTTCTTCTGCCTCGCTTTAAGTACACAGCTCTGTGTTCTGTGACCCTAACCAGCTGCCTCCTTTTCGATGCTGTTCTGCTCTCATTTTTACCCCCTTTCTAGGTGGATCTTAAGGTCCTTATTGTGTTTTGTTTTCGACCCACCGACTTGGACAGTTTAAACGCCAACCGCAAAACTTAAGTATTCTCTTGTGATGCCGGGAAACGGCCCAGTACTGGGGATTTACTGTGTTTGCCGCCGCTACTGACGTGTCTCGACTTCTCCCGTCACAATTACGCGAGCCTGGATCACGGATCCAAGCTCGGTTTGAAGCCTTGCAGTCTCACCTGCCATCCGGACTAAAGACACATTAATTACTGAGCACATCGATCAGTCCTCCGCAGACGGCAGAGCGAACACAGTCCATCGTGATTAAGGCGGCCGTTCCTTTCACCCCGGAGGCCAGCTGACTTTCACCACTCTGTCCTGCACTTATCTCACAGTGTCAAAATAACACAGGCATGGCAGCAGACAGGAATGTACACTGTTCATTCCGAACAGAATAAAATCTTTTTATTTACATTTGAAACAATAGCTTCTGTGACACGTGCAGGTCACATGCATTGTTTCCTGTCTCTGCCAAACTGAGAACTGGTATCAGACTGTTTGGGAACAGCCCACTAAAGGCTAAGAATAGGCAGCTATATATAACTGTATTGTTGTGTTTAACTGTGTTCGGAAATAATCTAGCACACCATTTTCAGGAGAGTATCGCAGTAGACGATGCTTAATATTCAACCCGTAGAGCCGTGTTGTAGTCTTAGAATGCTAATCTTTAGGGTATGAATCCCTTATATCGATCGCACATCATTCAAGTCTTCGGACCCTTCCATCTGCCGCCATTCCGCCTGAGCGAACTCAGATGCCCAACCCCCTGCTGCCCCCTCTGGCTTTATCGGGACATGTGCGATGAAACGGGCAGAACCTGACCAGACTGCCGTTAGCATAAGCAACAGTCGGGAAGCCGCTGAGTGAAAGGGCATCCTTAAGCAGGGACGGTGACTCACAGGAAGCCAGATAAGAGGGCCTCCACCGAATATAGGATTTTTTTTTTCTCATAGGAGGAGAAAGAAAAGGCTTAGATGGATGTGAGGGATTTGGGATGAGGTGTTTCCCATAGAGGTTGAGCCTGTGGTGGTGGATTGTAGGAGGCCGGTCCAGATCTCCACACTCTGCTCCAAGTCAGCTGAAGAGGAAATGCAGCCTTACGGGCTGGGGTCCTTGCGAGGCTTGCATCTATCTCTCTCCAGGCCCTGCCGCTCCTCTCCACCCCCCAACATCCTTCAGTCCATTTCACGCCTGCATGCCTGCATGTGAAAGTGCGTGCGGTCGTGCTGCCTGTGTATCAGTCGTGAGGCATTTTACGGAAGACGTCCGACGGGTTACATCACGGTATAATTTTTATTCATCTTTCACGTATGTTACTGTCCTATTAATGTGGCACGCGTTCGCATCTCACCACTCTCATGTTACGCCCATGCGTGAGCAACTCCAGTGTCTTCATGGTGTCTTATCCGTTTTGAGAATCCTGTTCTCTCCCATAAGAAACGGCTTGACAGGTAAGAAAAGAGGCTGATTGGGGTTTGCCGGGCCCAGTTTAAAGGCCCAGAATCAGTTGAGGGCAGAGTAGAAAGATCTGGGCCAGTCAACAGGGCTGTGCAGTGAACACGGTCACCTCCAGTGGATGGGGTACATCCAGAGAACTGGTCCAGGCACTCCGAACACCCTCTAACGCTTGTAGCTTAGTTGACCCGTAAGGCTGAATGGATCCCTAGTCTTGGTTGGTAATCCACTGACTGACATATGGGGAGCATATGTAAATATTCCTTAAACGGTCAGGCTTGACTTGCCAGAGAGCAACAATACTGCGTAATCGCAGCGCGTGATGAAAAAAACAAAGAAGCGTAAGGAGCCGGAGTGTTGTTCCGAAATTACATGGAGGTTTGCCCGAGGAGAGATAGAGAGATTGAACATGGGGATACGGCCCCGATAAAATGCTCCTGAGGCACCTTGCTCTGATCAACGTGTTGCGTAGACTTCGTTGTCCTGTTTGACTTAAGACACAACATCTCTCACACGCGGCAATTTCATCATTCGCAACACAGGAAGCAAATGGAGCCGACATCTGAATGGACGTGTTTTTATTACAGCGTAGATTCAGCCAAGTTATCTCTTACAGAATTATAGCTCCGGAAGATGTGTGAAAATCCGCGGACACGTGACCCCCAATCGTAAGAGGCGATTTCAAATCATCGATACGCATCCGCTCTGGCATCCTGCCCCTAATTATATTTATTACATGAGTTATTAATCAGGATTTTGCAAATGGAATCCCGTGGATCGAACCGTAGTGACACGCTGTTACAGAATGAAGTGTCACCGTGTAAGGCGAAGTGATTGGCACGTAGGCCTGACAGACAGGGAACCAGGAAGCACACATCCATGGTGGTTTCCAAGATCTTAATCCCGTAACAGCATCACAACAGCCGGCTTTCGGGACTGCCATCTCGACGGGAAGCCTTCAGCCTTCCGTTAATCCCAGGCTCCCGTGCCTCGGAACGCAGGGTCCCCTTATGGCGAGACTTATCAGATTTGAGCGTGCCTCAGTCGTTCCCATCATGTCTCTTCATCCCAACTTCCCAGTTATCCTCCATTTGTATTATCTTATTTATTTATCCATATTATAGCCCAATTCATCATGATCACGGAGATCAGCATGCATATTCATGGTAGCTAGCAAAATAAAATGTAAAACTGTAAAATTATTAAATAAACAAACATAACTGAAATACGTTTTAAAATAAAAAATGACCAAATAATGAATGTAAAACAAGTCTACTCATTTTATAAATATTCATAATCTACCGTTTAGTTTGCAGATATGTAGAGGTAATGTAGTATCAATTTCAGAGACTGAAATAGAATGAATAAACATCACTAGTGTTTGGTTTTATGTAGTTAACATAGTTTGAGAATGTAGTCAGTGACAAATTACCAGAGGGGAAGAAAAACTGATTACCTATTAGTGTGAAAGTCCTTTGGAGATGGTATATTAAAGTTGACCAGACAAATGAGTCTTTCAGTCTGCAAGTTAAATGCATATTTGAAATTAATTTCATAATCAAAGTGTACATTAGCACATCTAATTGCCTTTTAAAGGCACTAGTTCCATTGCTGGGAGGACACTTTCTCATTTAGATGTACACTTAACATACCCCCCCTCTAAATTAACATCTGTTTTATGGGGTGGGGGGGGGGCTACTGTCCCTGCATAAACTTGGTTTTAATAACAAGCCTCAAATTGGAATCCATTACGAAGATGGAAAGATACACGGGCCATAGGCTGGGCCTTTCCCATCATGCCCTGGTCCTCTCATCTGAGAGGCAGCCCTGTGCCGCATCACCGTGGCCCTGAGTTCCCACGCTATGGACAGAATCGCCACTGGGCCCGGGGAGGAAAAAAAACAGTGAATGCCTGTTAAAGGCCACAAAAGACCCTTTACAGTACATCCACCCAGTCCTGGCGAAGAAATTACACAGATTACTTTCGAAGTAAAGGGTGACTGGACTGTACAATCCAGCTAAGTAAAATAACGTACTACGCTTTAATATGAATATTGTTTTAATATAATGTTTTAGACTAAATAATATGCTACAACATGGATATATATATATATATATTCTGGATATTCTGGATATAAATATCTGACTCTATAGTCTAAGTCAACTTTAATGTCATTGTGCACACGCACATTAAAAAAAAATAATGTCTAGGTAATTTAATTGTGATTACGCATTCCAGTATAACATACAGACTAAAACAATTTTTGACATTGACATTTTGGATAAGAGGTCAGACGTGATATATTAGTATAGAATCATTTTCCTCTGCCAAAACTCCTCAAAAACACAGCATTTTTAAAAAGTCCCACCCCCTTTCACTGCTAGGTAATCTCATCCAATATCTCACCCTCGACACACAGCATCCATTGGTGACTCTGGTGGGGAGAACACTATTGCTTCTCTGACTGCGTGTCACTACACAGGCCATGCCGAGTAGCGTAACACGTTGTGGCGAGAGTGTGAGCCACAGCTTTGTAGGAGCCCAAGCAGTGTCATCGTCAAACGAGAGGGACACATACACAGGCAGAAAACTCAATCAAAAGTACCGCTCCCTCGCATAATGTGGCCACGGATGAAGTTTCCCCTTAATAACTACAGTGATCAATTAAGAAATTTTCTAATACCTCTTATGGGTCATCTGTATCAAACCTAAAATGTGAGGATGTAATCAGGTGCAAATTTATTTATCAGCAAATAAAAATTCCAGAAAAATCTGATATGCAAAGTGCTTCTTTATAAATAGGAAAACATTTTTTTGAGGTTCGACAGATTTGATGTAAATGGAAGTTATGGCCAGAAATTACAGGCATTAAATAGTTTAAATTACTCTGTCCCAGAAGTAAAACAAGTATCCTTAGGGCTTAGTATGATTTTAATTAGGGACAGTTTAGCCTTGATACCACTATAAGCTCTTTAGATACTCAATTGACATTAAAAAAATCGTATTAAATATTCTGTAAAATTAAATTAATCAAATGGTTGAATTAGCCCAGTCAAATAGATAATTAATAAAAAATCTCTCAGTGTGCATGTAATGCTTTGTGTAGCAGTTAATGCATCATCAGTAAAGATGTGTTGCTTAAAAAGAACTTCCAGGCAATGATTAACTGTTTAATATACCTGTAAACTGTATGCGTGAATTAATTGAACTGTAATTGTGTGAATATGCTAATTAACATGTTTGTTGTTTTTTCTTACTGAACACATGCATCTTTTAACATGAGCTTATGTCACTGGACCACAACAGGTAAAATGCGGGCTGCATTCTTAGAAAATTATGCATGTGCAATTCAGTGCAGTGCATGCCTGAACTGTGACTGAAGATTTTTAAGGATTTTTTTCTTTGTTTTGCCTTTTTTTCTGTTCCTTTGTTTTCTCCAGGCTTCCTGGACTCGACCCGAGATCCACAAGGTATGGCTACTACTTACGTAGCCAGACTTTAGTCTACTAATGTTAGCGCCTCCCTGTGGTAGGCCAGAGTAGGGGTGTTGGCCCTCCCCAGCTAGTCCAAACCCAGAGACTCCAAAACTGACAGTTGGTAACCATGGTAACTAATAGTCTTGGTCCCTGGGGCCTTGCACTGGCATGGCAGTTATCTTGATGTCCGTGGTGACTTCTAGGTGGCCGGTCTCTCTTTCTCACCACCTCTGGGATGACCGCCAGGAGCAGGGAACGCCAACACCCCATTCTCTGCCAAGGATTCATCCAGGGATGTCCAGATCTGCCTAGGCATGGACTAACCAATTTAACCAAACCCAACCAGCTCATCTTCCGCTTCAGTCTTACAGAGATTCACTCATCCATGACAGCGTATAATCTTGAGAACCTGTATACACAATTAAAACGCAATTTACTTTTTATGAAAATCAGAGGCTTTATCAAGCAGTTACATTTTTGTTTCTCAGATTTCTGAACCAAACTAATGTTTCTCCTACACAGGAGACAAGGGTTTCTCTTTGTTTGGATTTCAGAATTACATCAAGATTTGTTTCTTGCTCAGTAGCATATGGTACGTGTGGGATGTTTTCGAAAAATTTGGCACATTGGTTTCATAATTGAAAAAATGATGATTTGAGGTTTGTTTCCTGTCAAATCCCACAAACAAGCGCTTAGCAAACATGGGCCAGAAAGAGAGGTGTCATATTCCTCCGGGGGAGCTCCAGGAAGTCTCCAGGAATATACAGATACTTTCAGGTTCTGTCTTTCTGCAAATTTACAGTTTATTAACTAGGAAGTGACTTATTGTTAGTTGCTAAATACTTGAGAAGATATAGTGTCATGTAAAGATTGTCGTCCCAGATGATGTGGATGCAGAAGATGGATGGATGGATGGCTGGTGGACCGACATGTACAACAGTGACTGTTAACTTGAGGAGAAACACTGGAAAAAATTCTTTCAAAAGCACAGATCACCAAGATCATGGTTAGATACTTCACGAAGTGGGGATAGCAAAAAGGGGTGAATCGGGCTCCTTGGATGGCACTTTGATTTCGTTTTGCATCAGCACAGCCTTGCAGAGTGTCGCGGGACACTCATGTAAATCCCCTCCCCCCGCCGCCCATCTCAGATGGTGCATTCAGTCGATGACAAGGGACAGATTACAGACAGCAACTCACTTGTATCCAGGAGATGAGTTCTAAGAGCGGGAACCGTGAGACAAGACGTGTGCAGGCTAACTTGACAGTTTCAGCATTTCGGAAGCAGTACCATAAACCGTAAGATGCCATGGGGGGGGGGGGGTTGCAGTCAGTGTTTTTTTTCCTCCTACATCAATCCTGAGAATTTAGTTTCTTCTCCACCAGTATTATTCAGTGTTCATTTTCACTCTTCTTGCCATGAATTCTGGCTCCTGTGGCTGAGAGAGCCTGGTTGGATGAAAACGGCTTCAATTAACTTAAGTATAGTAACGTGCCGCATTTTATTGTCAGTAATGGTAACGCTGTTGTAGCGAATGAAATGGTAATCAGTTACATTAGCCATTCCTGAAAAAAATAATGGCGTCAGTAATGTCGTTTATTTTAACACCGTTATTCCCATCCGTGATGATGAACTGGGACAATCATTCATGGTCACTCAACGTCAGGCGTCCTTTGGTCTTCAGGTAGCATTCTCAACGAGATGTGCCCTTCCCACCCAAATCAGCCCTCTGTCACTCCAGTCTCGAGTATGATCGCCCCCCGGTGAATTTCAAAGAGTTGCAAGGACGCTTAACGGCAGTGAGAGTAGCAAGAATGCTTGACGGCCTTGAACGTCTAAGCATATTATGTTGCTGTACTCAGAACTGTATATATAATAGTTACAGGACAAGTGCCATTGTATCGCTACCAACCATTCTCAGTGTTTTTTTTTGTTGCTGGGGGGAGGGTTGGGGGGAGGGGGTAAGTATAGTAAGATGCATCAGCGAGTGAGGTGAGGAATTGAATTTGCGGCTGAGAACCCTTGCCGTCGCTTAGCACTCAAAGCGGCATGGGCCGACTGAGCCGGCTCATTTCAAATCGAGTTACTGCCTGCAGCGTCTGGTGGGGGAGTCTAGTCTTGGGGCTGGGGGGGGGCAGCTCGGATTACACAGGTTACACCCGGGTACCCAGTCTCTGGCGGGACCAAATTGTTGGCTGATCGGCCTGAGTTTGCTGCCCGGGTTGGCCTAGAAGAAATGCTACAACTTTTAGCCTGCCAGCCTTGATGCCCTGCGGTCTCTTATTTTCACATCAGGTGACACAAAGCTGCTTTTCCCTGTGTGGGTCAGTGGGTTAGGATGCGGTGCATGCGATCGGTAGGTCGCTGGCTCGAATCCCATGGTCAGCAGGGTGATGTTACCATTGGTCCCCTTAGTGTGGTACTTATCACCCAGTTGCTTCAGGGCCAGTTTGGCTGTGCTTTTTCAAAGATGGATTAAAGTACCAGCTAAATAACAAAAAAAACTGTAACTCGCCCCCGTTAATGAGTCTGCAGAATTACGTAAGTAGGCCTAGCCAAATCCTTTGGGTTACTGTCCAACGGGCCAGAAACCAAGCTAATAAGGGCCCACTGCTAACCTATTCATGGCCGGGCCCCGAAAAAAACCCCATGAGGAGGAAGACGAAGAGAGCTTGGTCCGCCTGACTGACAGGCTTCTTCTGTGTATGTTCAGGAAGTGCTTTAATGAAACCTCCCCCCCCCCAGGGGGGTTCATTTTCCCAGGCTCCTGAGCTGAGCTGCAATCAGCCCCCCTGCAGGTATCCTGGTGTCGGAGCTTTATTATAATCGCAGCGCCGGTGCCCCGGTGCGTTTATCCTTTTACCCGGGCCCTGACTCTGCAGGGCTTGGTGCGGCTCGTGACGTTCGCACATCCGCGGAGGAGGAGGCGATAACGGCAGCAGAGCAGGAGCAGCCACAAGGGGGCAGGGGGGGTTTATCACATCAGATACATGCCACCAAGTAGATGTCAGGAGCGGTGGGGGGGCACTCACCATCGCCAGCGAACAATGGGCCTGCTCTTACCCTGTCCCGGGGAGAGAGTGTCCTGCAGAGGGCGCTATGTGCCGCCCACCTCTCATCTCATCAGCACAACACCGAGGCTCCTGAGTCAGGGTGGGCCCAGGGAGAGCTGATAACCTTCCATAGTTTATTTATTTATTTGCATTCTTTTGCCTGGGTTGTAAAAAGACATTTTCTGAGCGGGGTGGGGGATGGGGAGTCGTGACTGGTTATTTTAATATGTCAAGTGATGGAGTGTCAGCCTGCATGACTAATGAATCAGTTGGATTAGTCTCAGGAAGAGGCTGTGTGTTGGGGGTAGAGCAGGGCACGTCGGGCCGAGCAATCGCAGGTGTGTATGGCTCAGCCTGTTAGGATGTTGGGTGTCTGATCAGAAGGTCACCCACCCAGCTCAAATCCCAGAGCAGGCAGCGTGGATTCCCGGTTGGGCCTTTAAACAAGGCCCTTAACCCCCAGCTGCTCCAGGCACTGTCTGACCCTGCTTTCAATGATACATCACTCATGATCAAGGCATCTGCTAGATAAACTGTCATCTTTGCGATTATCGTGACATCAACCAATGCCAACTGAACGCCTGGCCTTCGGAATATCACTGGCCACAGTGATACAGTCTGAATATGTTGCCCTGTGCCCACCCTGCGGTTTTCTGTTACGCCGCGCCTTAGGGGAGAACTTGTTATACAGAATGTGCTCTGCACGATGCCAATCGCCCAATCATCCACTCTCTGGATACCCTGCACTTGACAGTGTCTCTTGTTATATTTAAACATTTCATAAAGTGTAGAAGAAACTGCACACATGTTTTTACAAAGAATTATCATTAACAGTCTTGCCGTAATAAGGATGTTGATTGTTCAGAGCAAGAAAGAGAGAGTTTATTTAAAGGAACATGAATTATGCTGTCAGAGTTTTAGACATTACTTTGAAGTATATATAATTATACTAAAATTGTTTCAAAATAGCTGATAATGCCAGCATGACAATGGCAGACTGTGGGTGTGTTTGGGAATTGTTACCTGGAAATTGTTTACTTTTCAATTAGCATGCAGCTGTAATCAGAGCTGCTGCACCAGCGTAAATAATAATTGTGTTCTTTGGGTTTTTTTTTAAAAAAAAAAAACATTTACAAGAGCCTGCTAATATAAATTGAAGTCATTAAGTTTTCTGCAGAAGTCTTTGATTGTTTCTGTCCTTTTTTGATCTTTCTGGTCAGCAGGCTGTGCTTCTGAATCAGGACTAATCTGGCGGTAGTGCTGTCCCTTAAAGTGGGGAGGTGGGGGGGGGGTGAATGGGGAGGGGCTTCACTCACCACCATGGTGATGTGAGCCTTCCACAAAGAATCCAGCGCTCCTTACACCAGTGTTTCCCAACCCAATCTTCGGGGAACCCCGGACAGTCTACCTTTTTGCTTCCTCCCAGCTCCCGGCAGCACCTGTACCGGGAGGGAGCAAAAATGTGGGCTTTCCGGTGACCCCCGAGGACTGGGTTGGACAACACTGCCTTACACGATGACGCTTCTATCACTGCCACACCGTATGGCCATAATACCAAAACTAGTGTTATTAAAACAGTAGTCAGAATGTTTCAGATGTCACGTGTGGAATGGTGTGGCTTCCCAAGGAGGCGGGAACTGAGGTTTGGCTCAAGGGTGTGTAAAGGGGGACAAGGCCACAGGCCAAGCTGATTGGCCCCTCCCCTGTCACTCACCAATTCAAAACATATCATTGGCTAATAATGTTTGCCCCTCTGTATGGCCTCTCTTACACCCCCCCACCTTAAAAAATTCCTAGAGTAGAGTTGCCCCTGGTTTGGGTAAATTGGCTTTCCTAAGTGGCACTGTCAGTCTCAACAAGAAGAGGAAGTTTGCGGGCACAAAGGTGCCAAGTTTATGAGTAACGGGAGGTTGGGTAATATCTGCTCTATTGTGAGTAAGACCGACCTTGGCAGTGAAGCGTCTAATGTTGGTCCAGACTGCCTAGGAGCAGACGGCCTGTTTTTCATTATGTAATGTTACACACAAAGATGAAGAAATACCCTTTTTTTTGCATACATATGATACACAAAGCAGGAAAAAAGGTTTCGACAAGTAAGTTCTGAATTGGTGATCTGATTGGGAGTAAAGAGACGTTTCTTCCCGCTCATTGCTGTCTCTGTCTCTCCTTTGCGCCCCCTAGAATCTGGAACAGAATGTGGAGGTGCGCAGCCATGCCCGTGTGTCCTCCCTCACCCTGAAGTACGTCCAGTTCACCGACGCCGGCCAGTACCTCTGCACGGCCCGCAACCCCATTGGGCAGGACGCCCAGGCCATGTACCTGGAAGTACGCTGTAAGGACCTGGAATTTTGTACACACGTCTACTGGTCTACCTGATGTATTCCTGGGTCTGAGAGGACAGCCCACTGCGTCAGAGCTGCCAATCAATTTGAGATGAACAATGACTGACAGGTGTGCGACAGCAGTAGAGCACACAGTGGTTTAGGAATTGATAGAATGATCCGGAGGACACGACTGTCTGTAATCTAAAACACCTGTAGGCTTTAGACAGATTATCCACATGTTTCTCAACCCAGTCCATGGGGACCCCCAGGCACTCCTGAACCAAACAATCAAGAACAAGTCAAACGGTCAAGAGCACTAAATAACTGGTACCAGTGTGTTGGGTGCTGGAGCAGAGCAAAAATGAGGACCATCAGAGGGTCCCCGATGACTGAAGGGCCCTTATTGGCTTCAGGCAGAATAGCAAAGTACATCTCAATCCAGTCTTCAGGGACTCCCAGGCACACCTGAACCAAACAATCAAGAACAAACCAAACAATCAAGGACAAATCGATCAATCAAGAACACTGAATAACTGGTATAAGTGTGTTGGGAGCTGGGAGGGAGCAAAACCATGTAGGTCCCTGGGGCGGTCCCCGAGGACTGGGTTGAGAAACACGGGAATAACTCACCAAATGAATGAATGAAATCGCTGTGTAGAAATGTCGGCATTGATAATGATGTCACATATTACACTCGAACACAATTACCGCAATGAAAGTATAAAAAAAAGAGCTGCACTTGGGGATAAAACACTCAGGCACTCGAGATGATACGTCAGCAAAGCTCACGGCCCATTATGAGAGAAACGATCTCGAACTTTAAACGCTGCCTCATGTCACGTCTACATTTTTCTTGCCCTAACTTTTAATCTGTAGCATCGTCACTCGAGTGCGATCGAATTTTCTGCCTGACAAAACGGCATGCTAGCTGCCGAGATGTAATTTAGGGGATGAAAGATACAGAGTAAAGACATTAGCGCTATCTGATTTTACCGCACTCTCCAGGCTGCCCCCAGTCCTGGGGAGCTGCAGTTCACTTTCATTCTTTGGCAAACACTATTGCTAAAATGGCAGGTAGCAAAAGGCTAATTGGATTAATTTTCCAAGTGCCTCAAACAAGCAGCCCAGCCTTTTATGTGCGATAGCATCAGAATACACAATTGATAAAATAGTTTGTGATTGCAATTAGGCAGTCTGAGTCAGGTTCTAGTTTTGCGTATGGCAAGATTTCATAATCAAGCATAAAATGGTCCTCTGTCTGGGCAGGATCTACAGCCACATGTCTGATGGCTCCAAATGACAATGTCTAGGGAAAACTGATCCCAGATCAGACTAAATTGCTGAGGCTTTGGGCACAGTGGAAAGCACAGGGTCCACAGAGAGCGTGCTTTATTTCCCAGGGTACGAGGACCACCACTACCCAGAGCAGGAGTGGCTTCAAAAGGAGCCGTTTCCTCCTGAATTTTAATACGGGACCTGCTGGGCGTCTCCGTCTGGCTCCCGGAATGCCGTGGCGGATACAGCAAAGAGCGCATCTTTGCTGGGGAGGGTTAGCAGCCAGAAGCAGCCTTCCAGCTGTTTCGTACGGAGCTGAAGGAGGAGAGGCAGGAATGTGAAATTGAGAAGCTTGCACCCCCCCCCCCAAAAAAAAAAAAAATATTAATAAATAAAATAGCCCCCAGTTCCTCCAGCCAGATTAAACTGTGTGTTCCCGCTGACCGGGGGAGTAGCTTCCCAATCCATCCCGCCTGTGGCCGGCAGTGAGTTTCCTTATCCTGCCTCAGCAATCGCCACTCCGGAATGCCGCCATCCGAGCGTGATCCACATCATCTCCACGTTACAAGGTACAAAAACAAAGATAGGCAGCAGGGAAGCATTTAAGATGGAGGACACAGAATGCTGCTGGCTGATAACAAGCGCTCCTCCAGTAATCTACTACGTTCCAGCCGAACTACACAGCCTACTGACTCGCTAAGAGCCTCTACTCAGTACTTAGGTGTCCCACTGCCAGCCACGGAATTCCAAAAATAAAGGTTGGATATATGGGCCTCAGATCCCACTTCCAGACTGATGCCCCTGGTGCTGTTGCAGATGCACCAAAGGTCCATGGCATGGTGACAGTGTACACCTGGGAGGGGAACCCGGCTAACATCAGCTGTGAGGTACTGGCCCACCCGGAAGCATCCGTGACCTGGTTCCGGGACAGCCAGCAGCTGCCTGGCCCCAACACCACCAACATCAAGATCTTCAACACGCCTGAGGCGAGCCTGCTCGAGGTATGGTCCGGCACACCTCTCCCTGCGCGCTTAGCACATTCCCTCTGGGTCACGAGTGACATGGCTGGGAATTGTTCTAATTTTCTCAAGGGGCACAGGTGGAGCAGGATAGTCCTCACTAAAGAGCCCGCATGAGATGGACACAGCTGCCATCCAGTGGCCGTAATATCACCCTTCATGTGGTGTGTGTAACTTTACACATCCCGGATACTAGAGGAGCGGAGTGTGAAGGCCTTAGTCCTCTATGTTCTACAGCCCTTTCTCAAACAACCCCCCCTTTCCTGTCCGTTTTGGCCAAAACAGGATGGCTGAGCTTCCCAGGGGTGATGGCTCTTCCATGGGCTCAGTGCCCATGCCCATCTTTAATTACCGAGGGGGGGACCAGCGCCAAAGACCACCCCATAGCCATGGAAGCCCTTCAAAGAGACCAGCTGGGAAAATAAATGCTTGTTTTGCTCAAGGTTACTGGGAGAAAGAGGTCAGGGAACACGTCTCACTCTCGCTCACTCTCATTGCTCCAGGTCACCCCCGACTCACAGACAGACTTTGGCAGCTACAACTGCACGGCGACCAATGCAGTCGGCACGGAGTCTAAGGAGTTCCTCCTCATTCAGGCAGGTTAGTAACCACCAGTATTTATCTGCCTAATAACCACCCAAGTCCATCCGCCTGATAACCACCCATATCCACCCGCCTAATAACCACTGGTATCCATCCGCCAAATAACACCAATATCCATCCACCTAATAACCACCCAAATCCATCCGCCTACTAACCACCTGTATCTTTCCACCTGATAACCACCGGTATCCATCC
>JAODKN010000039.1:18013486-18028201 GCA_026774425.1 Petrocephalus zakoni | reverse complement strand
CAGGTTAGTAACCACCAGTATTTATCTGCCTAATAACCACCCAAGTCCATCCGCCTGATAACCACCCATATCCACCCACCTAATAACCACCCATATCCATCTGCCTGATAACCACCCGTATCCATCCGCCTGATAACCACCCGTATCCATCTGCCTGATAACCACCCGTATCCATCCGCCTGATAACCACCCATATCCACCCACCTAATAACCACCCAAATCCATCCGCCTACTAACCACCTGTATCTTTCCACCTGATAACCACCGGTATCCATCCGCCTAATAACCTCCGGTATCCTTCTGCCTAATAACCACCAATATCCATCCACTAGTGACTAGTAATAGCTGCTGGTAGCTATTCTGTTTATCACCATGTGCTGTACAGGAATCCATGTCTTGTTGATTGGTTACAAATTTAGTGTTATTACTTTTGTGGCACCAGTGGAGTACCAGTGGAGTAATACCAAAAAAGAAGATGTTCAACATGTAATAAAACCAAAACATTTAAATTTTCTCTCTGTGCTGTTTTTTTCCATCTCTGTGGTAATATGTGAAGCTTCAGGTCAATATCCACACCAGGTTTCTTATATGGGCATAAATGAAAGATCTAATCGGGACCAGTTAGTGTAAAGGAGCCCGGAGGATAGTTCTGGTAATTTCTTAAATGGGGCAACATATTGCAGTAATGTGACCCTGTGGTTCTGATAAAAACGTCATGTAGCATTTTAATGGAATCGAAAGCCAGTATTAAAATGCAGCGGCATTAAACTGAGGCTGAGAAATAATGATTCAGAGACTCATCCCATGTAACAACCCCCCCCCCCCCCCAGAGGTTCCCTCCGCCCCGTTCATCGAGCAGGTCGTGCCCTACTCCAGCACGGCTGTAGTGCAGTTCGACGAACCCGATGCCAACGGAGGCGTCCCCGTGCTGAAGTACAAGATGGAGTGGCGTCTCCTCAACCATGGAAACTGGACCAGTCAGAAATACACCTCTGATGACGGTGAGGCCCAATGCCCCCCCCCCCCGCCGCATGATGATGGGCGGAAGGAGGAAAGGAGGGGGCGTGAGATGGACAGAGGGAAAGAGAGATAAGGGGGAGCAGCGGTCCTGAAAATTAGGCTGTCAGTCATACTCCGAGCCCCATATCGATTCGGTGCCGGGCTGAGGTGCGACGGGGGCGTGTGCTGAGGCTCGGAGCCGAGCCCGATGTGGAGCCGGGAGCCTAAATCTCTTGAATGGGCCGCGCTTGTGAGCGATGTGGGTGACTGTGCGGTCATGAGCAACATCTGGACATGGGGCCTGAGCACTTACAGCGGGGCCGTCAAGCTTGTCAACCCTGCGGAGTTTTCTACATATTTCTGCATTAATGTAACCGAAATTGGGATTTAGGATTTTCACGACACATCACGTTTACAAGTATATTACGAAAAGTGTGTTTTTTTTTGTCATTTGTTTAATTGGGTTCTCTTTACCTAATTTTAGGAATGTGAAAACCCAATGTTTTAGGTGATATTTATGCAGAAATAGAGAACATTTGAAAGGGCTCACAGACTGTCTAGCACCTCTATAAGGTCGTAGTCTCCAAAGGACAATAATGTTTTCAGCACAGTTAGTCTGTAGACCTACATGGCTTCTCACAGTCATGGAAAAAATATGAGGAATATAGCCGCTCCCAAGCTAAATAGCTATTCTTAGTCCAGTTGACAGGCATCACAATTCTGTTTTCTCGTTTTTTTCCTTCTTTCTTCTTGTGTTGTGACAGTGTCTATCTCTGAGAACAAACGCGCTGCTGTCTTGGACAGCCAGGGTGACAGAGCTCAGTGAAAGCCTTCTCTCCAGAGGCTAACTTCATGGCTTCATCCCCTCTCTGTGCTGTTTTGGAAAATCCCACCTCGTCCTCACAGGCTGAGCGCTAACGTCCTGCAAAGGCCCGGAAACTCACATCCGGGTTAATCCGGGCCTTACCCACCCCAATTTAAAGTTATCCTTGTCCTTTAAAACATTGTATGTCTGTATTTTTATTTCCACTTTTATAGGATTTACATGCTTGTTCCATAATATAATGGCTTTTTTCTGTGTACCCAATCAGAATGCATTTCTCCATAAAATCTTCACAACGCCTGCAAACTGAGTGGTTTATTTAGGAAGCTTGCCCAGTATTTCATGAACAGGCCCCATAATCTCTGCAGCTTTGGTTGAATATCGAAAGTTTTGATGCAGTTGACGTGACAAGTTTCTTCACAGGGTGGAATGAATATTCTGTCTTGGGACTGGGAGCAGCACCCATAACTGTCTGTTAGAAGCCATGTAAGGTCATGGAGCGAGGCTGGCATTGATTTATCATATGCTTAGAGTACCACTGGTACCACTAAGGAATTAAGGGTCATTAAAGACAGTTTCCTACATATTTATACTACATAATCTATGTTTTTTTCTTTGCCAATAACTGTTTATTTGTCAGCAGTTTATTTGTTTATTTGTTGCCTATGAATGAAAGTAAAGCCGAATTTGCCAGCGCTTTTAAGATGTATGTTCATATGCCTGATTTCCCAGGTATAAACACAATCACCATAACGGGTTTAAAGCCGGAGACCAGTTATGAGGTGAAGATGTCAGCCATCAATGGAAAAGGTGAAGGGGAGAGCAGCACACCCAAAGATTTTAGGACAGAGCCAGTTCGTAAGTACAGCCCCTTCCCCTCCAGCTGTGTCCTTACCCGTTCCCTTCTCAGCTGGCCCCGCCCAGTACACTTCCTGATTGGACGATGACTGAGCTGCACTGTCCATGTGTCCAATGCACTGATAGTCTACCCTTACCCTTTAGCCTACAGGGGGAGCCCTCCGCGACCACCTCTTCCTCCTTGCTCTGCAATGTACACTGTGTGTTTTGTGTGCGATTATCTCTCTCCTGTCCCGCCTCGATGCTAATAGCTTGCTTCTAGCTGGAAGGACCCCAAACCCAGACCCTCACCGCTCCCATTGAAAGAATTGAGTCCAAGAGCCTGCAGGGGACAGAGTAATGGTCCGTCAGCAGAGCCAATCAGAATCAACCACCTGGGAAATCCCACTGTACAAGTAGCTGTTTGTTCCAAAATGCTACACTGGCTTAGATGGTTAACGCCTCAGTCGCTGATAAACACAGCCCATAATTCAGGGTTTTACATAACCTTCCAAGGTGTATTAGCATTCGACAGCTAAGAAATGCCCATGAAGTATGTAATTGCTTTTTTAATGTATTACTGCAGCCATAAACAAGGTTATAACTGGCTTTTCTTCTTTTAAGTTGCCTGCAAGTAATTCCCGTTTAGAAAGCAAGAGTCTTCCAAGAAAATTGGCTCTTTAATTTGTCGCTCTAAAGCAGTGTTTAGAGACCTTCTGCGTAATTAATGACGGGCTATTGTTTAATGGTCTTGAGGCTTTTGCCGGGTCTGCCGGCACAGATACCATTTTGCCACATTTTTCGAGAGCATTTCACATTCTCAGAGCTCCTCAGAAGGCTGTATATATTCTTCAGAAGTGTATAATTACTTTAGTGTTTCAACATTGGGATTTTTGGTTTGACTATTATTATTGGGCTGCCATCAATCAGTAGGCCGGTGTAGTCAAGTTACACAAACTGCAATATTTATCCTCCTGGAAAAATGTGCGTCTCATATTCAAAATATTCTGCATGTGATGTCCTGGGACCCGGAGGTGTGATGTACAGATAAGAACGACATTGCTGGAGGAGAATCCCCTGATCTGGGTTTCATCTTTCTCATTTTTCATGTTGTTTTGAGCACCCCGTCAGCCATAATGTCTTTCTCCGGCTGATCGGGGCTATTTCGCGACTCAAGCGGGGATTCTGCCCACACACACATACCCGTGTTTGCATTTTGTCCTGGCTGCTGCTTCTGTACCCATAAAGCCCTCCTCCAAACCCACCCCCCCGCCTCGGTCTAACATCCACCTCTGTATTTCCATTCTCACATTCTCCTTTTTTTTCTCTTTTTTTGTTTGTCTTTCCTTTCTGTTTTCTGTTTGTTCCTTTGGAAGTCTCAGGCTATTCTTTCACAAGTAAGTGCCCCATCTGCCCACTGGGTGGTCTGCTCTCTATTCACATATATATATATATATATATTTTTTTTTTAGCCAATTATTAATTTCTTTGACACATTTAATGAAGGCCCGGTAGCCGGCGTTCCTGTACACATTAGCATTAGCAGTGTACTTCCTCTTCTGGTGAAATAAGTTAACATAAAGCCTCTTCCTCGTTGAGCAAGCCACATCCACATCCGTGGATCTATGGCACTTTTTGGGTGGAATGTGGTTTCGTTATTCTGCAGGGGACCTGTAGAAAGTGTGTGACACCAACTTGTGAAACGTGAGCGCTGGTGCAGACATTGATACTTGGCTCAGTCGCCTCTCATTTCCATGACTGGTGCATCTTCCCCCATCTCTCATCTGTACTGTGAAAATCTGGAAGAATTAAGCCAGATCTTAATCCTTTCAACACTAACCTAATGCAGAGCCAAAACTGAGACATGCACAGTGACCCCCCCCCCCCTCATTAATTACGACGTAGCTGTAGTTCTGATGTTTCCTTTGGATCTCAGACTAATCTGTCCTAATATTTGCATGCAGTAAAGACTTTATTTTATCTGATGAGAATGGCGCAGGTCTGGCATCGGTTGGCATTATGGGTAGACGTCACTCATCACCGAAGTGTTGACAGTTACCTCTTCATGCTGATTTGTGATTTTCATGTTTATTGCTAAGTATACAACCAGCAGGCTACAATTGCTATTATCACTAAATGGCTTTTATGTCCAGTGCTGTCAAATGATATCCAGTATCTGTTGTCATAATTATACCAGTTCTCTAAAAGTGTCATGTTTTTATAGGACACATTTAGAAACTGGATCTCTGTTATGTTCAGCATCCATTTGTGGCCATGAGGGATGATTAGGAGTGTAAGCTCAACAGATGTTTGTCGAATAGGAATATAAATTTACTCATTATCCAGTTGAGGTGCCTAGCTGCATTCTGCACCACACTTTGGAAACCAAAACATCTCTCACCATATGGACATTTTGCAACTTGTAGGAGGCACTGTTTAGCCAGTCTGCCTGTGAAAGAGCTTGGTGTGCAAACAGCTGATGTGGGTTTAGGTGCACAGTTGTGACGGAGAGTCTTCTACAACTTTGGTGTCATTGGCCTGATATGCATGAGTATCCAGATGAATCGTACTCAGAGTAGGTACGGTATTTAAAGGTGCCATTTTCTGTTCTTAAGCATCTTAATGTAATGCCATTGCTCTGTACAGTGACCTCCAAAAATCCATTGGAAAGAAGACATGTTTTTATTCTGGCCTACATTGACCGCAAGGCTAGGAACGTTACACGGAGAATTAGGAGTATCGACTGGAGGAATCTGTCAGAGCTTCCTAGAGCAGTTGTTGATGAGGATGGAAGGGAGGGGGTACCTGAAGATGAGATGGAGAGCAGGATGACAAGCTCCATGGGGGAAATGGAGACGGTGAGCAATGATGCGGCAAGAGAGGCACACAGTTCCACCAATGGGGACTTACCCAGCCCCACCTTCACAGACTCTTCAGAGATCACCAAGGATTCAAAGAACCAAATCCAAAAGCAGTTGCCTGAAACCATTGCCCCAGAGTTCTACAGTAATACTACAGTCCTCATGCCATTAGTTGCATTGACGAGTGACCCGAAGAACAGGGAAATGTTTACACAGCTGCTGCCAGAGGTCTCAACCCCGGTAGCTGACCATGCCTGGAACATGACCATTGTTCAGACGACAGATGGTACAGTTGTCACCGAAACTACAGACGAGAGCATAGCTACGACGGACACTACCAACGGATCCGTGACTGCCACCGAAACAACAGACTGGAGTGTGGGCACAACTGAAACCACAGATATTTATGTAGACACAACAGGGCCTACACTTTGGCCCACGGAAACGATAGCCACAACTGATGTTTCACCATCGAGGCTCATCCCCACCACCAGCAGAGCTCAGGCTTCTCCTGTAGAGACGACAAGACACTACTGGGCGAGTGAGTAGGGTCTGGCAGGACCGGCATCGCTTCAGTGGCCCTCGTTGCTATTTTTATCCGTGTGATGCTTCGGGTGAACGACAGTTGGGAAGGCTTGGCCTGCTACTGCCTTGATTGACAGCTTCCTCTCTTAGTGGCTGAATATCTGCAACTGTCTGGGAGACGCTTTCATTTGGCACGACAGCACCTCGAGCATGGCCCAATTATCGCATCATTAAGCGCTCGGAATAGTAACGAGTACTAACATGGTTGCTTTAGAAGATGCTTCATGGGTGGGTTGTTGTTCTGGAGTTCGTATGTCTCTCATGTTTATGTGTATCTTGGAAAAGAAGAAGTGTGACCTAAGGGGGATGCAACAGGGTTGTATACAGGGGCGGGGCCACAGGGGCACTGGCCCCAGCTGAAAGGTGATTGGCCTCCATAGTGCCCCCTCCCTTGTCACTCACTGATTCAAAACATATCATTGGCTAATATTTGCTCCTGTGCATGAATTATGTCCTTTCTTGTGCCCCCCCCCCCCCCACCTACAAAAAATCTTAGAATTACCATTGGGAAGCTTTTTATAAGTTATTTCTAAGAAGAGGTTTGTGTAGGCCGTGCAGAATCTATAATGTGGCTAAACACCAGATGTCTTGATTGCACCATAAGTTTAATGTATAGGTTTGTTTGTTTATTTGTTTATTTATGGTTCCATTGGTCATGTTAATTAATGGAATATTTCAAAATGCTTGTCAGTGGCATGATAAAGGTCTCTTATTAGCAACGACAGACAACTTTTGATGAATGGTTGACGATCAAATTAAAAAGCTCTTGCCCTTTAATTTGTGCATTCCTGCAGTGCTTCTCAGCAAGCCCCCTCCCCCCCACACCCAATACACACACACACTCCCCCACCCTCCACCCCCAGTGCATGGAAATGAAATTTTCTCCACAAGGCTTTTTCTAATTTATTTCATAATTCATATTCTGCCAGTAGTCGCCCGCCTGTCAGTCACCTCCAGTCCTGTCTTTGGGAGGTGTCTTTGAAAGTGACCTCTTTAACTTAGTCGGCCCGGCCAGTTAACTCATTTTCCTCAAATGTCTTTCGTTAATGCCGAAACAAAATGAGCAGCAAAATAGAATGGCGTTGCACTTTCGCGTTTTGTTCTGTTTAATTGATTCCTCTCGTAGTTCTACTTTTGCATTTATTAAAAGTTTTCCATACTGAAAGCAGTTAACGACAATAACGATGTAGCTAGAATGTAACGCAGTCGTCAGTTATGGTAGCTTATTTTTATTGCCATTGCTTTTGGTGGAGAACACGGTGGTGCTGTGGGTTGCAGCGATTGTTCATTTGTTTTGGTGCTAGATTGTCATACCTTGAATTTAGTTCAACCTCGCTGTAACGTTAACGTGCAATGCTGCAGCACATTGAATAAATTAGGGAAAAGAAGCATAAGAGTGGGTTTGTTTTATTCTTTTACTCTTCTCTGGCATTATTTCCTGCTTTATACGTGGTATAAAATGTAAGAGTTGTGTTACTGCATAGAAAGGTTTAGATTCGTTTTGTCGGATAGCTTGACTTCTGCTTTTGCAGTCTGACATTTGGCTGTTTTATGTAAATAGACACTAACTGAATCAACAGATTGCGCACCGGTCATATATTAAATTTAAAAAAAGTTAATAACTTTTAATATTAAATTTGGGCTGCCCTGCATTTTTTGATGGTTGCTCTTCCCAGCTCCCCCTCACCCCCAGATTGAAATGGCTGTAGCTTAATGTGGTTGGCGAGATGTGCTGGATGACTGGCCAGTATGGAACGGCTGTCTGTCAGCTACATCACACAAGAGACAAGCCTGAGATCTTGTCTGCTAAGTCTGCCAGGAGAGCATGATTTATTGTTCAGGACAGTTGCTGGTGTCTCCTGTTTAAGTCACGCTCTCCATAGCTTATATGGCTGATGAAATGGAAGTGATCAGCATTTTTTCATCTGTGGAATGTCATTCTGCCCAAGAAGCCTTTCACAAAAAAAGTGATATATGCTAAAATATGCTATTTAAGAACATTACTAGATAGCATAGCTTCCATATAAAATGATATTAGTGATATGTAAAATTGTTTGTGAATAGTTTAAGACAATTAAAGGCTATTATATTAACTTAAGTAATTCATAGCTTATTTTTACTACATCGTCCTTCTGTATCAAATTCTGTACTTGTTTGGAAAGGCTTCTCTTCAGGCAGGTCATTTTGTAGTAACCCTTGGTGAACTGGTGCCACCCTGGGGGTGTACAGGGCCCAAGTAGCCTTGCGTGACTGCGCCTGTGATCTGATCTCTGAGAGGTCGGGGGCAAACCCTTGGACATCGCTCCTCACCATGTTCTCGCCGTCTTTCAGTTCCATCAGTGACTCCAGTCCCCATTTCTCCAAGCACTGCACCTCCTAGTGAGTATGCCGACGGTGTGGGTGTGTGTGTACCTTCCATGCTGTCTCGCCACCCACCTACCCCACGCCCCGCCTGCTTAGTCCTGCCAAGATACCCATAATGCATCACAGCAAATTAGCATAAAAAGTAGTGCCCGCAAGCTGACCCCAGGTGAGGGATTTCGGAGTGAGGGTAAGCCCGGCCCTCACTGCCCCAAGCCTGCAAAATCGCTTCCACCCCAACCTGCTGAACTAACACTGCTTTCAATAGATCATTCTCTTTTGTCATGGCTCTGCGACCAACACGCCATGTTTTCTAACTGACACCTCTTGAGTCTTGCTGTGATGTCCATGCAAGTGGTTACTGATATGAGCATTAGCTAAATGCAGAAGGCAATCACTTTGCACTGACCGTCAAAGGAAAAGACTGTGGTTCTTATTGTATTTTTATGTGTAAGTGATCAGCTTAAGCAGCGGGGTGAAATGTCTGCTTGCTTTCCATGAGTAAAACTCATTCGCGGGTGAAATGCTCACACTGAGCAGTTAAAACGCCGCATGCTAATTGGGCCGCCATCCGTAGTTTATGGATTTCAACTGACTGCATGTCATTCAATTAGTTATAGGTGAGGAGGCACTTTGATGTTAACTGAAATGTCTGAAAGCTTCTCTCCCTGACTGTCTGACAGCCCCCCCCCTTAAAGAGATATCTCCACCATGCATGTCACACTCAACAAAGGTTATTGTGCTCTTGAACACTGCACCTGCTTCTCTCTCCTAACAATCCTGAGGGGGCTCTTGGGTTTTAAGACCCATAAGTGAGGTTCCACACATTCCAGCGGTAACCACAGCGCCCATCCCGAGCACCAGCAGCCACTCATAAGGAGCCGTTTCCTGATGTCAGGTGATGTTCAGACAGTGTGGAAACGTCAGGGGCCATGCAGAGAGCAGTGGTGGAACTAAAACCACATTCACTGTAGCTGAGGTCTTTTGTGCCAGCGTGCAACACAGCACCCTGGAGCATCTGCATTGGGCCCAAAGGAAGAGCACCTTGATGCAGCAGCATATGTAAATTTGGCTAATTAACAAGCTGCCCATCATCACTGACCCACGGAGAGTCAGAGCAGCTAAATCCCACGGTGCATTTTCAGTAATTGTAGTCAGTCTGTAGCTGGTCCGAATTTGGCTTAAAGCCATTCTCTTCTTGTATGGGATAGAGAATATCAGTTTACAAATCCCGAGGCGCGGTGCTCCACAGGAGATATCATCTCACCCATGGTTTGAGTACTGTGGCGGCCGCAGCTCAAGCAGCAGACAGCTTCTCAACATGCAAATGTAAATATGACGGATGGGAATTTTCCTGACAGTCTCGCCTTTGCCACTGCCATTCCTTATATGTTTCCCCTTGGGCATGAATGATGAAAGCTCTCTCCAGCTCCTTTACAACGGCATGGAGAAGCAGCAGGCTTAGGTGAATTTGCAAGAATACTTTGGCTGGTCCTGGTCCATCTTCCCAGTGGAAATAATTTCACACTCCGTTTTTGATGATGATAGAGCAACCCTTGTCCTGCACATACGGTGCTGAAAACAGTGCGCATTCAGTCTAAGTGTTGTCCACAAGTATTCCATTTTACTGTATATGCTTGGTTAAAATTTATATCATCAAGGAAAAGAAACAGTAACTGTTTGGTAGCTGGTTTGGACACTGCTGATACCGAAGAATTCACATGCGCATACAATTCAGCAGATCATCTTCGTCTGGATTCTAAAACTCCTCGCTGCATTGTGGTACCGCCTGGGGGCCCTGCTCTGGTTTCAGCCCACTACGCCATCCACGTAGCCCCACCGTCCAGCATACACACCCCCACGATGACTTTGTGCACGTCACCCGCAATTAGAAATGGCAGGCGAGCCAAAGACAAGATGTCTTGCGAGTAATTCTCGGGCGGCCAGACAAAAGACGGATGATGGAACAACCTTTCCAAATGTCAGAAACAAAGGACAGCTGCTAATGATTTTGTAGGCCTGATAGGCGAGTGCGCATTTCACAAATGAAGGGATTGTTTGGTTCCATTTGCTGTGGGTTTTTTGTTTTTTTTTTGTTTGTTTTGTTTAGGTGGAAATGTCAAATGCAGAACAAAGGTGAGGCAGAGTGTAACCATGGCCAGGAAGGATCTTTGCATTGCGACAAAAACAGATTAATTTCTGTCTAATCCGCACATCAAGGTTTCTATATGCATAATGTGAAACGTGAATCTGACTGCAGCTGTGAAATGCGTCGTATCGCTTGTGGAATTGAACAGACAGGCTGCCTGTGATGTTTTTTTGTTCCTTACAGGGCAATGTTGGTAAGTACGTTGCGTGTTTCACATTCTGCGCCACGGCATTAGGCCTCAGCAAGCAGGCTGGTCCCTTGCCTGTAGACCCATTAATCACCCACCTCCGCCAAGTTCCCCTCCCCTTGTCCCGCTGCCAGAGACGGACGTTTATGTCACCCCCTTTCGACACGAGGGTCAGGTAAAGGAGTTCTGTGACCGAGGGGCCTATGGCCTTATGGGTAAACTTGCAGCACCCTGAACTTCAGAAGCTGCACATGCTGTAGGGCGTTTCGGTTGCGCGGTGCCCCCCCTCTGCTCTGCTCTGACGTTAGGTGTTATGAGAACATTGCTTACTCTGTGCTCCACTGCATTACCTGCGACTAACTTGTCTACATAAGGCATTTTTGCAGGTACGGTCCACGTACCACGCTCAGCCTCCCCAGTTATCGGATCTGTTTTGTCATCAGTATTAAAAATTCTGCAGCGTGTCCACCCTCCCATCCCTCCTTATTCCCTCTGTTTGGGGACATTTACTTTAACCGATGATGACAAATGTGATGCGAAAAAGAATTTTGGCTATATTTTGTGTTCGCTGTGTAACAAAAGTGTGATTGTTTGCCTCGTCGGCTACAGGAAATGCTGTATTGCTGCAGTAGATTCATGAGGTGAAGCGGACGTTCAGCTGTCATTTACGTTAAAGGCTCTGAAAACAATCCACAAAGCTAGCATAAGCTTTGGAGTTGGTACATTCCATCTCTCTTCACTTTAGTAACTCATAACTTATAGATGTCTAATGATGGAGTAAGACCTAAAAAGCTTCTGAATGTTTTGTGAATTGTTTAAAAAAAACGAATGGTCCTTGAGCTTCATGAATCTATCCTGCTGTCCATATTTTTATGTATTCAGTGTCTTAAAAATGTTTGTTGTGGTTACTTTTTAGTTGTTTGTGTAGTTTGTATAATTTGGTCTTTAACTGTCTTGTTGTTTTGTTCTTGGCTCATGTTTACATCAATATTTTATTTCTTTTGTATTTTCCATGTGACCTCCTCCACTTTCCTTTCAACCAATCATGTGCGTGCATATCATGTGACTTTGTCATGTGGCTCTTGCATGGTGCTGATGATGTCGTCTACGCTGGTGAACAGAAGGTAAACTCTTTGTTCTGATTGGTCCAATTCGTTCAGAAAAACATAAAACATTTATAACCATACACTCCATTATTCTTTTGTGTTTAACAAACTTTTTTTCATGTTTTTTGTTAACCTTGTTAACAAACCATTCCATATCCAAACTCAAGTAAAAATGACCTTCTGATACCATCATGTTGTATGCTTTAAACTAGAGATAATCTTCCATTGCTGCCAACTGCATGATGCTGTAAGATCTGAGAATGCCCCTGCAGTGTTTTTAAGTCTTCCAAATAGATAGCTGCCAAGATTTTTTAAGAAAAGATCAAATTATCGAAACACAGATTCTTCTGAATGGTTTAAATTAGCTGTAATTTGGTGCCACATCAAGTCATTCAAGGATTTCAAGGAACCATATCATAATTCCCTTTTTATATGCAGTATTATTAATTAAGCTTTACTACCGTTGCCGTAAAACGTGCAACCAGATCAGCTTTTCTTTATCTTGCTCCGTAATTTAAGCACAAAAGCCTTGCCGCTAAAGTGCCATTAGCGCTCGATCAGAAGCGGAACCGTAGCGTGCGGGCCCATGCGTCAGCGGAACCGGTGTGTTTTTCACAACCGTTTCTTCGACAAAACCGCGTAACGGCCGAAGTCATCAGATGAAGCCACGGAGCAAAACCCCCGTTGCAGATGTTCGTTTTATTTCCCAGCCACGTTCTTCCATATGCAGTCGCTTGCTGTTAATGAAGTGCGGAAGCCTTCCTGAGCAATATGGCTCCAAGCGAATCAGACTAACAGTGAAGTTCATGCAAATGGGCCTCATGCATGCCAGTGTTCTCTTCCCCTCGCTTCCTCCTTTTTATCCTCTCAACCTTCTCTCTCTTTAGCATGTTAGTTCTTTTTCTTTGTTTTGTCTTGCGTGTGCCTAACCCTAAATGTTTGTTGCTATTGTCTGTTAATATGGACAAAATAGCCCCTCGTATGCACATTCCAGCCTGGTCAGGAGTCCCATTCTTACCTGCTGGTTTTCACCGTTTGTATAAACTTTGGACCCATCTCTTGGTAATGGTCCCACTGAAGATTTTTTTTTTTATTTTAATGCAATCCAATAAATTAATTAATTTTAATGAAAAAATTATCATGCAAGGTGCCCCCTATCTTGTCCTCTTTTCTTCCTGGGTAAGCTGTGGGCATGGATAGTTGGATGGAAATGATATAGACATTTATATTATATAAGTATATATAATATATATAAACTGTGACAGAAGTGAAAGTGCTACTTTTTTTAAATTTAACCTCAAAAGTTGGGTAGAAATGTGACTCCATCGCCAGCATGGAAGGCAGACTTTTGCTAGAACTTAAAAAGAAGGGGATACAAAATAAGCCAAAACCAATCGCATACCGAGCTGAGGATGTTGCATGTTAGTGCATGATTTGATTAGTGCTGTCTCCTTAGCATCTTGGTAACCTTCACATCATTGGAAATAGGATGGTCATACTGGAGCATAATGTACTGGTATTATATATAATATATAACTTTACCTTTGTATATTTGTTTATATTTACTGTGGTGCTGAATTGTCTTCTTTGCTACTAACCTTTTATTTACATTCCAGCAATGTTGTAGTCCTTAATGCAAACGGACTTTCCTGCAGTGTTAAATCCGTCAGCCCATTGGGATCAGATAAAACAGCTTAACGCATGTGTCATTCAGCGCGACGTGTTGAAATCGATGCTTCAAGGTCACACGGCTAATTCCTAATCAGATTTTCTTCACTAGCCTCCATATGGAGTTTTTTAAAATGCTCTCTTTCTTTTTCTTCGAGTGCACATTTATGGAGAGGAGGAACATTAGGAGTGAAATTAGGCATGGCTCCTGGTATAGCATCAGGGAAAGCATCTTAGCGGATTTGTATTTGTTGAAAATGAATGCTTGTTTTTTTTTTGTACATTAAGCAGTTAGTGAAATACAGTGTGTGAGAGAATGCGACCTGGATACAGGCCTCAGTTTCCTGCCCTCGATAAATATCGTGTAATTTACCAGAGCAGGCTGCTTCCAGGACCCTCGGTGACGTAGGTGCAGGAGGAGAGGGTGAGCGGTCGACCCGAAAGGGTAGCTGGGGTGGAGTGTCCGTGGCAGTCACCTCTCCATGCGAGTCTAATTGTTGTGCTAATTCTCCATGTAGACGCAAATGCTTTTAACAGCTAACACGACCGCCTCCCTTTGCCCCCTTACTTGCCCTCAATAACATAATTAAACGTTACACTGTAGCATGTCCAGGCAACATGCTGGAGCTAATTAGCGTGTTGTCCTGTCATTTAGTTTTGCTAGAATCAATAATGAGGTCTGCCTGGAATGGTCGCCACGTCCGTGTGGCCTCGCCGGGTGCCGGGTGCCGGGTCCCAGCAGCTGCCCCGCTGTCTGATCGACAACTGACCGAAGACGAAAGTGTCCCATCAGAAGGGCCAATTGCCCTTAACGAGTTAGATAAGACCCAGCTAGTTTGATAAAAGAAACCGAAAGAGTCCAGCCTAATGCATTTAGCAGTAATTAAAATATAGTACCAGCGGCCATTATCTTTTACCTGTTTTTGTTTATGATTTTTGTGAAGTAGTTAATCTCAGAGTAGGCGAGCTGGATTATGCAGCGCTCATAAATTGCTTTGAAACGCAAGCAAGGGACAACTGTGGAAAGGAAGAAGAAAATATGGCTCATAAATGGCATGGTGACATTTTGGGGGGGGGGGGGGGGGGGGGGGGGGGGGGGGGGGGGGGGGGGGGGGGGGGGGGGGGGGGGGGGGGGGGGG
>JAODKN010000039.1:17887182-17897427 GCA_026774425.1 Petrocephalus zakoni | reverse complement strand
TTTGCACGCCCGTTTTTAGGTAACTTTTTGTTGGTAAAATTACCGTTTATCCTTTATTTCCTTTTTAATTTCATCGTTCGTTGGCCGCCCCCCCCCCCCCGGTAGTTGAGTAGGTCGCCCCCTCCCTGTTACATGCACTGTATGACGGAGTGCATGGGAATAACTCTCTGCCGTTGGGGAGGGGGGGGGGTAGGCTTGCTGGGTTCTTCAGACTCTTTCCGGGCAGCATTGCATGGCTCCCTGGATCCAGAATGTAAAATATGCATCCATCCGACTCATATGTGACAAAAGCAGGCTTGTAAGGATGCTAGGTAAAGTAATGCTGTTAGTTGCGGGCTTGTTCTCGCTCCTGGTCCCCTCTAATAGGCGCACAAAGGCCTACATTAAGCTGGAGAGAGGCATGCCGTTCCCTTTTTGCTTAATACCTTTATTTGTAAGTAATTTGGCCATGCTTTTTTTAATGCATTCTGATATGATCAGATTTACTTTTTCTTTGCCTGGGATCAAGCCCTCTGTTTTTGTGTCCCGGGAGGCTTTAGAATCTCCCCCTCATTCCTTTCGCCTCAGAAAACAAAACAAACTCCCATCCTGTCAGATAGGATGGTGTGTGTGTGTCGGGGGGGGCAGCGGAGAGGCAGTGAAAGCCTTTTGTCCGTCGGGGAAAACCGTGTCAGTGCGGAGTGAGAATGGGCTCCGGTCATCTGGCCACAGTAAAAGGACCAAAAGTGTAAAGATTAGGGAGGTAAGGGGTCGAGGCAGGAGCCTATGACTAATGCAGGCGCTCATTGAGAGGCGAGGCCACATTGTCTGCCCACTGCCCAGATGGCCACTCGAATAAATCACAGCGAAGGAGCACAATGAATTCCAGCGCAGGGGCTGTAGCCAGATAATCATGCAGGGAGCGCGGGGGCTTTTCGCCTCCCCCACCCCCAATTTAAATCTGTTAATGAGTAAAACTGCGAGTGGCTCCTGCTGCCGAGCAGGGATTCCATGGGCCAGTATCTGCCCTAGCCCACCTCACTCTTGTCTGTATGTTTGTTTTGCGCACTTTTGTTTTGTTTTGTTTTTTTTTGTTCAGTTTATGGTTTGTTTCATTTTTGTCTGTCGGGTGCTTGGATATTTACGGCGGCATGGATATTTACTCGGCGTTCTTTGGTTCTCCGCATGGCTAGAAACCTTTGTGTTACCTGTGAGCGTGTACGGGTGGATATGTGTGCGCGTTGTTTTGCGTGTACAAGAGGGAGTCCTTCTCGGGCAAGCGGGGGGAGGAGATGGAAATGGCGGGGGGGGGGGGCTGGGTGGGGGATTGGGCGTCAGAAGTCCTCCAGCAGTCCAGAAACGGAGGCTCAGGAGCAGGTGGTGCTCTTGGGACGGATGGATAAAGGATTGTGGGTCAGAGGGCGAATGATGGGCTGGAATCCGGCCAGCACCGTCCACGTCCATGCACACGCGGCCGCCCGGATCCAGTGACGCTTAAAATGAAGTGATAAATCTGTCAGCCCCGCCGGTCAGATTGCGATTTCTTCGCCAGAGCACAATTTGGGGCAGAAAGCAGAGGCACAGTGCCCCCACCTCACCCCCCAACCCCTCTCCTTTTCCCTCCATTGTGATGATGGCATCTCCGAGCAATGTCTGAGCTACAAAAAGTGTAAAGCGGCAGGGAAGGAGTCACAAAAGACCCTTAAAGAATTGGATGAAATACAAATTTCGGATTCTTGTCCCCCTTCCCTACTAACATGCCATATTCTTTGTTAAACGTCATGCATGTTGTGTACTGTGAGTTGGATTGGGGCAGAACCCTGGTACAGATTCTGCCGTTTCGCAATGCTAAAGTCTAATTTTTGTTGGTGGTTAATGTGCTGTCATTCCAGAAACTGTGTTTTTCTCAGAAAACGCAAAGTGCTGTTTGGAAATTGCCTTAGTTTTCAGCAGTGTTGTTCCCCCCCCCCCCCCCCCCAAAGTGACAGATTGTCATATGAGGAACAGTATAATTTACTTTCGTTTTCTTAATGCTCGTAAGCCTGTAATTGGCGTTCTTCCTCACCGTGATGAGTAATGTGTGCTCTGATGGAGGCTGCAAGTGAAAATGCATATTTGACACTTTAAAAGTTTTGTTTAATACTTTTACATTATTACTAAGCAAATAATAAAAAAAGCAAAGGCTTTCATTTACATAGTGAAACATGAATTATTAAATGTATATTTGTAATCTTTCTCTCTTCAACTTTAGAGGTCTATAAATGAGCCCCCAACCCCAGTCCGCGGTATGCTGTATTGAAATAGGAAATTCCCGGTCACCTTCCAGGCCTAGGTTGACCAGATCTGGGGTGCATCTCAAGTATTCGCCAGTGGAGTCTGCCCCCCCCCCCAACAATTAATCGCCAAGTCGGCGTGTACAGCAGCTGACACGATGGTGGCATTGTCCCCATTGTCCACTAACAGTTGTGGGGGGGGGGATGTTTAAAAATAAAATGTCATACATTGGCACCCCCCTCTGGCCCTCTCCTGTGAGGACAAATGTCCCAGTCCGCTGTCTGTCTGTCTGTTATTTTGTCCATCTTAAAGCCATTTGATGTTGACGCAAATGGTTGGGCCAGGGAGACTGAGAGCGGGATCGTGCATGGGGGAGACCAGGGGGGGTGTGTGTGTGTGTGGGGGGGGTGGGTAAATGGCAGCCGCCACTTCCCAACCGACGCTCTTTCTTTGTAGTCAGTGCCATTAGCCGCCGAGGTTTCCCTTAGCGTACCCCCGACTCCGGCGAGATCAAAGCCCAGTGGAAGGGCCACGGAATTGTTTTTCGCCTGTCCCCAGAAGTACGTAGGTGTCTAGGTGAGTGTGCGTGCGGGCGTGTGCGTGAACGTCTCTCTGTTGTTCGCAACGGGGGCTGCTGTGGACGGGGGGGGGCTGGTATCTCCAACATGACCGACCAATTAACTATAGCATTTGGCCGATTTACAAGGGAGCTCTATAGGGCCGTCTCATTGGGCGGTGGGATAGAGGCCCTGGCGGCTCGGGTCACAATGGCGGGGACGCGGCGCACGGGATGGCGGCTGCTTTCAGAGCGGCTGAAAAGCAGAGCAGGAGAAGGTAAAGCATGTTGGCATGGTGAGGCTGGGTGGATGCGGGCGGGGGGGACGTATTTACCATTAAAGTATTCGAAACTGTAAACTTGACTGAATTCCAGACATCTTCCCAGACAGTTTCCCTTCTTGGTATGATTCGGCCGTATCTCGTTCCCCGCACTAATTCCAATTTAATTGCCAGTGGCCTGCAGCCTCTTCAATAGAAGTAACAAATGGTTTGATTTTGTAGACTTCATCAGAGCGCATTTTAAATGCGACACGCTCACCCCGCTCGAATGCCAATGAAGCTATGGAGTAGCTCTCTGTTTACTAATTATCCCCTTTCTTACTTCAAGCCGCACCGCTAGAGTTGTCTGATTAAATCGGATTTGTGGGATGGGGGGGGGGGTTGGTTGGGTGGGTATGCGGCGAGTGGGCCTCCCTCCCATTGTAGGCCATCCTCCGCCATGCGGGGGCCCGGCCACAAGCTGTAAATTATGTTCCCTTTTAAAAAACACACGGGCCCCTTTGTGTCCCTAGCAGTGCCGGATCGCCACGGCGATAATGAGGGGCACATCACACCAAAATAATACTTAAATACATCGGTGCATTTTGGATGGCTTTGGTTTGAACTGACTACTTCCTGTGGCTGTGACTGACTGATCCTCGCTGTGATAGTATTACCCAATCTACTTTGCCCCGTACATACAATAAACATTTTTTAAATCTGCCAAATCCAACACTACTCCACTCTGATGGAATGAGAGTATTTTTGTGGGTGCTTTTTAGGCCAATAATCTACCATGACATCAAGTTTCCTTTTAGAAATGTAGCTTCTTCGCAATATTCCATAATTGGGGGCGGAAACACTGAAACATTTATTTTCATCTGCCTGGTTAATGCCCCGTGCCAAAATAGGAGATGTGAAACCCTAATGTAGTCGTAAGGCTTTCAAAAACCAAGCTAGCCATTGATATCTGCCCCATAATTCTTCCAGTTCCATAATTGAATGTATGGTTGAGGAATATTAATGTTGCCCAGAGAGGAATATGGAATATGAAGTGATTTCCTGAATAATTAAAACATTCAACATGTTCTCTGAGCAGCTTTTTGTTGGCGCTCGACGCAGGAGATCTGTGGCGTGCGTACGTCCCGCTCCAGCCTTTAATGAGGGTCTCCAGCTCCCTCATAGATCAATAAACAATTCATCCTGACACTTTAGTTATTTATTTATTTTTTGTCCTCGGCGAGCGAGACGGCACGCTCGGGTGAGGCGGAGCGACTCGGCTAACCTATGGCCAGACGTCAGCCAGAATCAGAGAAGGTGTTTTGGGTGTCTGCTCAGAAGTGTGTGTGGCACCTCAACGTGCTCAGCCACTACTCTGACAAGGCCATAAACGTCAGTCAGAGTAGTGTGGGGAGTCGTTTGTGGGGTCACGCCTGCTCCGACGCGTGGTGCATCGATCGCCATCGCAGTTTGCCTTCTGACATGATGACCGTCACTGTGGTACATCCCCCATCACTTCATATGCCGAAGGAGTGAAAATCACCCCCCACCACCACAGGCACACTCTACGTCCACTACTGTGGCACTGGGTCAGAAAACTTTGACTCAACATGCAGGCAGGTCCGCTGCCCGTTTTGTTTGCTGCCCTTTTCGTTTGCTGGGATTGTTTAGTTTGGTGGACAAAACCTTTTTTCTTGTGGTACAGGGCTTGGGTGCATACCCCTTACACACACTGCCCCCCCGCCTCTCCTCTCCTACATCTCGCAGTAACAAGCGAAACGACAAGTGTGCATGTGCACCCCGCTGAACCCGGACAGCGCGCCGGAGGGGGGCGTTTGCGCTCTGGAAAGCAGAGCGACTTTGGGCAGTGATGTATGTGCTGGCTGCCCCTAATGGCCGGCGCTTTTAATGCCTCCTTCAGTTTTCGGGGGTCCCTGCTTCATTAGCCGGAAGCCTGCTTACCTAGCTGTCACGCAGCCCTGCCCCCGTCCGCGGCACGCTGATGACTGGCTCCTGCACACCCAGGAAGGCTGACGCCTTTCCTAATGATGTGTGCTGTTTGAGTGGGGGGCGCACTTGAGCGCCCCCTTTGTGTGACACGTAGCGTGTGCAAGCGTGTGCCTGTCGGCGGGCTTCTCTGCACGCAAAGGGCCCCTTGCAATTGCACAGTTACTCCATGAAGCTGAGGTAGGTGGTGATTTTGACGTCATTGTATGTTTCTAGTTCACTCTTGTTCATTTTTTAGCGTCTGGGAGCTAGTTCCTGTCGCGTTGGTGTTAAACGTAAAAGGGGATGAAAGCGAATGGACCTCAGAGTGCATGTTCGCACGGGGGTGCTAACTGAGTTAGCATCCTGGTCACATGACCGTGGGTCTTCGGGCTATGGGAGGTATGCATGGAGACTACAGTCTCAGCTCTCTTTGGGGGGGGGGCAAGATGGCTGTACTGCACGGCTTGGCCCTGCTGCCCACAGTGATACCTTTTGAAGGAAGAAGTTGAGAAATTTGAAAATGGGAAATCTTGTCTGACAGACATTCAGATGGAGCTGTGTTCAGGCCCGTCGGACCTGCAAGCCTGTTTCTTCCCCTCTGAGTCCCGTATGAGGGCCCCCGCATCTAGGGGAAGGGTCCGAATAACGCCCCCCCCCCAGACAGTGAGGGAATAGTCTGCTTATAAAGGGTCCTCTTAGAAAGTTGACGGGACGCGGCACATTCGGCGTGCCCTCGGACGTCATAGCCCACGAGGCCGCGGTGATTAAGCCGCAGCTGATTACGCCGCTGATTTAGCCGAGCTTTTTCTGGGTCCGTAATGGCTGCTTTCGTATTGATTAGAGTGCGAGCCGTCTCGTCCTGCCATTTAAAGCAGCGGGGGGCAAGGCGCGGAGCGCCGGCCACTTCCGTGCCGATCAAACGGAACAGGGAGACGGGGAGACATGAGAGAGCCGGAGGGGGAGCAGCTTTGGGGGTACTCTCACATCGGGCCTCTGTGCCGTCTGTATCCCAATGTCCGAGGAGGCCATTTTGGTGCCAGAGTGGGGGGGGGGTGTTGGGGGTGCAGCCCACCGGCGAGTTCCTGTAGTCGGATCCCCGCTTTGTACGGCACACTGTCTCCCCCCGCATCCTGTGTGGCCTGGCTCAGGGTACTGCCCCCTCCCCCCCTTGTCGCACCTGTGACATATAACCATCTCCTTAGTGAAATCGCGCTTCCCTTTTGTTCCCCCACCCCCAACCCCTTCCTGTTAAATATTCAGTCCCAAGGTCTTGGCACGGGACAGCTGCCCAGCCAGCCCCGATTCGCCCAAAACCTGCAGTCGATACTCGGGCCCACATTAGGACACATTAAACTTACCACTCCTAACGATTTTATTAATTTAATTTGAATTAAATCTCCCGGCACGGCGACCCCTCCTCGCGGATCCGGCATTTCGGAGCATCGGCAACGGTCCAGGCCCCCCCCACCCCCCCCGGAAGTGTTCCTCTCCATTAAAAAGCCTATTCAGAATGCTTAAATAATTCGGTCGTCCACTTCAGACCCATTAAGTTGCTGGAAGTAGAGAGGAGAGGGCCCCCCGGTGGGAGACTAGGGCATTATAAATAGACGGAGGTAAAGGTAACTTACGGGCAGGAGTGGGTGTCAGTGAGACGCTTCCTCCCTTACGTCCCGTATAATATACGGCTGTAATGGCCTCCCAGGGCGGCTGCCCAAGAGTCTCATTAGTCGGACCTGCAGTGAGGCAGTTTGCTCCTGTCGGCCACTCCTCACACACTTCGGTTGTTCTCTATAGTTCTTGCCCCACAGCACCCCCCCCCACGCACCCAAGTGCTGTCATTGTAGGGTTCAAACAAAATTGTCCCCCCATAGATGCTGGCTGGCCAAGGCCTTACCTTACCTGAGGAGCTGTTCCAGGTCAGAGGTCATGTGGTCTGAGAGGGGCCAATCGGGGCACAGTCACATGCGTGTAGCACCCATATGCCGCACCCCCCACCCCTACATGAGTCTCGTACAGCAGCTGGCAGTACCCGGGGCTGGGGGGGGGGGTGAGAGGCCTCTGTTAATAACGCACATTTTAGAGACTGTGGCTGTGCACCAGTGTCATTTTTGCACAAAATGGAATTGTGTTTTTATTACATGTGGCGTGAGACCATAATAATGCTGCCTGCTCGTGGGTGGCTCTTAATGGCAAATGGGGCATCATTAGCACGCATCCATATTAATGGCTAATATTAATAACCCCTGATGTCTCCTGGTCTTCTCGTCAGCGGCTTGGTCATTTTCAGTGTCCTGCCCCCCCCCCAGCCGTCTCCTCCCCATCGTCTCTGCAGCAGTTTCCCGTTAAACCCCCCGCACACCCCCATCGGAGCTAAGTTAGGGGCCCTCCTGTCACCCAGTCACTCAGGGCTTCTGAGAGACCCCTGCTCCTGGGGGGACCACGCGTGACTGGTGGTCCCAATCGGTTTGCGGGGGGGGGGGGGGGGGTGTTATTGCCAAGGCCAGCGGGGAGGGGCTGGTCGTGTCACACGGTCGCTGTGAGACTTGCATCACTGCTTCAGCCTGTTTGTGTTTTTTTTTTTTAAGGAGCCATGCATTGGATTGATTTGGGGTGGGGGGGGCAGCCCCTGTGTCTCACGGGTTTATGAACATACAGGCGGGGCCTTCACATGGATTTTTACATTAGCGGGAGCTCTGGCAGAGAGATGCGTTATCGACTGCCAGAGAACAAGCTGGGCTGTCAGTGTCCCCCTCCTCCCTGCCCCCCCCCTTAAAAAAAAAAAAGGAAACTAAATGTGTATGTGTGTGTGTGTGTGTGTATAGTGAGCAACTGTGGGGGGGGTCACTTTTAGCAAAGGCGTGTCACCCGGCTGTTTGTCACCTATTCGTCCCACACTTTGCTCTTGGGGGGGGTCAGCTAGTGAAACACGTGGCCTGCTGACTTACCGCACTCACTTCTGCTCCGCCCCCCCCCCCAGCAGTGAATTGGCTCAGTCTCACTCCCCCTCCCGTGTGTGTGCCCCCCCCCACAGGCTCCGACATGGCCATCTTCTGCCTTCTGTGCGGCAAGCGCTTCCAGACGCAGACGGCCCTGCAGCAGCACATGGAGGTGCATGCCGGCGTGCGCAGCTACATCTGCAGCGAGTGCAACCGCACCTTCCCCAGCCACACGGCCCTCAAGCGCCACCTGCGCTCCCACACAGGTGAGGCCTTCGGCGTCTTTGGGGCGGGGGGTCTGTCAGCGCCTGCGGCATTACAGGACGCGGCTTCACTATCTGGTTAATTATGTTCCTCACCAAACCAATTAGGGAGCCGGTGGGCAAGTCAGAAGTGGCATGTCTGAGCCCCCGGCCAACCAGAGCTGCTCGCCTTTTACCCCTCCTTTCTACTGACCACTACCCCTCAAGATGCCTCCTGGTTTTCCTGCCTCTAATTCTCCCTTCCCCACACCCACACACAGACACATTTGTATGCCTATCTTCGAGGTGACTCGCCATTCATTTCTACGGCAGAACCCCTAATTTGTACATGACAACCTTAACCCATATGCAGCCCTTCACAGATTTTTGTGGGGACCTGAAAAATGTTCCCACATTGTGGGGGCACACATCCTCACATTGTGGTAAATAGTAATATACACGCACGCAGTGTTCCTTGCGGGCTCGCGGGAGTCGGCCCTCAAAGTAATTGCAGCCCCCCCCTCTGTGTTTTCTTTGGGGATGACGGTCTGTCATTTAGACAGTCTGAAACAATTATGCATCCCTGGTTCTGGCGCGGGCCCAGCGCTGGAAGGCGAGTGTGGTGGGGGCTGGAATAAACCCCTGGGTCAGCTTGTGGAAACATCCTGCTGGCTTTGTGCCTGGTGGCGACCGTGGTGTCGTCCAGCTGACCAAACGCCCTGTGGAAGTAACTGCATTAAGGGCAGCGACAGGGCTCCTAGCTGAAATTTGGTGAAGGCAACTGGACAACACATGGACACATGGATCCAAATACATATTAAGGCGTCATGGAAACAAATGCCACAATTCTGGAATTTCTGAATCCTCCTGTGCCGTAACACACTCTGATTGGCTGACACATGTCGGTTCCCTTGTAACCCAGCAGATGGCATTGAACCGGACAGTCTTTAGGTCCACTCCCCACCTTCCCCCCCAAGATGAGCACCAAGAGGGCAGGGAATAACTCGGGGGTGGACCTTATTTTCGTCTGCAACCTTAAAGGGCCGTCTTGTTGTCGGAGTTGATTGCGATCGTGTCCAGAGGACGGGAATCCGCCACTGGAGTGTGGCGGCTGTCTGGCTAGGGCTGCGGCGTTTGCAGAAGCCGGGCGTAAATGTCGCCATAAAAGCTAGCCCCCCCCCCCCTTTCAGCGTGTATAAATTCACAATGAGTGGCGCGGGCTGCCTAGTGCGTGTGATGTGCAGCTCTGTCGCGGGATTAGATCAGCAGGGCAGGTAGCTGCACAAAAGGAACCTGCCAACGTTGGGACCGCGGAGCAATTTTGAATGCTTCAGTTTGTATTAAAAGAATAATAATAAAAAAGCCGCTATTTGCTGGACGCGATTCTGCAAGGCCACGCCAACGTTGACAACCTGGACCACACCGAAATGTCCGTACGGTTCGCCCAGAGACACGGCAGCGGTCAAATGTTTTATTTATTTGCGTCTGGCGGGGAGAGAATCGACGGAGCGGCGCGGCCCCAAGCTCGCGGGGCCGCTGTTTAACATTACAGTCCGTCATCTCCTCTCCCTCCCGGCGTGTACGCCGTGGCGTGGCGGCGAGCGATGTGTATCCATGTCTCCAGCCCAGCCGGCTTTGTTTTGCGCGTAATGCGCTGTACGTGTCGCATGTCGGACTGTAGCCGCATGGGGGTTATTTTAAAGCTGAAAGACGTCTGTCGGTAAGGAATGGAATTCCGCTTTGGATCCAATGGAAGAAAACACAAAAAGTCAGGCAGTAGCTACACATATCTCTCTCTCTCTCTCTCTCTCTCTCTCTCTCTCTCGCCTTCAGTGCTTAATAGCCCCCTGCTCATGAGCTCCCCCCCCAAACCCATGCCCTTTGCATATACACTCACACACACACACACAGACGGTCACACGACTAGAGCAAACACTGGAATACATTAGGGGCTAATAATCGGTGCGACCAGCCCTGCTGCCCGCAGCCCCCCGCGCCCACCCCCAACC
>JAODKN010000039.1:17851543-17878908 GCA_026774425.1 Petrocephalus zakoni | reverse complement strand
CCCCCCCCCCCCCCCCCCCCCCCCCCCCCCCCCCCCCCCCCCCCCCCCCCCCCGCCCTGTACTCTACATCATGCACGAGTATTCGAAAAGCCTGTCCTGGCATCCCTGCATTGGGCTTCACTGTGTTTCCAGTGTGGTGTGTTAGAACCAGTAGCCATTTCATGCAGTGTGGACATGCATGTGCCATCGAGGTCTAGACTAAGCTGTTCAACTCACACAGTACCGAGACATTCTGCTTGTTTTTTTTATTATTGTTTTTTAAAATATATATATATATAAGCACTGAGGACCAATTGCCCTGTCGGACCAAGTATAACAAAGCTTTCTATGTAACTAAGCTTTTTCCCTCCTTTTTTGGCTTGTCTATGATTTTATATATATATATATGTATATGTGTGTATATATATATATATATATGTATATTTATATATATGTATATATATATATGTATATGTATATTTATATATATATATATATAAAATAATTTTATTTTTTTTCCCTTGTGGTTACAGCACAAGTGCCAGTCAAGTTGCTTGGTATTTTGAGAAAATAGTGTTTTTATCATTATTTGAATTGCTAGAGTTACGTCTACCTCAGCACCTACTCTTAGCTTGATCTTAGAAGGTGCCCGATTTTTGTTTTTTTTTTTGTTTTTTTTTTTTTCTTCCTCCCTTCTCTTTGTCATTTGTATAAACTTAATTTGCATTACAGCTTGGCGAGGTCCCTTTGTCTCCTCCAGCACAGAAACCGTGGTGTTCTGAAGCACTGCTCTGCAACGACAGTGCTGAAAATTCCAGCATCACTTTCTCAATTTTGGCTAATCTGTTTTTCTTTTTTTTTGTATTTTTTTTTCCCCTTCGGTGTAGGATCAGACGCGTCTCTTTGTAACATTTCAGTGTTCTCTGATGGAGTGTGAAAAAATAAATAAATAAAAGAGAATTGATGCTGCAGGTTTCTCTCTCCCTGTTGTCACTAAGTGAAGTTTGTGCCTTCAATAGCAAAAGAAAATATTTTTTACATCCTACTAACAGTAGATTGTTTTGTAGTGAACTTTTTTTTTGTATTTTTATTTATAAGTCTCATAAGAAAATAACAATGTTCAGTTGTATACCTTAAATCTGCAGTTAGAAAAAAAATAAAAATGGATCTGAAGTCTGTCTGTTTTCGAATGTGTTGTCCTTCTGTTTTAATGCGAATTATTTCGGTATGGTCTGGACTAGCTAATTGATGCAGCATGAAAATTCATATAATTTTATGATGCGTTTGTTGCTGGTACCATTCTGATACCATCCCAAAATTAATTCCATTAAATGGCAACTGTCATCTCCGGTTATCCTTAAAAGCGCAAGAAGTAAACAGGACTTTGTGTGCGTGCGTGTGTGTGTGCGTGCGCACGCGTGTGGGTCCTGCACCGTTTTTTTTTTTTCTTTTTTGCATTGCAGGGGTACCTGGGGAATCGCCCTCAAAAGACACCTCTGTAAATAAAAGTAACAGCCATGACAGGGTGCCAGGGAAGGCAGTCACAGCTGACAAATGAAGATGCATCGCACATCCTGAGACTTTCTTTTATTTATTTATTTTTCGCCCGCCTCGCCTCGTTCCGGCGGCGAGACACTGAGGCCTTTCACATTCCCCACTGCCTCTCGCTGCAAGTTTTGGAGCTGCGGCCTTGCATAGCGAGAGAACGTGCAGTGTCGATTGCATATTGTTTTTTTTTTTTTTTTTCCTTTTTTTCCTTAAAATCTTTTTTTTTTTCTCCAAATGAATGGGATTACATGCATAGAAACATTATCGGTTATTAGCTTCTATCATTCTTATATTAAGGGCGCGTGAAGTCTGAAAAATGTTAGCGTCCTGGTAGAAACATAAAAGGTGTCCTGCCATTGGACGCCGTCTATTGACAACCTGCTAGGTGCACTGCGATGACGTGGTCGATGAAAGTATCCATGGCTTCGGAAATGTAAGAAGACGCGTTCAGTCAAGCCTGCTGTGCTGTCCATTACCCCCACCTGCTGGCCGAGGTGCAAAAGGGCAGCTGGGAGTCGAAGCCAAACAGCTGCGCTCAAGCTCGCCAGCCAGAGACATCTGTTAAGCATAGCACGTTTCATCTGCGGTTGATCAGTCCGCCGCTATGCCGCTGTCAGATAAGATTTCTGTTTGGCCGATCGTGCAGGCCTTGTGCCGCATCCGACTCTCGAGCGGCGGGGGCCGCGCAGCGCTACCGTTCCAGCGTGCCCCCCCCACCCCATCCGAGGGGAACGTGCCGGAAAAACAGCAATGCCGCCGCTTCTGCCCAACGGGGGTACAGCGCTCCCCAGCTCGGAGTGAGCCAAGTCCCCTACTGTTAGTTTTTCCTCATCCTGTACGACTGCTTCCCTCTGGGAAAAAAAGTCTGCCTGAGTTTCCTGCATGATGGATGAAGGCTTTTGTGGTGGGGGGTTTCCACGCTTTGATTCTGAGCCTCAGCTTTACGAGTTAAAGGGGCTCCCTTTAAGAGACTGTTGTAACTAAAAGCAAAAAGCTGAAACACGCTTCTCTTGCGATATTTCTCCCCTAAAAACCAGGCATTTGAAAGTATTTGTTACTCTTAGCGTCGCTGCGCTGACAACCTTGCGGTTTATATTCGCCACGATGACCTTTGACCTTGCAACGGGCCCCTTAATATGCGGATGCTTGGGACGGCAGTTTTGGGCAGGAGCACCACATCCTGAAGGCTCCTCCTTCACCCCTTTAGTTATGAAATCTGTGTCAGGTTCTTGCACCCCCCCTCCCAATAATCACAGTGAGTGAGAGACTAGCTTAGCCTTGCCAGGAGGGTTGTTTCAGTCGTGCCAATACAATTCAGAGCTTCTCACCTCTTTATCTCATACCTTCTTCTAGAGGTCCCTTTTCCAGGCTGCTTAGATTCCGATTCTCTAGATGCTTCTAGGATTCACACTACGGCCATAACGAACCCCCCCATCCCCCGGCGGATACACCTTACTGCTGCCATCCCGTTCCGATTTCTCGCTCGAGTTTTAACCCTAACACTTCTCCCTCGCGGTTTCGCTGTTATCATTCTGCCGGTGATGGGTTGGGGCCCGTCGCTGCCGCTGCGGTAACACCTTTAAAAGTCACTCTCCATCTGTGTGGCATTACGGACCGACGACACACTGTCCAGCAAATCTGCGGCTGCTTGTGTGAGCATGTAACCAGGTTTTAACCACAATCAAACACCAGACATGTAATCCAAATGCAGCTTTATATACATACCCCCACCGCCTACAAGCCATTCATCCAGTACAGGCTGCTGAGGATATACCTACAATTTTTTTTGCGTCGTGCATCTTGTGTACATTGCATAATCTGTCTCCTATATTCTTAGTGGCATCTGGAGATCTGCAGACAAAGGCGGGAATCTTGAAGTGATTTATCCCACTTCATTGATCCCCGGATACACATTTCAGGCTTTTCCCGGCCTGTTTAAAAGAGGATTGCTCACGCCCACGCGGACAACGGCGGCGGCAAGTCTTAAGAGGCTCATAAATACAAAAAAAAAAAAAGGACTGCCTTCTGTTCAGAGTAAACACGGACGCCGAGGCCTGCTGGACTGCGTCGGATGTGTGTGGGCAGTCCGCTGCGTCCCATAAGTGCTTGGGGGACTTGCTGCACATAACGCGGGCCTTGACCTCGCACCCCCAGGCCCCTCGCCACCGGCTTCAAGAAAAGCCCCCAAGAGGCTTAGGCCTTTCGCACCTCGCTGTCCGCAGGGTCAAGCCGGACACACCGGGGGGCGGAGCCTGGGCGTGAGCGGGCTAGCGGCTGCTGCTGCTGCTGCTGCTGGTGGAGGGGCGGGGGGGGGGTGTTCTTGGCTGTGTCCCTATTTTGGACGTCACCCCTTTTATTAAAATGTGAATCGGTTGGCGGACGTGGTCGGCGGGGTCTGGCAGGGGGCAGAGGAGCCCGTCAGCTGTGGATGAGAAGCACCCTGAATGGTTTGTGGCCTTGAATAGGCTTTGTGTCACGGCCAGGGGGTCCCATCTCAGTGTGCTCTTTGACCCAGATATGATCTAATGGTTAGAAAGGGGTTTAGACAGTGGCACAGTGAAAGGGAACCCAGCCTTCCCCCAAATCCCCATAATTGTGCTCGCTGACTAGCTACGCCCGCGGGCTTGCCTCGCCTGAACAGCTCCCTGCCAAGACCTCGGCCCTCGACGGCCAATTATCGCAGCAGCCGCACTCCGAAACAAAACATCCCTTTTTGCGTCGCCCTAGAAGTCAGTTTTGGCTTTTTACTCTTACAAGCATTTTTTTTTCTTCAGCCATTCTGTATTTGTGCTGGTGTATTTGGTGGCTGGCATTCTGGGCGGATGACGTCCTTGATGGAGAAAGGAGTCGGCATGGATGAAGACGGTGCTTTATAATCAGATGGTGGCATTGTGGGTGTAGCTGTGTACATGTGGTGCATTGTGTCTTTTTGATTCTCTTTTTGTGTCTGGGTGTAAGTGTGTGTGAGGTTTTGTATATATTACATAGAGGGGACTTTTTTCTGGTCCCTATAAAGGGGAAACTCAATTTTATAATAATCTGTGACTGCAATCAAAAAACCAAGAATTAGTCAAAAGTCTTGTGTTATTGCTTGGTTATTTATGGTCAAGGTTAGGTCTGGGTGGGGGGTTTGGTCTATACCAGTGTTGAAGCCAAACCTACGCCCTTGACTGTGACGTTGTGGTCCGAGCTCTGCTGAAATGAGGCGAATCGTGTTTTATAGCAAAAAACAGTGTCGTGTCTTGTGTGTACTGCCCGGCGAAACACCCCTGAAAAAAAGTGGGAAATTCACGTTTTGATAAATTTTATTATTATTATCATAGTTCGTGTTCTGTTCGATTATTATAGTTAGTATGTTCTGAAAGGTAAAGACAAACAGCCTTTGAAAATTTAGCACAGGGTTTTGCGTGAGGATCGATACAGGCCGGATTAGGGCGATGTTTAAATAGTTACAAGGCCGGGCTGCCTCGCTTATCGACATGGGCAGCCACGCCAGGCCCCCAGTCGCCGCAGAGACACACGTCGCTCATAGCAGCGATGGGGCCCCCTCGTGGGTGTACTCGCAAACAGCCGGAGTCCATTTAGTCTAATATTTAGCTAGGAGAATTCACACCCATATTCCTTCTTATACCCCGAGTATATGTTGTGTAATCCACCAGAAAGCATGGAAAATCGTTATATATAACAACGAGCAAGCCTTTAGCAACAGGCTGCAACAAAGTCCATGAATACTAAATAAATTGCTAAATAATTTCGTAAAATAAACAATTTATTTTTAATCTATACTTTCGTATTCGGTTTTGTTAAATCTGTTTTTAAGACCAAGAAGCATCTAGTTTATATGGAGGTCTGTGAGCTGTTCTGTATGACAGTCAGGTGTTTACGGCGGTATCAAACTGATGCAATTCGTCGGCTCGGCGCTGAAATGCACCCCTTCGCGTTATCTGGGGAGAGATGCTGTTGGCACAGATTAACGGCAGTTTGAGTCTTATATCCCGCGACTTAAATATCTGTGTTTGAAACGAGCACGTTTATAATTGGATTGCATTATGTGCCCTTTTATGATTTAATGCGATTCCGACGAGCTCGGAGAATGAATTTGCGGCGAGCGGCGCCGCGCCCATCCTGCGCACAGACCACGTCCACAAGGCTGCAAAATCACAACTTTCGCCGTCACTTTTTAGTAAAACACATAACGCATCTTGCTGGGTATTTGCAACCGCCCACTCGATCCTATAGTATTTAATATAAAATGCATAGTTCAGTATGTGTAAATCCAATGCATCTGCAGTTGCTACTGGTATTTTGTGACTAATAGGCATATTTATAATTTTATTATAATTATGGTATAAAAACCTCCCTGATTTCAGATCGCTTTAACTTTGCTCGCCATCACCGTGAAGACAAGCAGCGTTCTTTTTGGTTAATTAATGTCCGACTGTATAGCACCTTAACAAACAGGGGAGTTAATAAAAAGCTTTTTAATGCGCCGAGGCTCATATCAGGCTCATCGTCTGATGGAAGTCGAGTGCGGTTTTTGAATCATTAAAAAAAAATCCCAATGAGAAGAGTCCCTGATTGCATGCAGCCTTTTAGACGGGAGTGTGGAGTCACATTGATTGTACTGGGATCAATGGCCCCATTTACTGTTTAACTGATTTTTGCTTTAATTATGGACGCTGTCGATGGCATTTATTCAATCACCGCACACCCGCTGAGTGCATTTTCGGCAAAGTAAACTCTTTCCAGTTAGTACATTAGTGTCAGTCAGAGAGACAGCAACAGTTAGAGCTATGAGAAATGCTCTATCAATGTTCCTACACATTCCCGATCGCTTTTGTCATCCCCGGCTCGACAGAAACAGGCCAGATATTCAATATTTAAAGGCAGTTTGTTTATTCAAAATAAAACATTGCGTGCTCGCCTAACGTTATAGCTGTAAGTTCAACTTTACGAGATGACAGAGAAATAACGCAAACCTGCTCAGACTTGTATAACCCCCCAGTTACGTGGCCTCTCTCTCGCTCTCTCTCACACACGTACAATATTTAAGCCACTGACAAGAAAGTTCTTTTAAAAGTCCAGTGACAGATCTTAAATTTCTGCCTTGACAGTTATATCATAGTTGATGCAAAGAAGAAATAAATTCTTTGCCTGACACGACGAACATATTCGCAACAATAAATACGGTATAAATGCTTTTAAGGTGGGGGTTAAAAACATGAAGAGATCTTAGGGACATATTCGAGGCTTTTATTATTATTATTATCGTTATTATTATTATTATTATTATTATTAAATGCTTAGCTGAGCATGAAGACAGATTTTAAGCTTCCATACAAGACGTTAATGCTGACCACCTGCGTATATATGTATAGTTTCTATAAATACTCAGTTTACATAAATTACAATGTACACATAATTTTTAATTAGTGTTAACATAGTATCAAAAAATCTTGTTTTGTAGATTTATAAATCATGCCCCTTAATAGAAGCCTGTACAAGGTTTCTGTTTATTTATTTTTTTTAGTTTTTCTACTGTGATTTTTAAAGGTACATTTACTCTCTCCGTCAAGCTCGATTTCACCACCGATGCTTTTTCCCCGCATGCCTGAGTCTACAGATGTGAAATTCCCTGCTACTGCGTAAATCCTCCGCAAATGCACGTGTGTCTGTATCAATCTGCATCATCGGCCACATTTTCCTGCTCCTCCTTCAGCGACATTGTTCCACTGTGAAATTCGGGTTTTGGGGGCGAAGCCGACGCCACCGAAGCGCTTCCGCCAGCCGCGACCCCGGGGGGCTTTCGGGGCTGGCTGCCGTCCCTCCCTCTCGCCCGGCCGGCGGGCTCACGCGTACTGCCAGACTGACCACAGTGTCCCCAGGGTGATGCTGTAAGCCAGCACGGCCAGCAAGTAAACGCGGAAGAGAAGCACGTCCAGCACATAGCCCACCTGCAGCCACTCCTTGGCGATGTCGCGACTCTCGTCCCGCCGGTCCAGGAACTGGCGGATGGAGGAGATCTCCAGCAGGATGCTGTCCATGACGGGAGAGCTGTCCCTCGCCGGCAGGACCAGCCCCAGCCCACGCTCCGAGTCCTTAGCACCGTCACAGTTACGGTGGCTGCACCTGGCTGGCGACACGGTACGACAAGCACCTCATGCGTATAAATCATGAAACATGGCAAGCAGACCCCCTTCCACTTCCCAGGTCTCTATACCAAAGCCAAATTAATGCATCCTAGGCTAACCTAACCCTAACCCTATCCTAGGCTGCAGCCTATGACCCCAGATCAATCCAAGGGCCTTGGAAAAATGAAACCTCCAGCTCCCCAGGATCGGTAAGTTTTATCACCAGTGCGCTGATTAACAGATTATTGACGCAGCATCATTTAATAATCGTCTTGTTTCTCTTTCAGCTCCAAAGACAGGTCATGCTTCCCACTTGCGGGCCCTTCAGCCCAGGGCCCCTGGAGAAGTTAATCTCTTAAAGCAAAAGGTTCCATATTGAACCTTTAGGGGTTCTATAGCTTGGTACATATATGGCACCCTCAAAGGGTTCTATATAGAACCATTTAATATATCCTCACGTATGTGAAATAAAACCTTTTTGAGGGCAATGGTTCTATTTCCTAGGGTTAGAACCCCTATGGTTCTATATAGAACCCCCAAGAACCCTTGTTTCTAAGAGTGTAGTATGTACCCCCTTCCTCACTTCATGAGCACCTCCCAGATCCCTACCGGTGTTCATGTGGTGGTCTGTGTAGTGGGAGAGGTCAGACCCCCGAGACAACGCGGGGCAGAACTTCTGCTTGTCCCGGATGCAGAGGAGCAGCGGGGCCTTCTCCAGCACCAAGCGTTTCACCCAGTCGGGGACGGGAGGCTGGAGGTCCTGCTTGTGCACCAGCCGGACAATTAGCACCGTCTCCGTCAAGCTGATGACCAGTAGGGCCATGCAGACCACAAAGTAGACACCTCGTATCAAGAGAGATGGAAACTCAGGGTGAAAAGCATTAAACTGACCTCACGGTGAATACCGTCACCCCCCATCTCACCCCGCAGTACATGCAATCAGGTGCACATAACAAAACAGAAAAAAAAATGCAGTTTTCATGGTATACAGTTCCAATCCCATAATTCCCTGGGGCAGGACCTGGCAGAACCACATTTACAGAGCATCACCTATGAGTGGTGTCCCAATAGCTGTGGCGGGCAGCGTGTCAGACACAATGATGAGGAAGACGGAGTATCCCAGGAGGAGGGTAATCTTGAAGGAGACCCGTTCTCCGCTGTCGGGAGGCAGGTAGAACCCTACAATGTCCATGACCATGAGGAAGATGCTGGGCAGCAGCAAGTTGACGGTGTAGAATAAGGGCCTCCGTCGGATCACAACCTATAAGAAACATGGGCAATCTTCTAGTCGTGGGGAAATGTGGCCGGTGGGGGAGAAATCACCCAGACACAATAACGAAAACACCCTGGCGCGATAATGAAAACACCCAGATGCGATAGCGAAAACACCCTGGCACGATAATGAAAACACCCAGACGTGGTAGCAAAAACACCCTGGCGCGATAATGAAAACACCCAGACGTGGTAGCAAAAACACCCTGGCGCAATAACGAACACACCCAGATGCAATAGCGAAAACACCCTGGCGCGATAACCAATAGACCCAGATGCAATAGTGAAAACACCCTGGCGCGATAACCAAAACACCCAGACACGATAGCAAAATCACCCAGACGCTATAGCAAAAACACCCTTACGCGATAGCAAAAACACCCTTACGCGATAACCAAAACACCCAGACACGATAGCAAAATCACCCAGACGCTATAGCAAAAACACCCTTACGCGATAACGAAAACACCCACATGCAATAGCGAAATCATCCAGACACAATAGGCTCCCAGACCCCCTTACGTGAAACTTCATTTCCGCGTAATGGTCATTCTCGTCGATGCTGAAGGACTTATACTTGGACAGGATGTGCAGTAGCTCCCACTCTCCCTGGTTCATGAAGACACGCTTGTCCACTTTCACCTCTTCTGGGGTCCTCATTAGAGTGATGTTAATATCATTGACTACAAGCAACAGAGGAGGGAACCAATCACTTCCATGTCAAGAGAAGTAACAGTTTATCCCTAAAAATATATCATTGGGTAATAATCATTCTATTGGTTCTTATAGGGAGAAATATTAACAGTGTGTGGATTTGTTTAGTTTCATATTATAATTAGATTTTATGTACTGGTAAATCCATTGTTACCATACATGGGATATACTACGAATGCCAAGAAATACAGGATATAGTGCTTCCTTACTGATGTGCAGCCAGCTCTGGAAGGTGAGGCTGCAGTTCTGAACATCAAAGGGGAAGTTGTAGATGTTCAGGCTGCAGGCGGTCACCACCTGGATGGGTTTGTAGTTGCGCACCAACCCATTGTGCCCCACGTACACATATGGGATATCTGGAGACTTCCCCACGTCAACACTGCAAGGCATTGTGGGATGGGGTCGAGTGAAAGAACAAGTTAAAATAGCTGTAGACTCTGTGATGTGCTCGTATGCTTGTCATATACTTGCTTATATACTGTTTATATGTATACAACCAGAAAAAAAACAGCATATTTACAACTCATTGATGAGGATGTCTGGGACCCAAATGTTGGTGGTAGGAATAGACACTTGCTTCACGTCATCAAAGTCTTCAGGGTTCCATACGAGGAATTCATCCACCCATTGCTTTGAAGATAAAACCGAAGTGGGAGAAACAACCATACTGGAGGCAGTACATTTTCATTTTAGATATAGATTACTGAATGACTGATGATTTTGCCCCTACTTTGTTAACACCAGTAATTGAGACATTTAGTTTCCAAAATAACTCCATCCATCTTTAAACAACCTATGCTGGTCAGGCCTGTAGAGGGACCTGGAGTCTTCACTACCTAAACTGGATGTTTTCCGACTGAAGGGAGAAACCAGATGACCCAGAGGAAGCCTACATAGTGCACCACACCCAGCTGATGGGATCTGAACCCTTGACCCTGGAGATGGGAAGCAACACTGCTCCTCATTCAGCTCGGGTGCCTGTGCTTGTCTGTATATAGTCCAGTGGTAAGTGTCTTGTCTCCTATTCCTAGAGGTGTCAATTTCAGGTCCAGAAAGTAAAAAATCCAGACCAGGATTTTGTTTCAACCAACTAGTTGAGTACTCTGTGACTGTGACTCTTTATGCTCAACTGATTGCTTGAAACAAAATCCTGGTCTGGGTTTTTACTTTCTGGACCTGAAATTGACACCTCTGCCTATTCCTAGCTGATTTTGCTCAACAAAATATAAACACTTGCTTAAATGAGGCACACTTGGACAAATAGATGAAAAAGTCACATACTCAGAATAGTTATAATTCAGTCTCAAACCTAAGACTCAATCCTTCTGTTGTTTTGAAACTATAATTGAGTGTTATACCAGTCCTCTTACCTGTCTGTACCACACATATGTTGTTAAAACCTGATTCTTTTCATCCTGTATAGAAAAACAGAGGGTTCAGAGTTTGCAGGATAATGTTGACTGAATTATGCTGTGAATCTGGCCTTAAAGGAAGATACGGTACTTACCACGCTTAGGATAGAGTAGACCATGAGGTCGATGGCCACCATCGTCGTCTGACGCCAGTCTCTCACGGGGCGCACGCCTTTCTTATACCCGGCGCTCAGATACTCAGAAAGGCGGACCAGGGTGGCATTGGAGAACCGCCCGGTGCCGTTCCCTAGTCTTCTTACTAGGACAAAACCATTTGTCCGTTTTCGCTAGACACGCATCGGGACTCAAAATGCTGCTAACTATCGCAATTTAAGCCATCATCCTTAGCTCCTCGCTAAATAATGATGATATATTTGCATCACTAAATGCAATGTCATATGTCATAATGACAAAAAAACAACTAAAATGCCCGTTTAATTACATTTGCCATTCAAAGTTTTTAAAACATGCCGAGAAGTGAAAAATGCACGGCTCAACTTAAACATTCACTTAATTCTGATTAGCAAATATACTTTTCTATACCTGTTTTTTATTTTGGTTGCTCAGCGGCGGACCTAAGGCGTTACCTGACCGTACTTGGTGAGCGCCGAACATAAGCGCACCGAGCGCTGTCCAGAGTGCTGAAATCTTCATTTCCCCTCTTCCGTCTCCTCTCCCTTCGTTTCAGAGCAGAGACTGATGTAGCAGTCCGTGTCAGCTCGCCGGCCGGCAGCCCTGCCTGTAAATGCGGGCTTTGGCTGGATCTCATCCGCGGATCAGAGCTCCCCTCAGCGTTACCGACACCGCAATTAATTACCGTGCCGGAGCCGGGCTGCGAGTGATGTCACCCCCCTATGATGGGTGCGGCCCCGACCGAGACACTAAAGTTCACAAGTCACATATAACCTACATAAATGTTCTGGCAAAGTTACTACAATTATCATGAGATGTTAAGTGCATATATGGCAACTCGTCTAAATAAGAATATGCCTGTTAATAAGGGTGCGGGCCGGACTGGGACGCTTCTTCCTGCCCGCCGAATACTGCAGGCTTTCTTTTGTCTAATAACATCGGGCGATCTTTTTGTTGGGTTTTTACACATACATTTCAGTTCTAGCGTCTGTACTCGCCCGGTTTAACTGCAGTGTAATAAGATTAGCCTAGTTGCCGTATGTTTTAGATAGCCTGTGACTTATGAGGCTGGCAAAGAAATTATAGGGCTATAGATAAGATAAAAATCACCCACTCCAAAGGTGGAGATTTGGGGTATGGATGGTAGGGACCCTATTTTGTTGGAGTACCGTGAGTGTTTAGGGGAGCAGGGGGTTAGGGGCTGATTTGGTCCCAACCAACACTAAAATTTACACCCTTATCTACTCAACAAAACGTTTTCACAAGGCAGTAGCATATTGCAATATTAAGGGAGCCCTACGATGAGGCCATCGTTATATATTGAAAGTTCGCTTGAAATGCTTTAAGTCTGTATTCATTTCTCATTCGCGTCCAGAACTGAATCAATATTTCCCCTTACTTTTTAGGTAATGCAGACGCGTAACGAAGTTAAAAGACGCCATCAGATATGGATTACATAGACTCTTATCTATTATTTTTCGTGCTTGCAAGATGCTTTTCGGAGTCATGGATCTGGAGGCAGAGTGATATTAGAAACCAGTGCTGGCCCAGCTCGTCCCCCATTATCGCTAATGCGATTAAACGGGAGATGTAATACGGTGGGCGATCGGGGTGGGAGTTAGTTTAGCTCATAATTAAGTCAGTTGATGCCTCTGACGTTTGTGGCAGGAAAATATAACCCGGCAAAGGTATCAAATTTATGAACCCGATTGTCTGCGGCACACTATGGTGTATGTAACACACACGTGGCGCGAGCAGGTAAAAAAAAAAGTTGTTTTACTGGAACCGGGCGGGGGTCTCGTCATACGATATCCAGTCGCGACACGTAAGATAATTATTAAAGGGCTAATCATATGAGAGGAGTTATCAGTGTAGCCAGTTCCTCGGTGTAAGACTGCACCTGGATCTTAATGGGAGAAGTTAAGGCCTCCTTGGAAATATGTACGACTGCGGCTAAGATGAAGGCACCATGTAATTGACTTTTGATCTCAGGTGTCGTCGTGCTATTATAAGTTAAAAGCCCATGGTGCTGCAGAGAGACTATTCCTACTAAAATCGAGAACAACGACAGGGAAAATTACACAGTGATAATTTCAAACCCTTTAATTTTCCACTGGTATAGGGCATTTAACAGTATGAACAGCCGTGCGTTTTTAATTTAATGATAACATTAACCGGGAGACCATTGACAGCGAATAATAATATCTGTATTTCACATGAAATTGCAGAATGAAAATTACTGTTGCACTTAAAAGTATGCATCAAGTATTGTAATTGTTTGGGATGACTGTTATCACCTTCCTCAAAGAGCCCGGTTAATTTCTTATCTTACACATTACAGGAAACCAAATTCACCATGGAATTTACCGTTGTTTCGTAATAAATTGTGCATGCAGGGGCTACACAGCGGAGAAAGGGCTTTTATTGGGCAAATATTTTGTTTTTTTTTATTGTCAGAAAATAATTGCCTTTGAAAATTATCACCTTTGAGAAACTACAACAAAGGCTGCACTGTTACACTCGGTTTGCATCACTTTGGCCAAGTGATTCTCATAGGATTAGAGAACCTATGTTTCTGAATCTTCGGTTTATTATTTAAAAAAAGAAGAAGAAACAAGAACGGCTATTTTAATAAGCTCAATTGTTCTATAGGCCTACGTGCGGTTGTTTCATGCCGTGGTATGTAAATATGAAAAGCCGGAGTTTCTTATGGAAAATCAATTAGACACCCCTCAGCTCCTTGCAGCCACCAGCAGAGGGAGCTGTGGGGACTCATTCGCTACTGGGATTTAAACCAAATGCCTGCACTAGCAAAAAAAAAAAAGTAGAATTTGACTTGACACCCACCAAAATTAACAAGTCGGGAATGTTTCTTCAAAAATTGAGTTTTGAAGAGATGTTTTTTTCCGGAGTACCAATGAAATGTCCCACCATATTGCTGTGACATATTTCATTGGTACAGAAGTAGAGAGGAAACGGCATTTTTCCTTACAAAGAACTGTAAAGTGTCGCCGAGTAGCTTGTTATGCCGTATCAGTCTGTGAAACAAAACTTTTAATTAGTTTGTTTAAAAGATAAATCCTGGACTAAATCGTATAATCCTTGGGCTTTTAATTCCATTAAAGACAGATAAGATTCTAATGCTTTGACTGGCTCCAGCCATGGGGGCGAAAGGATGCAGTGGAACGTAAAAGAGACCAGAATGGGAATGAAGATAGTAAAACTTGGTAGTAATTAAAGTTATTAAAGTAAAATTATTATTATTATTAATAATCATAATAATACCTGGTTCTGAATAACAAGGGGAGTACCAGCACCTGGTACTGAATACCAAGGGGAGTACCTGCACCTGGTACTGAATAACAAGGGGAGTACCTGCACCTGGTACTGAATACCAAGGGGAGTACCTGCACCTGGTACTGAATAACAAGGGGAGCACCGGCACCTGGTACTGAATAACAAGGGGAGTACTTGTACCTGGTACTGAATAGCAAGGGGAGTACCGGCACCTGGTACTGAATAACAAGGGGAGCACCGGCACCTGGTACTGAATACAAAGGGGATTACCTGCATCTGGTACTGAATAACAAGGGAAGTAACGGCACCTGGTACTGAATGACAAGGGGAGCACCGGCACCTGGTACTGAATACAAAGGGGAGTACCGGCACCTGGTACTGAATACAAAGGGGAGTACCTGCATCTGGTACTGAATAACAAGGGCAGTACTGGCACCTGGTACTGAATAACAAGGGGAGCACTGGCACCTGGTACTGAATACAAAGGGGAGTACCGACACCTGGTACTGAATAACAAGGGGATTATCGACCCTGGTACTGAATACCATAGGGATTATCGGCACCTGGTACTGAATAACAAGGGGATTATCAACACCTGGTACTGAATACCAAGGGGATTATCGGCACCTGGTACTTTAAGCACTGAATTTAATTAAATATTTTTAATATTAAATTGCACTAATTTGTTAAAAGACTTTTGTGAATGGGACTGGGGGTGCGGCCGTATAGGGGATTGATCTGCTTGGTCCCCCCCGAGGATGTGGTGCCCCTGTGCACATGCCCAGATGCCGATATGGTTAATCCGGACTTGCCCATTTCAGGTTTATAATTACACATCTCAGTGCATTGTAATGTCAGTGTCAATCGTTGTCCTCCGTTGCAAATTCAGAGGATTACTTAAGTAGTTAGGATCAGCCTTCTGGGATTATGGCAGAAATCTGTCACCCAGGCAGAACTGGGACAAGATACAGTGAGATTAATGTAAAAAGACACCGTCACTGAAACCTAAATGTGGATGATTCATTCTTTCGAGAAAATAAAAATATTAATATTTAACTGGTAATATGTGGGGATGGTGGTGGCCTAGTGGTATGAGGCTGTGGACCAAGAGGTGACTGGTTCAATTCCCACCCACCACCTTTGGGTCCCTGAGCAAGACCCTTAACCCCAAGTTGCTCCAGCGAGATTGTAATCGCTGTAATGTACTCTAAGTCACTCTGGATATGGGTGTCTGCTACATGCCGTAAATATAATAATAATGCAAATCTGGTGATCTCTGTATTACAATCACTAATTTATAATTCTTATGTATAAATATTTATTTCTCTAACACCACAACGTTCTTTTTACAGTATATTCTATTTGTGTTTTGTGTACTTTTTAAAATTTGTTTGCACCACATTTACTTGTAGGCACTATGTAAAAAATTTGGAGCACTATTATACCTGTCTAGGTTGGGGGCCCAACATGATATACTTTCATGGAGCCTAAAATCTTTAGTGGTACCTCTGTGTGTACTCTCTTGTTACACTTTTGTTTTGCGTTATGTTTCTGTTCGACTGTGCAGTACATTCTTGCTACTTCATGCACCAAAATTTCCCTTGTGGTTAATAAAGTCACATTTGATCTTGATCTTAATATCAGTATGTTCCTGTTCTCGCCAAGGTTGGAGGCTGGACAGACATACAGCTACAGATATTAGGAGGATTCCATGTTACCCTTCCCAAAGGTCACCTTCCTTCCTACTGAGCTGGAGATCCCTTCATCCATTTACACTCTGCTTTCGACATCCCAGCTGGTCCTACATGTCGTTACATGAGCATTCCTGTATGGAACTGCTAGATTCCTCTGCCCCTTCCCAAATGCACACCCAAATGTCGCCCCCCCCCCTCCAGACACACACTCGTGCCCACCTCAGCTCAGCCCCTTGCTGACTTGCAATTTGCTCACAGCGAACATGATAATATCATAACACATCATATAATCATGGGAGGGAAATCAGCGTGAGATGGGTATAATTCACAGAGCTGCCGCTGCATGGGGCTTAGGGGTGGTTACGGAAGAGCGAGACTCAGACATTCGACATACTGCATGTATGCCATAAATGTGTTTATTGGGTTTCTGTAGCTGACAAAATCCTGGTAAAACAAGGTGCTGACCTTGATCAAGCCTGAACAAGACCCCAATTACTAACTGAGATACACCTACTTTGTCTTTGTGATACTGATTCTTTTACCCAAATAACACTTACGGTGCATCGCTACAGGCCTCGTCCTCGTCCTCGTCGCTATAGGCCTTAAAAACATCCGCCCCCAAACTCCATTAAATTGCCATAAATAAAATTTTATTTATACTTTAAATGTTACCAATTGCTTTACACTTATATTTAAGCTTGACTTTGAACAAAATATTACAATAAAGGAATTGTGATAAATTCTACTACGTTTCTCAGAATCAGTGACATGTATGTGTTTAATTACTGTGCACCAATACTATTGCCATGTATAAACTGAAGGTATATTTTCCATGGTAAGACTGTTTGACAGTTGAAGGCATCTTCTTCTCGCTTTGGCTTGGTCTGCTTAGCCGCTGGAGCCTACTGTCTACCTATGGTAACTGCTGTGATAGACAAGCTTGCGAAATCCATACTGGCCACTTCACACCGAGCTCCAGGCGATCCACAGGAACAGGATGGTGCTGGAGTACACAGCCAGGATCAGGAGGTACAGGCGGAAGAGGAACCTGTCCACCTTAGAGCAGAGGGCCAACCAGTCCATTTCTGTGGCACCATCACTCTCCACCTGGTGCAGGTAGTACTTGAGGGAGACAACCTCCTGCAGGATCTTCTCCAGCTGTAGGACCATGTCCTGGGGCTCACACAGGGACAGGAGGTCCTCCTCTGGATGGAAGTCAAAGTCGAAACCTGAAACGGCAGGAAGCTAACCAACAACCAGCAGTGGGGTCCGGAGCGTGTCCAAGTGCTCCAGAGAAAGTGGGCCAGATCACCGTCAGCATAACGCACTGGAAGTACCCATAATGCACGACAAGTTTCGGCTTGCCGGCATGATGGAAAATATGTATACGGTTATGTGTAATGACATGGTGGAAATGGTGTGGCCACTTTCATAAAGCGGCATAGAAAATCCCAAAGCCCTGCCAGCAAGGATGCATCCACAAGCAGCCTCGCTCCGGAGTAATTCCCCTAATACACGTCTTTACCTCCACATTGATCCGCCTCATCCAAGGTTTTCACAGAGGTGAAGGAGCTCTCATTAAAGCTCTGGCTGGAGGAACCGTACTTGTCAAGCAGGCAGGCAGACACTGACATCTCCTTCATCTCCTTCTCATTGTGGTGCAGGAGCTTCACGACCAAGATGGATTTGGCCAGGCTGAGCACCAGGAGCACCATGCAGACTGCGAAAAACACGCCTGGGGGGGCAAAAACAGCCGAGCATCAGGTAGCTTCTGTAAAGACCGCGGAAAGGCTCGTCGACGCTTAGCTAAAGCACAGCGGGACCGATAATTATGAATTCCCTGAATAGTGCTGGGGTTGGGAGCCTTTCCCCTGAGGAAAGGATACATCTGGGCGTGATTTAGCGAGTTTTCCCTTTCTGATGCTCCTAGATAAAAACAAAGTCACTAAAATGAAAATAAATCTCCATGCATTAACTCACAACCCAGAGTTTTCGCATGAAAAATGCAGCAGAGTCAACTGAGAGAAGCACAACAGACATTATGTAATACTATAAGTGTGGAATATTCTGCCATACAATTGAATAGATCAAAAATGCCTATGGGAGGCAAGGGGAAACATTATCCTCTGATAGTTCAAGGCCAGTTGGCTGCCAAAAGTATCTTGGCGAATGGAGATAGGGGATGTCATTATCTCCACCTCATTCCAACTAACCTTGGCCGTCTTGAAATGAGATTACAGATATTGATATCTTCTTCCCCTGACTTCTGTTGATCATGTATTTTTTTGGTCGAGTTTTAGTTGAAAATCTATTATTTATTATGCTGTTTAGGTCATTATCTCCCAGGCAAAAAAAAAACATCTCTTGGAGCAGTAAAGGTTAGTCAAGGCCTTTGCATACCGATCAGTGGCGTTTTTATGGCCGTGGCTGGGAGCTCATCCATCATGTTGACCCGGAACACGGTGTAGCCCAGCAGGATGCTGGTCTTGAAGCTGATCCGGGTGCCACTGTTGGGCGGCAGGTAGAAGCTGATCACATCCACGATCATGAGGAAGATGCTGGGGATCAGTAAGCTGACCACATAGAGCAATGGCCGTCTTCGGATGATCACCTGGGGGGTGGGGTTTCGGTGGGTGAAACTGGAAAGCCACACGTTTTATTTCTAAAAATTCCCTAAGAAAAACTAGGCCGCTAGACCAGTTTAGGCATCCAGTTTGTTACAGGTCATTTTTTTCATACAATGGTAGCTGTTGTGGAATTGAACTTGGAACTGTGGTTCATAATGACAGGAAAACCCATGTTTTACACACGTTAGTCGGGGCTAATGTGTGACTCATTGCATTTAGCAGGTCTGTGATTCTGGGATTTCAGGGTTCAGATCCCTGGTTCGGCCGGGTGATTTCCCCACTGGGCCCCTAAATAAGGCCCTTTACACCCTAATTGCTCCTGGGGCTGCCTGAACCTGCCTTCTCAGTTGCAAGTCACTTTGGATAAAGTGTCTGCTTAAATAAATAAAAAGTGGATAACCAAAACAGCTATTTTCTAGCGATGGAACTGCCGGTGTCTCGGCTGGAAACATACCTATTCTATCTAAAGCAATAAAATAACCATTCGGACGGTTTCGTGCCTGCTTCTGGCCCCTAATATTTAAAGAATCCATCAAACCTCTTCCCCTTGCACTTCCCTGGAGCCGTCACAGTGAACAAAGTGCAGTTTTATAGTCTGCTAGTGATTTTTTAATAAAAAAAGTAAATATGGATTCCCTCAAAGGTTTTGCAATTAGGCCCAGCGCGGCTGTAATCGCGAGCCCCTTTTGTTCCTCCTGCTAAGGACCACTCGGTATACAAAGGTTCGCCCACCAGCGGCAGACGGCCGACCTGTTCCTCTGGCAGAACAAGATACTCATCGATCAAGTGCCAGATAGTTCGCCTCATTAGCATCGGTATGCTGTCAGCAGTGCGCCCTCATCTATTAGCATTAGCGCTTAACCCGATCGCTGACTCCGGGCAATCTCCTTAACATACTTATTGCACTTTACAGACTGGATACTTGACATTTCAAAATCTGTCAATCGCTTCTAGGATCCCGTTGTCATAACGACATACGTGCTTCTGCGCCTTCAATCAACCGCATATAGCGTTTAAGAAGTACCCCTACAACCTATGCATGTTAGCTCTTGCGTTGGATCTCCCTGCTTTGGTTAAGGCCAACTGGGCAAGAATGAACAATGAGCTCATTTTGAGGATGAATGAACTGGCAACCGCACCTGAAACTTTCCACAAAAGCTCCTTTTTGTGGTATGTGCTTAACACAAGGATAGACTTATTAAGTTATTCTCCTTAACAAAGGCATGCGCTTATGACGGTATCTGCTTAATGAGGGCGGGGAAGGCAATCTGTTCAGTTCCCAAATCTTTCACTGTTAGCCCGGCGGTGATAATGTCACAGAGGTTGGAAAAGTCATCGATTAAGGAGTCTTGCCAATGATGGAATTGATGCAATGAGTCACTGCGGTGCACATAAATGTACGAATTTTAATGAGGTGAGTTACTCTCCAGCAGCGCCTGTGTGAGACCTCACCTCCCTCTCATATCAATAACCCAACACCATGACCAAGGACAGACTTGTAAATGAAAGATGTTTTGTTTCGTGGTTGTTTACAGTAGCTTTTTATGCTGTAGGTAGGGCCCCGGCAATGACTTTAGCCAAAATTCCACCCTTACCATAACCAACAATACCACAGTCAGAGAGACTTGTGCCATGAAACAGTTCACCTCCCCACCACTAGGGGGCACCATTACGTACATTGAACTGGATCTGGGCGTAGTCCCTGTCCTCCATGTGAAGGCGCCAGTACCGTGATGGTACTGACAACAGCTCCCACTCGCCGTTGTTCATGAACTCCCTGGTGTCGTTGGCCACCTCTGCCGCACTCCGCCACAGGACCAGGTCCACCTCGTTCACTGGCGGGGGGGGGGGCATGAATGCAGGCTTGGTTAAGCAGCTCCTCTTCCAACAAGGTTCAAGTCATAATAAGGTTCAAGTCAATTTCTATATAACCAATGTGTTAAAATTGATTAAACTGTGTGAGGCTCTATACCAGCAGCTCTAGGAATATCAACTGCTAATTAATATTGAAAATATTGGAAATGCCATAAAAACTAATTATGGATTCTACTTATCACCGTAAGCTGAGGTCAAACGTTTGATACTGTAAACTTAGGCTCAACATCAAGTCAAGTATCTCTGTTCCTCCCTATAGGTCAGGGCCGGCCCACCCTGTTGACCAGGGTTCCCCAATCCGGTCCTCGAGGACTGCTGGACAGTCCACGTTTTTGCTGCCTCCCAGCTCCCTGCCAAACAGTCCACGTTTTTGGAGAGAGCGAAAACGTGGGCTGTCTGGTGTTCCCCGAGGGCTGGATTGGGGAACACTGCTGTAGACGACACAGGCGGGTGCTACACGCATCACATTAAAGTTATGTAATATAAATGGATAGACAAAATTAGTTTTAAGTAGTTTTGTGGGGGGGGGGGAGTTCAAAACACCCAAGGGCATCCAGAGCCGGCCCTGCCGCAGAAAATGAGAAAATGGGTCACCTGTGTGCAGCCAGCTGCGGAAGGTCAGCGAGCAGTTCTGCCTGTCAAACGGGAAGGCGTAGATCTCCAGGTAGCAGGCAGAGACAACCTGGATGGGTTTGTAGTTCTTCACTATCCCAGAGGAGTTAACGTAAACGTAGGGCAGCGACGGGGAGCGGCCCACGTCCACACTGTGGGGAGGGAGGGGGGGCATCTACTGAAAGCCATTATAGGATTGACGTACTGTTTCCCCATCATCCTGGAGCTTTGTGCCCAGTCACTGTGATTAACGCTAACAGCTGGCTTCAAAGTGTTCGCGAGAGTAATACATCAATGAAGTTCTTTCTCTTTATCTCATCTGCCTTAGAAGATGACCAGAGGAGTAAAATAGCTGGAGGGATGTAAGCTGGCGTGTGCAGACGGCTTACAATTCGCTGATGATAATGTCCGGCACCCATATGGCATCCAAAGAAAGGGAGATTTCGTTGATTCCGTCAAACTCTGCCGGGTCCCACACCAAAAACTCGTCCTTCCAAATCTGCAACAGACAGACAAGCAAATAACAGCTTATCACTGGGTCTTTTAAGTATCTCCCTTTCCGGCAAGGCTTTCTCATCGATCGACCAAAATGGCCAACTTCAAATACATCTTTCATTAAACTTCCTAGAGGATTTACGCAATGTTTCTGCCTTTAAATCCGCCCGTAGCTGTCGAAGATCAGAAGAAGTACGGCCTGCTGCTGTACAGGGCACTCGATCGAGGTTCGTTGTTTAGTAATCAAATTACCAGCACTCAAATGATCAGCTAATGTTGTGTGGGTACACAGGCTAGGATTTGTGATTTTATATCACAGAAGTGCCTCAAATTATGCCAGTGCCTAGATGTATATCCACCTGATCACCCCTTGAAAATGACTGGAGTGACTGTCATTTTGGATGTCAGTCCTGTGGCCTATATCTGTATGTCGAGTGCAGTGATGGTCCATACAAATTCTAGACAGCTCTTGTTCATTATAAAAATAAAAAATAAAGATGAAATGCCTGCTCACCTGGCGATACCAAATGTTGGTAGTTACTTTCTGTGTCTGTCCATCCTGAAAGGCAGTGCGAAATTGTAAGCCGTGAGATGCTCAGAATTAATGTCACAATAAAACAGGCATTGGAGTTAAGTTCCCCATAAATGCTCCTCGCCCATAATGGACTTTTCGCTGACCGGTAACACGGGGGGGGGCGCTCCTTACCACATCCAGCACAGACTGGACGATGAAGTCGATGTGAACGACGGTCGGGCTGGTCCAGTTCTGCACCGGCCTCACCCCGGAATCGTAGTTTCGCAGGAGCGTTCTGGTGAGCTGATTCAGGGTGGACCTCCTGGGTTTCTCTGGCAGTGGCTCGGACAAACAGGCTGCGGAGTGGAGCATGACATGTCCATACACACCGGCTGCTGTCGCCGATCTTCACATCTAAGCGGAACACGACTTGGAGTAGCCGGCTGGATGAGCAGGACACGTTTCTAGCTTGTATTAACTAAATGGACTGTCGACCGTGTAATATGCTTCCCATCATCTGGAATTCAGAGTCATCTTGCCCCTAGATCGTTTGCCCTGCACGTCAGTCATCAATTGTCCTATCATAAGTACATCATCTGACACACATTACATTGTTTGGTAGGTAAACGTCCCTGGTTTATGAGTAAATGGCACACAAGGGGGTTCGCTTGACTGGAAATCATACAGCATTGAGGTTCTGTGTTTTGTGTGCTTATCATTAATATTCTAATCCTTCCGAACCTCATTTGATCGAATAGCCCATAGCATATTTACACTAAATTATTCTAGTCTGATAGCGCCTTGTTCCTGTCATACAAAATCAACACCCCGCACGTAATTCAAATACGCTTGCCTGATTTTCCACGACACTCCTGTTTATGACAGGAAGGAATGTACCTTTTAATTTAATACCAGACTAATTAGCCTTATGCATGTTATGGGCTAGCTACTGATAAGGCTTAGAAACACTGCAGCTCGCACCAAGCAGTCACATCATTCGTGTCTGAATGCAAACCCGCTTCCTTCTCTTGTATTAGACAGTCACATTTATACATGGAAACGGCAAATTAACCGCATGAATTACTGCTGTAATCCACTTAAAAGAATATCAACAAGATTGCAATTATTCATTTACACATTGTCCCTATATTGTCCTACATTTTACAGTGGATGATTTGTGGAAAAATAGAACATTTGTAGTAATCAGTCACCAGTTTTCTTTCCTAAAACCACTTTTTTTCTATAGGAGGAATATTAATTTCACTGTTTCGATGTGCTGCGTGCCGAACTTCCCACTGCAAAGGCTATTTTCATAGCAGAAAAACACAATTTCCCAGTAAGGAGTGGTACACGCCGCGGGTGGGTTACGGTAACAGGGCTGTGACCAGAGTCCTACCTGATAGCAGCAGGAGGAGCAGTGACAGAACGGGGCACATGCTGAGGCGGGAGCCGGTGCTTTATCCACCGGCAAAGGAGAGCCGTGCCGCGCCGTTCTCCCTCTCCGTGTCCCCGAAGCTGATTGTGTGATTCGGCTTGTGCACCGGTACCCTGTGAGTCCGCGATCCTCTGTTTCCCTTTGCGCCCAACAAATAGTCTGCAGCATCAAACTTAGCTGCCCTTCCCGTATTGAATTTCAGCTATAATGGAAAGATGATACATGCTTGTTGCTGGGAGTCAGCGGCTCATGGGGATATTCGGCTACTTGTGCATCACTAAGCTAATGGAACAAATCTTGCTTGTGTCGCAAACATAATAATTTTCCTCTGCTATATGTTTGTATGCTATGTAAGTAGAATAGGCCTTAGCAGGCGTATTAAGACGTATTGCTCATCTCTTGGAGAGGTAACCATCTGCATGTAAAGTATATTAATTATGTCGTATATTAAGTGTGATATGAGACTGGTGTCATGTACAGTGTACATGTTTCGCAGCTGCTGCTCCCCCCCCCCCCTCCAGGCCCCGATTCCCCTCCCCGAGAGTAACCAAGACCCCGCGTGAACGCGACTGGCCTGCGCGTGCCCGCGGGAGCCCGATGGACTAGGTGTACCTCCGGAGCGGTGGCGAGAAGGTATTTGGGTGGAAAAAAAGAGAAGCGATCACTCCGTGGTGCCATGAGAGTTGATCAGTATTGTGATCAAGGGCAGACGTCTGCAAACCCGGTGAGCGAAATGGCAGGGATTTGGGAATAAGCGCCGTGGCCGTGGTAAATGATTCCTGAAGGGTACGACTGGGCAAAGTTTCCAGAACTCTTTGGAAGAGGTTCCTGCATTAACCAAAGTTTATAATAGGCCTACCCTAGTAATCATTTAAGGCAAAACCTTGACTGATGTCATATACATCCACACGATGCAGAAATAAGATCACGTAAACGGGAAGGTATAATGTCAGCGCTTGTGATGTTTCCTTTTCAATATTACTTCTTCTCGATATTACTGATTTGAATGAAAACCGTGATCAACAGAGATTTTAGGCTCAGCAACCCTTAATAATTCATATAAGAATCCGAGTAGATGGACAGTCGAGAGCTTTCGCAGGCTCTGGGTTTTTTAATGCATTTATTTTAAATAGTTAAAATGCGAGAATAATCGTTTAACCTAAACATTATATAAAGTGTTTTTGTGGATTTATGAGTACGGTTTTGTGCCGCTGGTAGCGACAGTGTTATATTCGGAAAAGCTGTGTGAGGGGACATGGTACTGTTTCGTTGTTTAATGGTTTCTTCACTGGCGTTTTAAATTTCACTTCGGTTTTATTCCAATCGGTTAAGGATACTCTACATCAGGGGCAGGCCTAACTATTATACGTATGTATTGTCCAAAAAATGGTCTTGTTTATGAGGGTATAGATCTTGTTGCATGAAGAAAGGAATGAAAAACAGAAACGTTATCAGTGCCAAGCCCTAAAATAGACCCCCAATCAAGAGAAGCGGGCCCTCTGGCTCTCCATATATGTCTCCCAGTGTCGGAGCCCCCTGCCTCCCCGAGTCGGGGACCAGCTGGGAGCACACAGCTTTTCCACCTGCTCATGTCGGCTCTATATATAGCCGCTGACACACTTCGGGTTCGTTCTCTGGCCCAAATAACTTGAACTGTTCTGTTACCTTAGGCGCCTGTGCGATCGCAGACTTAGACCTGTGACCCGGCAGGGCTGCGGCTCCGGACACGCAGCGAACTGATCGGCAGCCCGGATCGCTCGTTTATTCCCAGCTGGAGCTGCGCCGCGACCCGGGCAGAAGTATCTATGGGAACTTAAACCGAGCGCAGATGTGCAAGAAGTTTAATCTCAACTGATATAGTTCTGCACAGTAGCCAGGAAGCCAATGGGGCTATATTTAATAGCGATAAAATAGCACGTGAAAGCAGGGATTGTATTACCTTTAAAGAGAGCTGGAAATTAAGCTCGCTCATTTAGACGAACACTTGTCCGCGGACAGGTGAAAATCTCATGTAGGTGTTTCCGAGTTAACGCTTTGGCGTTAAAGTCAGAACGCTTTATAATTTCTTTGCGTTAACGCAAAGATTTTTAATAGGGACGTCTAGTATTGGTAAGGTACGTCGAAAGGGAATTAAAAGAAAAAAACTATCTAGATTGAATACATAGCGGAAGCGTCCTAATGTCGACTTGAAAAATATGGGAAAATAAAATAAAATTCTGTCTACGTGGGACCTCTATTTCCTCAGACTGAAAGTGTCCACCCAAGCAGGGGAAAGAATTATTAGCTCCACCTCAGACTGGGGGCATTCTAAGTTTGTGTTCCTCTCTTCGGCCTGCAAAATGCTAAGTGGTAGCTTTGTGTAAGGGTCTCTCCTGTACATGACACATTCCTGCCGGTCTTCCTCTATCAGTCACCTGACTGGCTCACGTGGGCCCCACGTTCTTCAGCGTGATATACCCCTGCATGCAACACTAGAACTCCAGGGTCCTCCTGGTCACCATCAGGTTTTATTAAACATCTGAGCTTTTTCCCACCTTAAGAAGGAAAAAGTCGTAATTACAGAATTTAGGCAGTCGCTCCACTGAATGGCGTCATGTTGCACAAGGTCGGTCATCTCATGTTGTTGGACGCGTTGATTCAATAACTGTGTGTCTTCATTAGCAGAAATATGCATGGTGACTCATAGCTGGGACTAGAAACAGAAGCTCAGCCTCCAGTATGTAGAAGAAAACACTCTGAAAGTGTTTCATGTCATCACTTTCAAGTTCCTCAAATGGCAAAACACTCCAGCACCACGCTTCAATTTCTGTTTTCATCAGGCATTTTAAAGTTGCGTGGAGTCTCGCTGACTTATCTCCAAGCTACAATTAGAACAAAATGGGTCAGCTGGAAATCCAGCCTACTGTAAGTGCTTCTTTTTTATCTGTACTGTTCACATAGAGCCAAATCCTGATCAGCCAGCTGAGAGAGATCACAGGCATCCATGACCTGCCGATGCTGCAGGCCGCCCTGAAGGTACGTGGTGTCCTGATGAGTCTGTGTCCCTCCCTTACCTTGCGCTCAATGACCGGCAGCAGACCATGCCCGAGATTAAACCTGAGCATGCACATCTAACATCATAGCTAAGACAATAGGGTATAAAATAGCTTTAGCTGGATAGCAGTGAGGACGTCCCAAGCCAGACTTGGGGTCACCGCAGTTCTGAAACTTGGGCAAGTGTTTGATTGAGCTTCCCAGCCATTTTTAAATGACAAAAGCTCTCTTGTCCTCAGGCACTGTGTCAAATTGAATGAAAAAACGAAAGGAGGAATCGGAGGGTCCGTGTACGTGACGGCCAATGGATTTTCGTTGTATAGTGGAAAAACGAAAATCGGGAAAGGACCTGCTTTTTGTTTTTGGTTTTGATCATAAGATCGGGAACCGGAGAAAATGGCCCGTTATCTGATTTTCTTCAGTATGACCATAAACAAAAATCTGGAAATGGAATTCCACTATGGCAGGGGTAGGGAACCTTATCCATGGAGAGCCGGTGTAGGTGCGGGCTTTTGGGATGGCTTTTGAATCAGCCAATAAGACTGGGTCCCCAGGACAGGAGCTGACAACCAATGCTTTATTATTGGCTGATTGA
>JAODKN010000039.1:17798652-17809426 GCA_026774425.1 Petrocephalus zakoni | reverse complement strand
GCTGTTCCTCAAACTCCGTAGGGCGTCCCGCACCAATTGGAGCTCCTCCGCCTAAACGCACACACATACATACACACATGTGCACCATTACTGCCATTGTTAATGCTCACTATTTATCTACTAATCATCTATCTCTTACTCTCATTCATAATTATGTGCAACTCTGCTGCTTCCAGATTGCCTCCATTCTAAACATTGTGTTCCCATTGTGTATCAATGTTGTCATTCCTAGATTTTTTAACTTGTCAGTGCACTTTATGCATATATGTAGCCCCAAGGTCATTTCACATGACTGTACGCAGCATTACTGTATATGGTTGAAGTCACAATATAGACCCACTAGACTTGACTTCACATACACCTCAGGTATAACATTTTCTCCCTCTCTCTCTCTCGCTACACACACACACACCACCTCAGGTCTCGCATGCGCACTCTCATACACACTCCAGTCTTTGAGGGCACATCATCTCTGACTTCCTATGAACCTAAAAAATCACAGTAGTTTCACAAAGACTAATAGAGGCTTGTTGTCTGTGAGCTATAAGGCAGCCCTCCGTTACTCAGGGCTGACCGTCCCCTTAGGGCCCCGGAACACAAAGACAGCTCACCCCTTTGTACGGCTGCGCAGACCCCGCCGGGTGGGAGTAGCCGTTATTCTGAGAGCCAGAGAGCTGGAAGAGAGCACACAACACAACAGAAGGGGGCGCTGTTAGCCCAGGAGCGTCCTCCGAATCCCTACACACCCACCCCGTTTAATCAGACACTCGTGTAGCATTCAGCATGTCATCCCATATCAGCTGGAAGGTCTTGAATGAACCATGACAAGCTTATTAGAAAAGCTCACCCCTGGCTGCAGAAGGGCTGCCACAGCTCCTCTTTAGGTGAATAATATATTATCACTGCTGCAGTGTGGATATTAAGTTATTTACGGTCTCTGGGCCTCAGTGAGGCGCCTAAGCATTAACGAGCTCTAATTTGGGAACTCCCGTTTCCCACCAGATTCTCCTCTGCAGAGTGATTCATTGCCTCTGTCTTGGATAAATAGATTGGATAACATGAGCCATATTTAACGGCAGCCTGTAGAGGTCCATTTAAACTGCTAAACTGTGATACCGAATAGATCACGTCAGAGTACGATCTACAGGTAATAGTGAGAGAATAAGCGAAGATGTTACATTAGCAATATTTACTGAATCAGCAGAGATGTTAAATATTTAATGCTTATTTTGCCAATAAAACACGCTTCTTGGATATTTATGCTATTAAGGCGATTAAACAATTTTATTCTCTTTTGTTTTAAAGGGATCACATGCAGGGAGCATATTTTATGAAAACCGCACCTGATTTTCTCATATTAATTAACATGTATTCGGTTTATTAAACCGAATAATTGTAGACAGCCCTCCATCAAGGTGGCCTGTTATCATTATCATTTTAATGGAGTGATGCATTCAAGAAGCGCTTAAATAAAGAGATGAATAATTTAAGAGCTCAGCTGGATCGAAAGCCGGCGTCCCGAGAAGATCGAGACGGCTCGAGGGCGAAGCTCACACGCTAGTGGGAGAAATGCAATCAATATGGATCACACTTCATATGTCACACTATGCACAGGAGGGAGAATGGAGATTCAGCATTACCTCGTCAACCTCGTGGTTCATCAGCTCCTGTAATAGACTCTCTTTGTGGTCCAGCTCCCTCTGCAGGTCAGCCTGGTAACGACAAGAGAGATCAATGCAGACGGGGTCCGAGGGATGTTTATGGTCATCTGGGCACGTGTTTCAGTTGGGCCGCTGGACATGTACGGTCGAGCGTAGCTCTTCTGTGGGGTGTGCGTCTGTACCTGGTGGTGGCTGCTCTCGGACAGCTTGCGTGTTGCCTCATCCAACTTGACCTGCTGTTGTTGCAGCAGCCTGTCCTTCTGGGCCATCTCCTTCTGCAAGGTCCAACACGGCGTCACAAGCGAAAGCATGTCCCAATGAACATGTCTGCTGCCCTTCCAGATGCCTGATTTTCAAACTAAACTGGCCGAGCTTAATGGCATGTCTGTGTGCTGCCCTTCCAAATGCCTGTTTTGTAAATCAAACTGCCGGACCTTAAGGCTGTGACTCTGTGCTGCCCTTCCAGATGCCTGATTTTTAATTGGGACCGCCTTAAAATCAGGCCCTCGCGGTAGGCTCACCTTGTACTCACTAAGCAGCCGGACACGCTCCTCCAGCTTCCTTTGCAGCTCGGCCTGCCGATAAAAACCATCAGGCATAAACATGACGGCCCGGCAAACTGTGCCCCTCACCCACCGACAGAGCGATGAGCCCCCCCCTCCAGGGTGTGTCTGCTCACATTCTGTCCCACCAGCTCCTCCCTGTCCATGCTGGATCGCAAAAGGTCCTGCTTCAGCTGCAACACCGAGGCTTCCTGGACCCCTAAACGCTGCTGCAAGGCATCCTGGGAAGAACAGGAAAGCAGGGTTTTAGCCAATCAAGGCTCCTACCCTGAATCCGCTCTAGGGAAAGGGCGGGGGTGGGGGGGGCTTACCTTGACCCCTTGCAGGCTGCGTACCTCCTGCTTGTACTTCATCAGCTCCTTCTGCAAAGCAGACAGGGGAGAGGGGAACGTCAACGAGCAAGGGGTGGGCGAGGGGGGGTAAATCCCACGAATGAGGTCGAGGCTGTTTACCTTCAAGTCCTGAGTCTCCTCCATGCTCTGGTCCAGGCGACTTCGGATTATTATCTGGGGAAAGGGACGGACTTTGTTAAGGTGGAGGAGAACTACGCAGGCAGAAACAAGAGGCTTTGCTGAATAACCGGGAATTAACGGGCATCTCAGTGCTTAAGCCGCAGGAGAACCAGGAAAGACATACAGGCAAAGGCACCTGCGGGACCTTGGAAAGGGACAAAGCCAGAGGATCACATGACAGGGGCAAGAAACAAAGCCAGAGGATCACATGACAGGGGCAAGAGACAAAGCCAGAGGATCACATGACAGGGGAACGAGACATAGCCAGAGGATCACATGACAGGGGAAAGAGAGGGAAACTTGAGATGTGGGAAGGGTGAGCAAGGCAGGAAGAGAAAACAGGAGTGGTGACTGCTGCTGGACGCGTCTGTTACCAGCTGCTGTTCTGCGTTCTCCACTCCCTCGCCTAGGCTCAGGGAAGCCTCTTGCTCGTCCTCGGGTAGTGAGCCGTGAAGGAGCAGGGCCTGGGAGGTAGGACACACGCAGGAATCGGACAGGGGTGGCCACAGACCCTGGCGAAGCACCCCCCCGCACGCATGGAAACTCCCAGCACACACGTGGTGGTCATGTGATCCACAAAATCCCCGGGGCTGTCCTAAAGCAGCCATCCTGGGGCCGCTTAGTGTGAAATGCTGCCTGCCAACTTCTCCATGCTTCTCTGCTATAACTAGAACCTGTATTTACATGATATTTTAATCCTTAAAAAAAAAACAGCAGGCAATCCCAGGTTAAAAAAAAACAACCTTATTGTTATTCTGAGAGGCATTCAGTTGTACACACTACAGCTTATGCCTGAGATCGCAGCCAGCACTGCCCCCACAGATGCCCACGAGCTGGTGACATCATTTCCAATCTGCTTCTTCCCAGGTAATCTGCTCCCCCCCTCCACCTGCCAACATTTCATCCATGTAGTACAAACTTTCAAATTTATATGGTCCCTTAGTGATGACATCACACGGTCACATGGCAGCCATGCCCTGAAGCAACGATCAGGTCGACCTCATCAATCTTCCAATTAACTTCCTCGCGGAAGGCAGCCGGTGTCGGGAATGCGTGCAACTCATGAGACGAAATAAATAAATGCGTAGAATCGAGCTTCAATTGTGAGCAGGAGGCAGAACAGCACGGGGGCTAGAATGTGGTGATTCTGTATCTCCAAGGCAACCGGATGCCCATCTGTGCCAACGGATGCCTATGCTAACGAAACACAGGCAGCCCCGATGGGACCAGCGAACAGACCCATCTGGACGGACGGAGAAGGGCTCTGATTTACACGATGGCACGCAGGCACAAGCAAGCAAGGTGTGCGTCTTCACGAGACGGCGTCCACGTGTGGGGGACCGTGCGTCTGGTCGAGCAGAGGCACCTGCAGGCTGGAGACCATCCGCCTGGCCTCCTGCATCTCCTTCTCCAGCTGCTCCTGCTGCTCGCACAGCTGCTCCTCCCACGTGCAGTCCCCCCCTGGCGCGGCACTGCCTGCAGCGGTGGCTTGTCCACCAGGGGGCGACTTTGCGACATCATCTGCATGGTGACACAGAAGGACAACATGCAAACCCTAGATACTACCCAATGCATGCCCAATGCACGCCAAATCCGCTGCCAAGTTTACTATAGCTACAAAGCCTATAGTTTTATGCATTTATACAGATGGATATTTCATAGTGTCAGGCTATAGGCAGGAAAACCTCTTCCTATGGCTTTAAACTGCAAAGCCCTGGTCACATGACCCCTTACCCAACATGCATCCTGCTGACCTGACAAAAGGCACGCACCTGACTTCTGGGAAACCTCCTCCGGTCGGAGCCCAGCCTGCTCCCCCCCGTCGAGTTCTGCGGTGAACTCTGTTTTGGGTGTGTGTTTTGGGCTGGTGGAGCTGAGGCTAAAATGACAGGCATAGGGAGGGGGGTCAGTGCAACCACCAGCAACCTGTGTGCTGAGACAGCAAGGTACAGCTCCATTGTCCAATATAAAAGTACCTGCATCTACAAATAAAACACAGTACTGCATTTTCCTCCCCAGTTTTAATGCATCTATTGCATGCATCTATTGCATCACAACTATTGTGAAATAAACAAAAGCACATTTCTGTCCTGAGAATGTAAAGCACTCCAGCAAGAAGGAAAGAAAATAATTAAAACAAAAATTTCTCATTTGGGAAATAAATAAAGTTCAATCTGTTCTTAAATTCTTACACAGCACGGCGACAGATTTCAGCGCTATGGGGGGGAGAGTGGGGGGGTCACGTGTATGATTCTTATTAAATCACAGATTGCCCTAGCTTAAAAATCTTCAAAATTTCAGCTGATCTCTGACAGAGAAGGTCAGCCACAGGGTGGATGGAAAGATCCACTAGGAGACCCACCATCCACTAGGAGACCCAACTTCCACTAGGAGACCCACCTTCACACTAGGAGACCCACCTTCACACTAGGAGACCCTCCTTCACACTAGGAGACCCACCATCCACACTAGGAGACCCACCATCCACTAGGAGACCCACCTTCACACTAAGAGACCCACCATCCACTAGGAGACCCACCTTCTCACTAGGAGACCCACCTTCACACTAGGAGACCCACCATCCACTAGGAGACCCAACTTCCACTAGGAGACCCACCTTCACACTAGGAGACCCACCATCCACTAGGAGACCCACCTTCTCACTAGGAGCCCCACCTTCCCACTTCCCCATTCCTGGCGATTGTACTGCAGCTCTTAATCACTGATTTGGTGCTCTTTTGCTGTTAGGAGCAAAAAGCCTGCATTATTACTCAGTTTGTTCCATTTTATTAAACCTGACTCGCGTAAACATACTGATCGATCCGTTCTGCACGAGCGGAGCGCCAAAGGGCGACGTGTGGCTCAGCGCATGAGGATCCTGACCAAGGTGCTTACTGGCCCACGGACTGGCTGACCCTGCTTACTCAAATATACTTCTGTCACTTTTATCCAAAATGTCTAATAAATAAATATTAACACCCTAGTACAGCTTTTTCTTATTTATTGTTCTGTCCTTATTTTTATCGGTTATATTTCGTTTTGTACCGATGTTTTATACTGAAAACTAGCCCTTGGAAAAATACTGTGCAAGGCTCAGTACACCAAGAACCCTGAGGCAAAGTCGAGTTTAAACGGAATCTTTGAGAGCGCCCCCTGCAGGCACAACGATATGTCTGTCCTGCAGAACTCCGGAGACCCCCCCTGGCTGCACCTTAGACAGCATAGCCTGCAGAGGAACTCCTGCTGTTTACTTGGGCCAGATGAATTATTACAGCCCTCTCCCCAAACCACACCATGAGCTGGAATGAAGCAGGTTGGAGTGGGCCAACTTGGTATTCGGGGGGAGCATTAAAGGCTAGTGTTCTTTAATATGTACCTACATACCAAGGGCACATGTGCGCATAGTGATATGTAGCGGAAAAGCCTAGTAAATGTAGATTTATTAGGTACAGGATGGCAGTAAAAGTGTAACATGTGGACAGAACTTCCGCGCCTGGGCAAACACCCCCGTGTTTCCCATGAGGTGGACCGACCCTTTGGATTCCAAACAGCTGCCACTGAAATCGCAGCGCGGTAAATCACCCAAGCCAAGGAAGAGCCTGGTGTACTGGTTTTCCAGAAATGCTATGACAGCCCTCACCAGACTCCCTATTTGGGTCCAAGCAGAGTAACGATGCCACGAGGACTCGCACCGTGGTACAGACGGAAGATCGCCGGTCTGCAACTGCAGGACCGCGGTGAATGGAGCTGACCCAAGTCTGACCGTGTCTGAGTTTTTCCACTGAGGTGTTCAAGTGGCCCCCATCCTGCCACCACGGAGACCAGCACGCCATGCCACTGCTGACCAGACACGGAATGTCGGGGACTATAGGTGCACTCTGCAGCGAGAGGAGGGCGGGTACGGGTTCAGGGGAGAGGGGGGAGGGGCTCTGAGAGAATGCCTCTCTTTTATTTCCCTTCTTTTCTCTCTTTTTCAGAAACAATGGTGGCCTCAGAATAGGGACAGAGGGGGGGTTGTTGCTGTTGTTGTTGTTGCGGCTACATTGTGTTCTCTGCACCGGGGCCCTGAATGCAGGCAGGGTCGAGGGCACCCCGCGTGGTCACATGATCACAGAGTGACACACCCACTCTGTCTGGGGGCGCCCTCGGACTGGGAAAAGAAGCAAACGCTCCAACAAAGACTCGCCCCCCCACACACTTCCTTTTATAATGATGATTAATGAGCTGTGGGCGGGGCTTTGTTCTTGGGCGATCAGCCGCACGTCTACATGCTTTTGAACCCGCTCCGACCCGGCACAGGGTCCGGTGAGAGAAAGGCACAGCCCACTCAGGTTCCCGGCCCTCACTATTCACAGACAGAGGTGGCACTGCAGAGAAAGTGGCGATACAGTCACCGGTGTGTCGCCCCCTGCTGTCTGGGCTGTCTACACACACGACGTGCAACAATCTTTTAGTCTTCATTTTCAAAAGAAGGTGGGGGGAGGGGTTGCTATAGAAACAACCCAAGGCTGGGAAAGATCTGCACCCCCAACAGTCAAAACTACAGGCTGCGGTTTGAAACCAGCATGATAAAGGTCAAAATCTGGCCCACAAGAGGATTTTCAAATCCAAACACATTGATTTGCAAAATCAATTTCAAAAGTTAAAAAAAAAAAACTGCTATTCACAATTTTTCCACCTGGGGGAACAGTGCAGTGGTGAAGGAGAATAATATTTGGTACCCCAGTTAGACTTACCATGTTGAAACATACAGGTACAACTCAGGACAAAATAAATTGACTGATGGCAGGATCGAAGTAACGACAGTCTGTCTTTAATCAGACTTAGCGGATTAGTGATATGGCTATTAAAGCTAGCTACGTCAATGCTAACAGTAGCAATGTTAGCACTGTTTGCGCAGACATGCAGGCTCAACTCTCATCTTTTTTCATACCTGTTCTTTATTCATCACCACTTGGTGAATAACTGCATGGTGATGAACTGCATAATATACAGAGGAAGGCAGTTAAATGGCCACCATATTGTAACCACGATCGCAGACAGGTGAAGTAATATTTGATGCCAGATATTGACGATCTTATACCGGTAACAATGCTCTGACAATCATCATTAATGTTCCGTAAAATGACAATATAAACATCCTGGGGGGGCACTACAGCGGTGAAGGAAACGTCACTTGTGAAACTAATAGCTTGTGAGGAAAGCCAATACGGGCACAACCACTGATACTCTAAAAAATGAAACTTTTTACTAGGGCACTTCAGTCTTTCCTCATAAGTAAGAGATTTATGATCTACATATAAACCTGAAATAAGGAAAAGTATTAGTATTGTTTTACTAGCCTAAAAAATTGATTTACTTTGTGCCCCCCCCCCACCCCCCGACATTGGACAGGGTACAATCCAGCCTGTTAACTAAGTGTGACCCCACTGCTCAAACCTGAAAATGAATACTCCACAGTCTAACATGGAAGGCTCCCATTGACGTAATAGTGCCCACTGTAATAAGCAGGGGGGATTTGGACCCTGTGACGACCATCGGAGCTGCCTTGGTATGTTTACGGCCGGAGAACGAATTACGAAAGTCAAGAACAAACTTCAGGGCACTATCCCTGTGTTTTTCTCCTGCCACCCGGGGCCCCAGAGGAGTCCCGTGACGTGCCGGAGCCCATCGAGAAGCGTGGCTGAAATTATGGGTTCCATTCCGCGTTCTTTGGGAAAGCAGGGAAAAAAGGAAGAGGGGCGAGCCTCCGGGCCGGAGCGGCGCTGGCTTCCCCCTCCCTCTGCCCTCCAGATGGCCTCCATCTTCCACTAGCCACCGCAAACGTTCCAGCACGAGGGCGTCTCTGCAAAAACACGCCCGGCCTCTGCCAAAACACAGGTGTAGAGTCACAGACGCCAACACAAGGGCCGCCAGACGGCCTTTTGATTTTCATTCCTGGGAGGAAGGCATTAAGACTTTTAACATACTTTTACATTTTTTAAATGGAAGTCAGACAGCTTGAGATGGTTGATATGGGGCACCCCCAAATTCAAATCCTTAAACATGGGCTCATAAATGGGGGAAAGATGAAACCCAGCTGGGCGAGTAGAGGTCAGGGGGCCTCCGGCAAATCATTTATGATTGGTAAATAGGCAGCCCCCCAAACCCCTGAGCCAATCACATCCCTGGAGTTAGGCGGCTGTCTCACAAACAAGGTGCCATTCTATATAACCATATCCGCAGGGAATTAGCAGGAACAGGCCCAAAACAACGGTCAACGCTCCTTGACCTAAATCCCACAAGCAAAGACAATTAAATTAATGGCGCGGCAGAATGACTGATAATTTAGTTACCTCAGAGATCCAGCTAGCCAAAATTCACTCGAAAAGGCGCAAGATAAAAATCCATCCAGCTACTGACATGAAAACGATATTTAAGAATGCGCTGGCGTGCGGAGCCCGGCCGTGATCGTGGTTCGGTTTTCCGGCCCCTCTAATAGGCGGCTGGCAGCCGCTCGATACGCCGGCAAATTAAAAGGCAGGCCTGAGGGACCTGGACAGGAAGCGGGGCATATCCACAGATCTGTCTGCAGAGGATTCCCACAGGCCGTCCCACGCCAACCCGACGCCACCCGTGGCAGGCCTCTCCCAGTCTGTCCACTAGAGGACGCTGCTGGAAACAGGTGGTTGAGGAGAAGCTCAACTGAGGGGTACGCCAGACATGTGACGACGGACACCTGGTGGCAATTACAAGCTCAGATCAAAGTGCCACACCACACTGGCACACGCACAGTACAGGGTGTACACCCCACCAACAAATCAGGGTGAAAACAGCAAGGGAGGCATATTCACATTACTGCTCTGACTGGTGCGAATTACAGACATGCAGCACATTGACAGCTACAGATCATGACACCGTTCTTGATGAAGAAACACATGACCGGTGACAGAGGTGCATTCTGGACTTTCTGGAGCATCTGCTCCACCCTGATAGGAAGCAGAGACACCTAGAACAGGCGGGGAAGGCGTTAAAAGCCCGGCGCTAGATCTGAGCAGACCCGGCTAGAAAGTGCCCTGGACGGCTGGAGCAATAAGGACAGAGATGGACCGGCGCGCGGGAGGTGAGCGCTCTCGCCGCTCTTACCATTTCATCTGCGCTGCCCCCATTTCCTGTGACAGTAACCCGCTCCCCCTCTGAGGCGCTCCCCGTCAGGGCTGTCGCTTGCTCACCGCCATCGTCTCAGGCACACCCACGGAGCCACGATCCCACGTCCGGAATATCCAGTCGGGAAAAAAAATTGCAGTGGAATGCGGACGGGAGGATGGTTGCCGCGGTGATTTCCTCGAGCGGTGGGGCTCTCAGGCGCTCCGGCGAGCGGCTCCCCTGCCGGGCGTCTCCCCCATCGCCACGGTGCAGCCCCAAGGCCCCCCCCGTTCTGCGAGCCCCCCTAGACGGCCCCTGACAGGGCCCCCCCGAGTTACAGCTGCGTCCTGCCTGGCTGCAGTGTGCCCAACAGACGCACACAGACACACACGTGTGCGAGACAGGTCCCGCTAGTTGTTTCCCTTCGGCTCAGACGATGCCGTGCGCACCTTCCTTCCGCCTGCTGCCAGGCTTTCCTTCCTTCTGAGGGAAATCTGTCAGACTCCCTTTCTCTCTCTCTCTCTCTCTCCCCTGCTCCCTCTTTCTCTCTTTCTCTCTCTCTACCTCGCTCCCTCTCTCTCTCTCTCTCTCTCTCTCTCTCCCCTGCTCCCTCTTTCTCTTTCTCTCTTTCTCTCTCTCTCTCTCTTTCTCTCTCTCTACCTCGCTCCCTCTCTCTCTCTCTACCCCGCTCCCTCTCTCTCTCTCTCTTCTGCTCCCCCCTCCCTCTCTCTCTCCCTCTCCGTCTGCGTGGAGATGTCAGACATAGCTCAGCCCTACTGTTTACCCACTCTTCCTCTCTCTCTTTCTCTCTCTCTCTCCCCCACTCCCTCTGTCTTTGCTCTTTCTCTCTCCCCCGCTTACTCTCTCTCTCCCCGTCTGCATGGAGATATCAGACATAGCTCAGCCCTACTGT
>JAODKN010000039.1:17785562-17798625 GCA_026774425.1 Petrocephalus zakoni | reverse complement strand
CCCCCCCCCCCCCCCCCCCCCCCCCCCCCCCCCCCCCGCCCCCCCCCCCCCCCCCCCCCCCCCGCGCGCCGCGCCCCATTGAGGGCTCGATCCGGAGGGTTTCAGCATAAAGTGAATGACGCTGACGCGGGGGTGTGTTTGGTTGCATGGCAAGGTGGACTTTTCAGCTCCCAGACAAAAGGTGTGGCGGGGGGGGGGGTAAAAATAAACCTACACCTACAGAAACATCAGCTCCCCCACACCAGCCCCCAGCCGTCTATTAGGAAGGTGTAGGCAAGATAGAAACATAAAATACATGGCAAGCGACACAGAACCCGAGAGCCGCTGGCTGATCGCTCTCATTCGTGTTGCTGGTGCGTTTGTCCGAAGGAACATGCAACCAAAGCAAGGAATATATTACATGCCAAGGAGGCCACTCAGGGACGAGTGCAGCGATGCTGAGCTTCTAATGAGGGATTCGTAACAAATAATGCTGTGGCAGGAGCCATACAATACGTTACGGAACACCGTGAGAACCTGACAGCCACTACACAAGTACAGTACAAAATATAAGACATTATATAATGTCACGTTTTACTTATTTAGCAGACGTATATTTGCTTTTGGAGAAAGGAGATTCAGACAGTCCCTGGAGCAATGGATGGTTAAGGGCTTTGATCGCGGGCCGAATGGTGAAATCACTCTTTGAACTCTGGGATTTGACCCAGCAACCTTCCGGTTACAGGCACAACATCCAAACCCGCCGAGCCACACACCGCCCCCCAGGTCCAGGTAATGTTGTGAGGAGACCGTAAACGAAGCATGGCAGATGGAGACAGAGAGCAGGTCAGTGTGGTCAGATGATACAGTCGAGGTGTTTTTGAAAATATGGGTCAGGCATGATGTGGCACAGACCCACACTCCCATCACGCCACCGCCAGCTGCCCCCATGGATTACCAGTGATCTGTGCAGATTTGGGAGCTTTCAACCCACAAGGCTGTCATTTTTTCTCCCTGACACCCCCCCAGAAATGTAAGCTGGTAGGAGGCTAACAGCAACCAGCTATACGCTTCAACAGCGCAGAGAAACGGGTCAGAGCATAGTGAGTCTAAAGAGCTCAGCTACTCCATGAAACCAACCAAAGAAATAAACCGACAATTACAGGTCGTCCTTTAATGGGACTGTCAGCATTTTTAATTCAGAATAAAATCACCACTAAAATCCTTAGCGACTGCCAAATTAAAACAGATTGGGTTTTTCGGATCACTGTTTCATGGGGATTTTCTGAGCACAGTTATAAATGAGAAAGTAATGGTTCTAATGTCATGAACCAGCCTCAGCCTCAACAAAAGCCTAATGACTAATCAGTGGAATTCCTAAATTCTGCCACTGAAATGACGACCATCTTAGCCTTGTCCTGATCCTGCCCCATGACTTTCAGCAGGAGCACAGACAGGTTTATGGAGGAGTTCCATGCCAATAAACTTACAGGCAGAGTCCTAAAACGGGCTCAGCATCACCAAGATCAGACTGCCTCTACAGCGCCCCCTATGGCATGTCACCGGTCATGCAGCTTGTGGAATGCACACAAACTTTCAGCGAGTTGAGCTGTCTGAATCTCCTCTGACGTTATCACCATGATAGAGGACTGTTATGCAATTGCCATTCGCAGGGGACACATAACATCCACCCCCCGCCCCACCAGCTTCTGATGGTAAACTTGATACTGAGAAGAATAGACAATTACACGCACCCACAGCCCACATGACAGTTTCTAAAGGAAGCCAGGCATATGGATGCATTCTGTGCACGAGGCAGGGAACACGCCCTATCATTCTGCAGAAGGCCCACCTATACTGCTTGTCTTAGGACTCATCCAATTAGAACAACAGTAACATAATTATTTGGATAATACCACACCCCAATTCAGGATGGGGGGAGCCACTCCTGCATTGTCATTTTCCGAGGGTCCTGTCAAACCTGCGAGCGGGCCGCCTCCGTACCTAGCAGCCGCCCGCTCCTCGTTGTGTCATGCTGTCGTGATTTGCCTTTGACAACAGGGCTTCTTAATTAGACTCAAATTAAAACCTACGATGCAAGCTGACTTAAGTCAGGGGAGTGCACTCCCGTGTACGGATGTCCGCATTACAATAACGTTTAATTAACATCTTCTAATTAATTAATCATCAATCCACCAGGCCGTGTCAGCACTGGAAACTAAAGATTAATTATCATGCTTATTATTAATATATAATTACGAGCTGCAGGTTTAAAGTAGAAAGTAACGCATTTGCATCTCGATACCCCGAGAAGGTTCTTGAAAACCGAGAGCATCAGGGCGACGAGGCCCTGACAACGGGCCCGCGTGTGAGGAGATGCTGCAGGGGTGTTGCCCGGCAACATCCGAAGGCGAAGGGTGACGACGACATGTGGAGTGCTCATCGTGCGGCCGCGAGTGGGACGCCTGACGATCACGAGCGCCCTGGGGGCGGGGGTTGCGGTACCCCAGCCCTATGCACACATCACGAGCACATGTGGCAACAAAGCACTGCTCGATCCGACACAGGGGGGTGTAACCTATCCAAATACAGCCTTATGTGTGGATCCGCTTGCCCTCGGTACATTAAATAAAGCTACATCACATCAATTAAGCATATTATTATATTTGTAATAAGACAAAGGAGGAGCCTGACCTGGAAGGCCTGGACGCATCCGAGTCTTCATCTGGAGCCCCCCGCTGGCCTTCGTACTGCTGCACGAGCGCCCGGACGCTCCAGTATGGACTCTCGATCTCCTCGTCCATGCTCGTGCCGCGGCTGTGGGCGAGGCAAGCCAGGAGGCGGGGTGTGACCTTTGGAAGTGACCATAGGCATTGCGAGTTTCGGAAGCCCTGCGGTGCCCCAGAAGGCCACAGCGAAGGGCAGCTGAGGCTACAGAGAGGAGCGATAAATGGTCCAGCCTTCCCATCCCAAACTCTAGTCCCAGATTTCCCATAAGCCCTTGCAAAAGATAGATTACATCAGGGGTTGTGCAGTGGAAATTGGGGTAGCCAGTCTGTGGCACTATTGGGGAACCCATGGGAACCTGTGGTTTACACCTATAATGTCCTTTGTTTTATTTTCCTGTTGCTATTGTCTACATGACACCTACTGCTGTGCATGTATGTTTGCAAATCGTTTCTCTCTCCACCTCCACCCAGTAAATTATACTCAGCACGAAAAAGAAATGGTCCCATTTGTCAGCAACCAGCGTTCTTCCTCTCAAGAAAAAGCAAAACACAAAAAAACTACATTCCCTACAAAACACTTCATTTATGTAAATGTATCTCTTATGTAATAACACAAGAAACAACGCGATATCAAATTTCGATGGAATTGGGCCATTCTTTTCGGCCACTAGGGGTCGCCAAAGCCCTGACAGGGACATCCAATGTACTTGCTCTAGTGTACTAATCTGATCAGCCCTAAACCTCACAGCTCGAAGGGCCATATTTTAAGCTCTGGATTGACAGCGTCTTTAGGAAAGCCTTTACAAAACAGGCAGGCTGCTCTAAAGCAGGGATCTCCAACCTGCTCCCATTACCTGCTCATTTCACCTTATTTTGGGATTTTTTTGTTTTCCAGATGTAATATACAGACTCACCAGTGCCACTCCTGCCTCAGCTGGAGGACGCTGCGCCCCGAGAGGGAGGCATCCTGTCGGGCCTCCGCCAGGGCAGCCACTGCATTCTGTGCCATGGCCATGGCAGAGTTAGGCCTGTGATTGGCTGAGGCTCCTGTCTGACCACGCCCCATGGCCCCGCCCGCCCTGTGACTGGCTGAGGTGGAGGGCTTGAAGTGGGCGGCCAGGGCCAAGATGAGCCGCATAGCTGACTTGAGGTTCCCCTCCACGATGTCTGCGGACGGACGGCACACGGAGTCAGGGTAAAACGCCCAGGCAGTCTCTGGGGCGGGGGCGGGGCCTGGGCCGGGGCGGGGCCTGGGCCTGAGGTGGGGGCGGGGCTCACTCACCGCGGGCCGAGGTCTGAGGCATGCGGATCCGCTTGGACGAAACAAACTGCAGCACCTTCTCCACGTTCTCCCTCTTCTCCAGCTCATCCTGAGGACAGTAATAGACGCCCTCCAGCGACTCACCAGCTGCAGGCAGACAGGACACAATGTGCCGGGTTAGCGTCCCCTAGGAGGACACAGCGTGACGCAAGGTGATCCTTCATTTACCACCAGGCAGCCTCCCTATACCAGAACATTAAACTCCTCCCTAAACAAACACATTTAGGAGCAATAATCTTCTTAATGTGACTCAAACCACCTACACAAACTATATATGTGGAAAGTCTCAATATCGCTTTAAAAATCACATTAAAAACTTGTGTTTGTCTACATTGGGAATTACTCCAAATTAATAAAATTGCCCCATTAAATTGCCCCATTAATAGTCTACAGTCGTCCTAAGATGGCTTGAAAAGCGACATGGACCTTCACCTGGGGGAGCCACTAAGGCTAAAGACTCACCCACGATCTCGATGAGGTGCAGCAGGACCACCCCATCACGCAGGTCCTGCCTCAGGTCCTGGATGGGCTGCAGTCCCGGCTTCTTCCTGAGCTGCGCATTCACCCAGGACACGTACGCAGCCAGCTGTTGCTGCAACACACAGGCGCCACGAGGCTAGCTTTGCGGATGGCAGGGTGCGCGGAGATGCATGTTAATGTTTGGCTTTACTTTAGCTTCTCCCCGGCGAACTCTGACATCAAAGAGCCGGGAAGAGATCATGTGCTGGGGGGCACCGGAGAAGGGAAATGGTGTCAGATTAATCCTCCCCCCACCACCCCAGCACTGGATGGGAAATCCACTGTCAGAGAGGGTGGGGCCACTCCCCCCTCCCAGGCTCTGATTTGCCGGGTCGGTCCAGATTCCCGCTGAGTAAGCAGCTGTCAGACTGGCTTGGCTGATCGCGGCCGAACCCGTCCGACGGGCCGGAGCCTGGCAGGGACCGCGGAGTGTGAAGCCCCCCGGCAAACAGATCCTGGACTCAGATTAGTCCGGAACCACACTTCCCCGGTGCCATCACCCCGGGGTACCTCACAGCCCCATCCGGACATGTGCACACACACACACACAGACACACACACACAATCTCCCCTTATTGCCACTTCCTCGCACCGCCGTCCCTAAAACCGTATCCATATCATTGCCAGAACATATACTTAGACAAAAGGGCACCAGCACATCTAAGAGAAAGACTCAGGTCGCTTACGATGCAGTAAAAGAGAAGCTTCCGGATGCGGCCTTAGCCATCACCCCCCCCCGACACTCTTTCACAGCGGCTGCACAGATACCCGCCCCCCCACGCTGGTCTGCACGCCGCCCCGGCCAGTGGGTGCCGGACCCCGCCGCACACACGAAGTCCCTTGTTATATAACCTTCTGTTTAAACCCCCCCTTGAGCGATAAATAGAAGCACCCTTTACAATTATTTCCAGGACTTAATTAAAAGAGGAGATTAATATCCAGAGTTTATCGGACAGCCATGCAGGAGTCGGGCGGTGAACAAAGGAACCCCACCCCCCCACCCCCACCCCGGGGGCAAACTGTCCCTCAGCACCATCGCGGGGGTGAATCGGGTTCCACAGATGCGGCACGCCAACACCGTGCCCCACTGAGCCCGCGGCACACAGGCAAGCCCCGGTCAGTATCCCCGCTGGGAGCCAGAGCCGCAGCTGAGTGACGGACTGCCATGAATGAGGCGGCTGTCTGCTAACCGAGCCCCCCTACGTCCCCCGAGTGCCCGGCCAACCCAAACATAAGCACTTCAAGCCCGCTGCTCGCCTTTTGGTACACCAGCGTGGAGCCGTCCACCCCGGGAAAGTGCCTGTGTGTGGCCCTGCGAAAGCCAGACGTCTGCATCTGGGCTCCGCCTTGGAGCACATCTGGAGGAGTGTCACCCGCCATGTTTGAAGGTCATCCTACGACTCCTCCCTTGGACGCCGATCCTCGGCACGCCCTCACCGGCCTACCAGAAACAGCCATACCTCTCTAGTTCGCCCCCTCCCATCCACAACTTCCCCCGGATCTGTCGGACTGGGAGCAGGAAAAATTATCAATGGTGCTTACAGCCTTATTCAGCAAATACACAAATTAAGGATGGCTGACAGCATGCAGCCTCAGAGCATCCCTCTTCCAGACCAGCATGCCCACACACCATTAATCTATATTTACAGTGACATGACAAGTCAAATTAAATATCTGGACCCTAACTGAGCATCAAGGTGAGACTTGAGACAAAGGAGATTGGATATCTGATACTAAGAACCTTTGGACAGCTTATACATACAGACACCCTGGATTTTTAAGTCAGCAGATGACACTGAGCAAAAAAAAAACGTCCTTGATTATACATATATTTTTAAAAGACTACGGGAATGATATTGTGGGTGGTGTAGACTCACACTGGCTTTAGAAAAAAGAAGTAAAACAAGATTTTTTTTGCCAGTAATTCCTAAAGCAGACACGGGCATGGATTTTGCACATGAGCACACATCTAAATGCACATCCACAGAAGGCCCCTCCTGTGTCTAGCAGCTTCATTCTCGGTTGCACAAGGCCAATAAATGACGTAATGCCGAACCCACTACCCTTTTTAACACAAAGCCTGCCCTCCCAGCTCCAGGCAGACCTCCTACTACCCAGCAAAGTGGAGCAAATACTTCCAAAGTTACTCTCCCTCTCCGCACCCCGATAACAGACCATAACTCGCTTATTCGCGACTTCCAACGCCAGTGACAGGCAGCCCCCCACCCCCGCGATCCCGCACACAGCTCACAATAACAATAATAAACCAGCTGCTTATCATCACCATCAGCACCACCCCAGCGCTGACTGCGTGTTTCCCAGCCAGGGCGATGCTGTCACTTTCCGGGGGTTCCCCTTTCCCTGATATTTCAATAATAATAATAATAATAATAAAAAAGATAAACAAAGAAAACACGTGCATCTGAATACAGGCAATCGCCGGACATGAGCCCCTAGCAGGGTTTATCCTAAAGAGGGCAGGGGTGCGCGGAAGGCAGGCGGCAGAGCCAGCACTAGGCGGCCGGGGGGAAGCGGCCAGGTCCCTACCTCATTGAAGCCCTCCTGGAGCACGTCGGGGAGACTCCCCTTCGATAAGGACGCGATCATCCTCCTCACCGGGAAGCGGGGGCGAGGCAGAAAGGTGCGGAGGACGGGCAGCCTGCGACGCCGAGACGCTGGGGCGCACAAAAGCAAGGCAGCGGCGGCATCCCACTTCGCCAGGCGACCATACGTGCCAGCGACGGAACTAAACGATACGGGGAGCCGAGCCGAGCCGATTCTAGCCGAGCGCAGCCGAGCCGCCTGCGCCGCACTGCGCATGCTCGCCGTCCGCTCTCTGTTACCTCTCGCGTCGCCATGGAGACGCCTCCGCTCGCGGTGTCCGAGGCGGATGCGCGTGTCGGATAATATGATTAGCGAGCTTGCTGATAAACATTTGAGTATTAAAGGGGTGTCATTTGTATATTAGAAAAAAAAACCTTAAACGTATTTTGAAATGCAGTGATGTAAAACACTAGAAATGTGTTTAATGAACCATAAGAGATTTTGTGAGTATTGCATTTAAATGTATTTCTGTAATTTGTATTCTGAAACGTTAATAGTGCTTTGCGTTGCAATAATGTAAAACATCAGAAATATGTTTAATGAACCATAGGAGATTTTGTATTTCATCAAAATGTATTTAGAAATATTCACGTTAGGGGGACAGTGTGACGTGGGTCATTTCTCACTGATTACTAGCTTGCAAGTTTGCAATTAGGAAGTGTCTTGGAGAAAATGATTATGCATTCTATTGCCTAGATAGTCTATAAAACAACTAAGTTCTATATAAAACAATTGAACTTAGTCGTGTTAAACGGCATGGTTTAATTGTGCTTCGTCTAAATAAACTGAGAAGATAAATACGCGATTAAATACCAATAGTTCACACCCGCCGAATATGTAGCTATAAAATAAACAGGAAAGTAACACTGCATGACCGGTATCTGAGAGCTTCACACAACTCAGTCCACAACATAGCTACTGCTGACAACTACAGTCACAAAGTATCCATTGCTCTAGGTACAGTTCTGTTTGTCAGTTCAAGCTGTAAAACTTAAGTGGGGTTTATTTAAAATTCACCACATGCACTGCTGAGCTTCCCCAGCCCCCGAAGGGCAGAGGTACGAGTGGCTGAAGGAGGTGAAACCATCTTCAGCTGCGCCATATGGTTACTGCAGCCCTAATCCGATTTAATGACCTTCTACCGCATAGAGCTACTTTGAAACCAAAAGCTGTTCACGCTGCTAACCAAAAGCAGCCAGGGAGGTCCTCTGTAGTACTTGACTGGACACCAAAAACAGAGGCATTGAGGGAAACGGTAGGGACGTAAATCACACTCCCCACCAACACCCACCATCCCCTCACAGGTCTTCAAAACACCAACTTACCGCCCCGTTATGAAACTCAAAGCACAGGAAGTGGTGACATGCTCCTGCTACATTCCGACCGCGGCCCTGCAGAGTGAGGGCTGCCACCATCGCCTCCGTCGAGCATGCCTCCCAGAGTCGCGTCGTGAAGACGCTAGCACACAGTGCAGTAATCACCAGTGTTCCCCCAAATGAACATTTTCTAAATCATCTGATTACAAAATGACACCCCTCCTGCAGGAAACACTTTCCATATTTGCCTACGCTTTATAAAGTCATCACTGTCAACACCATCACATCATCATTACTGTTATTATTATAATTGCCACTGAGTGCTCCCTCCCTGCACTCAATCAGATTCCTGATTTAATTTGCCTGCTATTAACGCCTTTCGTCTGAAAGCTGAGCTGCTGCTGTAGGGTAACTAAAGAGTCGATAGCACTAGACTTTTGGGGAGAGTGGCTCTGGAGCTGTGTGACAGACGGTGCTGAGGGCTGAGCTGTCCTTTTTGGGCCTTGCTGACTCTGCATTCTGCTACCAGATCCCCCATGCTGAGCGACCTGGACGTGGAGAACTTGCCCGTTGATGCATCAGATCCGCATTACCGCTGTTTTACTGGGTTAGAAGGTACATACCCCTTCCGCCCTGACGACTCCATAAAACTGGCAGTTTTCTGAGGCAGCTGTGGAGAGGAAAAACTAAAGGGCATTCCTTAATAATGCCCCCCCCCCACATATGCTATCAGATCTTCTATATATGAAATTCTCCTAAGGCTTCTCATTGTAAACATGGTCTACGGCCTCAAACATGCAGAGAACTATAGCTGCTCATAGTCACATTTATACACTTACAAATTACAAGGTTGCCTGCCAAATTCTCTGCCAGAGCATCTAAAACCTGCATCCATGTGCTTTCCATTAAAAATGTACCTAAACCCCCCAGAAACCCCCAGGTGTTACAGAAACGTGGGCTGATCGATGTTCGTAGAATAGAATAGAACAGAATAGAATAGAATATTTTGTCATCATGAATGTACAACAACAAGATACCCACCAAAGCTAAAGAAATTTAAATTACATTTTAATAAACATGGAAATTAAATAAAAATATAACTTAATATATGCAGCATAGATCTACAGTGCCATATGAGGGTAGAAGTATGAAAGCGATGGCAGCTTGTGGAATTTAATGTGACAGACAATGGAAACTGAAGAACAGGGTTCCACTGACAAAGGGCGGAGTGGATACATTCCTGGGATTTCTGGTGGTATTTGTTAGGAAAAGAATATCAGCATTAGGGGAAAAAATAGGGAACATGGTCAATGCTGCAATTGTCTTGCGGGTGACTTCAGACTCCTTAGCTATATACACCCTCTTCATTTTCATTATACTATGATGCAAATGTAGCCAGAAATGGGGTGGGGGGGGGGATTGCAGTTGGACAAAGGGCAGATGACAGAATAACGTGGAAGCTGTGATGTCAGCAATGCAGGCCATAGGGGGAGGGCGTGAACGCCACAAGACAGAGCTACATCAGAGAGGAGCCGAGCAGAACGAGATGTCTGCCGTGCAGAAAACTGCACCTGACCACATCCTTCCCCTTTGCTCCTTACTTCCTGCCCAGACCTGACGTGCCACACCTAATCTCTTTCGCACCAAGCGATATCTCTTCTGAACCACAGTGTGCTCCAAGCATTATGCATTCACATTCCTCAAAGTGTTTTATTTTATGTGAAACCACAATTCGATCGCTCATTGTGTCATTGTGGGCTCTGTGTATAATACAACTAATCCCTTTACCTCGTGATGAGACAGATGTTACGTCTGTCGTAAAGGTTGGGCGACCCCTTGTGGTCAAATATAATCTTTCTTGCACAATTAAAAAAAAAAAAAAACTGATGTTAAAAGACAAAACATGTAACAAATACTGGTAAATATGCGCATACCAACAAATGGTGTGTAGTGCATTTCATTCAAGAACTATTATATAAATAATATAAATACGGGATGTGTAGTAAATATTTAGATAGTATTTAAAATACAACCCGAAATCAGAAAAAGCTGGGACAGTATGGAAAACGCAATTAAAAAGAAATTAGTGATTTCTAAATTTACTTTGACTTTGACCTTACATTGAAAACAATACAACAGCACATTATTTAGTGTGTTCCTTATGAATTTTATTGTTTTTACAAAATAAACATTTATCCAGAATTTCCTTCTGGATAAATAAAGTATTTCTATCTTCTATCTATCTATAACACGTATTCCAATTTTGGTTCTTGCAACACATTTCATCACCAATACATTCAGAGCCAAAATTGGAAGACGTGTTTATTTCGTAAAAAGAAAACCAATAAAATTCATGAGGAACACATTAAATAATGTACTGTTGTGTTGTTTTCAACGTAATACAAGTAAAAATGCAGATCTTTAACCACTGCACCGCCTGCAGGCCTTACGGGGAACTGAATGTTCCACATTTAAACAAATGCTATGGTGGAAAGCGTGTTACTCACGGATCCTTCCCCTGCTGACTTCTTCCGATGAGCCGAGGAAGCCATAGGTGAACCATCGATAAAACGGACATCAGAGAACCGCGTACGATAGACCTGGAACACAGTATCAGTCTGACTGCGGCAACTGCTTGTTTTCAGATTAATAAAACGGTTTTAAGATTCATATACATACTGAGGGATACGCTGTCGCCATTGCGTGATGAACAATACACAATGGACGTTACATTTCTTAACTCTGATGCTAGTAATATAGTTAATAACTCAATGAAGTTGCCGATTTTTTGGAAAGAATCTAAAATATGCAAGAATCCCCGACATATTTGCAACAACGTAACTCAATCGTTTAAAAAAAAAAAACTTATGCGTAACAAACAGTTTGATGTCGCATAAATGTGGGCTGATGGATATTTATTAGCTGGTTATCTAGCTGACAATAAGTTGAGTATAATAGGGGCAGAACAGTATTTAAGAGGTTCTGGTGATATTGATATAGTCTCATCATGTGAAATGGTATATATTTTTATCTGTGCATTCTTCACCAAAATGTTAAACCTCGGTGCTGCATGCAGCTAGTGCATGCCGGTGTCGGCGTCTCATCTATTCAAAAAGTTAAGAAAACCAGACAATAAGTGCTGTAGTACTCACCGGTAATGAAATAACCCATTTGGGAGGAAACCATCACCGATCGTGGGTTTAAAATGGAAAATAATCTACGTCGGGAGGAGCAACTTCTAGTTTTTGTCCTCCTCGCGCTTTCAATCTCTGCAGCACATTGAAGCGGGCCAGCCTGTTGCCATGGTTACGGCGTAGCAACCACCACGCGACGAAGTGCGAACAGCAGTGGCCGCGCGGGCAGGGGTGCAGCCCCATGCCTGTGCCTCTGCAGCTCAAATTACATCCCGTAAAGAAAAACAAATACTGCCAAAGTACACAGCACATGAGAAGTCCTTTTGCTTAGACGATTTTACACATCGGTAAATAGTGCCCCAGGCCAGCTTCAAGGGGCGCTAGGAGTATGTGGAGTGCCACCCCCCGTCCGAGACGAAGTGAAATCGGCTTGCTAAGTCGGCGCCCCCGCAGTGCACTGACAGTGTGTAACTTACTAATAGCTTTTTCTGCAAGATAAAAATACAGAACCCAATTTGCCTTTGTATTTTGAAGACAAATTACAAATGACAGTTCAACACAGTATTCCACAATGTAGACACCAATCAGCTATAACGTTAAAACGACTGACAGGCGAAGTGAATTATATTGCAATGGCACTTGTGAAAGGCGTGGTTGTATATTAGGCAAGTGAAAAGTCAGCTAGAGTAAGGATCTGAGTGACTCAGGCCAAATTGTGATGGTTAAAAGACCGGGTCAGAGCATCGGCAAAACGCAAGGTCTTGTGGAATGTTTCCGGGACGCAGTGGTCAGCACCTAGCAAAAGTCCAGTGAAACGGCGATGGGATCTTTAAAAATGTCTGAAACATGCTATCTATCTGTAAGTTATGAAGAATACAAAATCCTGCAGCAATGATAGCCCTGACTACAATATAATTGTATTACACCAGCTATAATATATACTTGCGTATATATTAAAATTGCGTAAATTTTTAAATTCTACTGTCCAGTCATCAGGAATTGCATCTGAATATTCACACGTCCAGTTGCACTCTGTTCATTACACTCACGTTTCCCTGATAGTCTGGGCATTGTAATTCACCAAAGCAGCGCGTGCACATGCATCTGAAAGGCTTGGTTGATGTCAAAGACCTTTTTACCAGAGGAACATCATATAATCCTTCAGCCTCCACTGCTGGCTTTGGATCATTTCATGCAAAACAATGCAGATATTACTCATGCTAATAAAATAATTCGGCGGCATATTATTTTCGTAGCAGTAATAATAGTAGCATTAATCCTAAAAGACACGGAAAAAAATATGTACATCCTGCATCAATATATCAATTTTCAGGGGCGCCATAAAGGGGGGGGGGGGTAAAATTAAAATGGTTAACCGGGGCCAAAAACATGAAAAAATATGGAAAAAAACAGAGTAAAAAAAAAAAAAAATAAAAAAAAAAAATGTCCAAAATGAACAAC
>JAODKN010000039.1:17769730-17782092 GCA_026774425.1 Petrocephalus zakoni | reverse complement strand
ACCATAGTAAATTGTGCATTACTGACCTGGTTACCATAGTAAACTATGCATTCCTGTCCTGGTTACCATAGTAAACTGTGCATTCCTGTCCTGGTTACCATAGTAAATTGTGCATTACTGACCTGGTTACCATAGTAAACTATGCATTCCTGTCCTGGTTACCATAGTAAACTATGCATTACTGTCCTGGTTACCAGAGAATGTTGTATATTCTCTCACTAGTTACCTCACATTTATCTTTATTTAATTAGCAGACATGTTTATCAAAAGCAAGACACAGGTGAAGAAAATAGTGTAGTACATTTTAAGGATACAGCTGTCAAGCAGTCGACTTGTATAAATGCTAGGGTGAACTAATAATGAATGTCCAGCTACAAGTGTAATTAGTAACACATTCCTAGTAAGCCAACACTGCATTCCTCTTGAGGTTACCATGGACACACTGTACAATCATATGCTAATTTCAAGAGAACATTGGAAGAGAATGTGAAATTTCTAAACAAACATGTTTTGCCAAGATATACCCTAGAGGTTTTAATGGTTCAGGACCACAAAAAAGGTTTATGATAAACCCACTCATTCTTTAGAAGAAATTATGTAGTTAAGTAGTAATTATGCAACTATATTTTGATAAAGAGTAAGAACCAATAAGGAAGCAATGTGCTACAACTGAGCACCATATGCAGCTACTGAAAAAATTTACACAACATAACTCATAGAAACACCTCTGGATAAGTTTGGGGATTGATGGATGCACACCAAGCTGGAACTCAGATTAGTTGTGGCTCTGTTTAAAGCCACCGCTAGTACCTTTCTTTCTTCTTGATTGGTTCGTGACATTCCGAGGATTCCACCTGAAAAATAAAAACTCTGGTGACATTTTGTTCTTGTTGGGATCTGTGCCAGCCCGGTCCTGTCCCATGTCTGTGCTCACCGTTTGGCCAGTATTTCTCGTTGGCCATCCCGTTTGGTGTTAACCTAGTGTGTTTCTCGACTCCCCTGTCCACCACGTGGTGTAATGAGCTAAGCAGTCAGCCACTAGTTAGTGTAAAATTATTGTTATATTGTGTTTTCTTGATTTATTTGAGCATCACAAATCTCAGGTACAGTTCCTTGCTTTGTTCCTCGTTTGTAGTATGTTCAGTCTTCCTTAGGTTAGAGTCCCTTGGTGTTTTGAACCTTCTGTATTTCTTAACTGCTCTCTGCTGCTCCTGGTTGCCCCTAGTTGGTAGAAGCGCACACCTGCCCCTTGTTAACCCTTGTTATCTGTCCCTGCCTGATTTCTTCAGTTGATCATTATTGTGCTTGTTATTGCATGTATTGTGTTCTGCTCCTTGTTCAGTCCCCACATTTCTTCTTATTGAAATTTTAGCTTTATTTGTGTTTGGCTGTGTTACCTTGTAATTAGTTTAAATTAGTTCTTGTTTTACTTGTTTTGTGGTCCCTTTCTTGTCTGGTTCTCCCTTTGTGTTCTGTTTTGTTAAACAAACAGGTTTTGTTGGATCCGCTATGTGGATGATCTCCCTTCCATCATGCCCTGCCATAACAGTTCTTTATTTTGTATTGTTTTTTTTCAACAGGCACTTCCACCATGCAGAATTTACATACAATGTGAAATCATGGGACAGGGAAATCAGTGTCTTGATTTTGGTATGTTGCAGTATAGATACATTTAAACAACGGTGCCTGTCTGTATACTGTTGTTATTGTACAGTAGCTCAGTATGACTTAAAAAATGTTTTAACCACTATGTTACTCTGGTTAAAAATGTACCACTATAGCTAAACCAAACTGATGGGTCATCAGTATTCTGTGATCAAAAACATCAGGTCAATACACCAATCATATCGGAGAGGGAAAACCTCAAACTTAATTTCTGCTTCCTTCATCCAAGATGTGTTTCTAGCAGTAATCTATAAAAATTGATTTAATGCTAAAAATGTAGTAACTGCATCTATATATTCCAAAGCATGACTATGCCCTCTACTATAGCTCGTTTTTGCACAAAATGCAATCCCCATTATACAATCACAAAATTTGATTATAAGATCACAGGGTAAAATGAGTTGCAGTATTAGTTCAAGTTGGGTAAATTCCTTTGTACTTTTTAATGTAATATTTTTATATTTTCAAAGTAATATTTTTACTAATATTTAACTTAAATCCAGGCTATTGAATCGATACAGCACCACATTACTACTCATAAATATGACAAAACACTTTTGTTCAGTATGTATAAAAGCTACTTATTTTATGTTAAAATATTTAAGCCTTATGTAGGCAACAATAAAACTGTAGGATTCTAATAAAAATGTTAATGTTTAAGAAAACACCACTGCCTACAAAATACAAAATATGTGAAGACTACCCATCCCATGCAGATGACAGAGGGACATCAGATTAATGTTAAATAAATTAATTAGAGACCTGAGATACAGTATAACATTAGTACTGATGGTCAGTTTTATTCTAATATGGATTTTAATAAAAGAAAATCACTGTGAGAGTTTTGTGAACTTGCCATCCTATCATTTTCTTTTTGTACAAAGTGTGCAAAACAAGACATAAATGATTTGGTTTACTGTTATGCACATAATATATATAATATACTCACCAGCAAAAGACTAAGTTAATAAAATTAATTGTATCAAGTTCCATTGTCATAATTCATGCTGCTCTGTCCTGTTCTTTTTACAAGGCCTTATTCTCTCGTAATTTTATTGGAAAAACTGCTGTCAGGGATTGGCTCCATTGATTCCCAACGCTAACTGGTGAACTCCAATTGGAATCGCACAGCTCTAATGTGATTCATTACAGGAACCATACACTCGTGTTCACTTCCCTGGCCATTTTAATTGTTTACCATGCCTCTGCTTGTCATCAGAAATGTGACTTGAAAGCTGCTTTCCTTGTCAACTATGGCAAATGACAGCCAGTGAAGCATGTAGGGACATGGTGTAAGCGAGCATATGATTGGCTCGCATCAGTCTGGGACTGCACATATACGCCCCTAAAGAACAAACAGGGGCTGTGAAGGAGAGCGCAAATTCCCATATGCTGCAGTTGGATTTTAGAGATTCAACATTTTCATGATTTAGAACAATTTTAACCAGGGTTTATTAGCGTTTGGTATCCTTAGCCGACTATGTGTTGAGCTGCTAGATTTGCATTTTTAACACACATATATAGATACAATGTTGCCAAGACTTCTGTAATTCAATAACACATATATTGTCTCATGACTTATTGGTTGCATTTGGCTTAATCCACAGTACTATTTAGCGTAATTAATTATTTTTTTTGACATATTTCAGATCTATTTTATGCAAACAGAAAGTGCCAGTGAAGGAGCTGGTGAACGAATCAGAACGAATCTTTTAGGTCGAACTGAATCAAGCGAACTGTCCCAGATGCATCCTTCCTTACTAGGACAGCATTCCCGAAGAACCGGTCTGATCAGCTTCCCGGGGGACTCCTCCGGTCTCCGGTGTTTATCATGCGGCCGGCCGGCCGGCCGTCTTGCTTACAGCCGCTCCCTGTTCCAGTATGCCGTTTGACGAGTCGTCCACTTCTGCCTCCTGGTTACTACCCGATTTTCTGTCCTTTAACTGATTTTCTCTCGACTTCAATCCCCAGTTTGGCTTGTGTTTGTTGTTGTGCGTCCGCTTGCCATCCCTCGGCTCTTTGACCAGAACTTTTTTATTGCGCGTCTTCATTATAAACGCATTATAGAGCACTCTGCGCTCCAATCCTACTTGATCCACACCATAACACTTTGCATATGCCATGTCACAAACGCATTTCCCACTGTTCCGGATGGTTACCAATTAACAGCCGAAGCCAGTCAATGATAGACATCCTTTATGTTGAGTTAAATGTTTTCCCAGCTGAAGAGTTTTCTGTATTTCCAATGTAAGGTGAACTACTTAAATGGATTTGGAACCCTTTTGTCTAACCTCATATTTAAATTATACTAAAATACACCGCAAATATGGTATACAACCAATTATATTCAGATGATGAACAAGGGTATAATCCGCTTTCGGGACTATTTGGCGTAACCTGAACGTTGCTCAGTACGAATAACTTTTGCCAGTAAACTAGAAAGGGGAACACTGATTATCTTTACATAAAATCAGTCTAATAACTAAGTTTAAAAAAATAAACATTATCCCTTATTAGGTACATTTTTGGGCTGCTCCGATAGTTTATTTGCAAACTTGACTTACCTGTCAATTGTCTTGGTTAAGGGCTTTCCCATGGCGACGCATGCTTATAGTCTCACACTCGCTTCCAGGGGCGCGCTGCGAAGAGCCCTTTCCTCGTTCCCAGGACAAAATGAACACGGTCCACCGAGTAAAACGTTAATAGGTGCAGCTGATTAGATTGCACCATCTAAAATATGATTTCCTTGTTTCTGGATTAAGCTAACCACGCTTTAAACGGAAGCGCGCAGGTTGCGCAAAGGTCGCAGAGACTCAGCCCTGGGGCTGCTGTGAATTGCGGCGCAGGTGAAATTTGCACACGTTTTAGTATTAATTTAAATACGTATATACGTAAATAAGTCTTATTTCTTCCCTACGCGCTTCAATATTACGTCATGATACCCTACTTTTAAATGGTAATTCATGAATTAGTATTTGAATCTGTACAGTCCATCCTGGGGATCTCACCACTGGAGTTCAGGTAGAAGATACTCGTCTCCAAATTATTAGGTCTATTAGTTTGACCAGAGACAGCCAAAACAGAAATGGTAGCAGACACAGAATAACTTGTTTTGAAAATGATTTTTGAGCAAGACTGGACTGTGTAGTTATAAATAAATGCAGTTGTCCCCACTATCTTTGAGCAATCGGAACGAGTTCGTGCTGATACGGATCCTTGGTACTGCATTTCTTTCATAGCAAGTACTTCTGGTTTCACCCCCAAAAGGAAATGCCAGATAATGATTCAGAGAAATGACTCGGACTGCCAGTTGTAGAGCGCCGCTTTCTGGCCAGAACGCAACATTTCACCCTGCGAAACGGGTATCATTCCTCGGCCCCACCCCAAACTATACCCTCGGCACCCCTCAGTCATTTTGAGTCACACTCCCGCCGAGCCACGCTCACAATTAACACGCCCTATGCACTTAAACCGTAGGAAATTGTCACAAGAAAGATTTGAGGCAGACTTGCCCTCGCAGCAAAATCCATGGTTTTACTATGGTTTTGGGTAACCATAAGTTTATGACTATGGTTTTATCATGGTTTCACTGCAGTTACCATGCAGTGCTTTAAGTAAACCATAGTAATACCATAGTTACCATGAAGTAAACCATGGTAATACTATGGGTAGGAGCTTAGTAATCACAATTACCATGAGGTACCATAGTAAAACCATGGTTACTGTAAAAAACCCATACCCAAAACACCATAGGAAACCATAGTGAATTTCCGTGATCTATCAAGAAGCTGCATTGTCTTTTCTTTAATGACCATATCAGTTATTAAGAAAATGACAAAGTTTATCTACTGCGAGGAGACCACGGCTACGTCACACTAACTGAATTTGAAGTATGTACACGTGTTATATTGAGGATTGTACAATTTTTACCATAGCTAACTTAGTTAACACACATAAAACATCACGCATTACTTCTGTGCCAAATACCATGCAGATCAGGGGTGCATTTCCCAAAAGCTCCAGTTAGCAACAAACGTAGCTGGACTCATTCAGTTGCATGGTTCTAACTATGTAAGTTGCTAATGTTGCTAGCAGCTATGCTTTTGGGAAACGCAGCCCAGAAACGTAAATTGTCATTGGTGGTGTGACGCTAATCGAGTTTGCGTACAAATGTTTCTTCGTGTGGTTTCTAGTTTGAAAAGTACACAAAATCACTTAATCGGATCATGATAAAAATCTAGCTGTACTGACCAGGAACAACTAGCAACTTTCCTGTTTTTTTTTTATGCTGCGATGAATTAGAACGTGTCACATAGCCTTTCTATGTGCATTTCACACTGCTGTTAGAATCCAATTTAAACTTTATTAAGAACACGACATTGTGTATTTTTTTACATTGTGTATATAAAAGATGTCGTACACCACACAGAACCGCTCTGCACCTGTACTCCGTGTTCTTTCCTGTGTGCTTGGAATTGTGAGATATGGAAGTTGTAGTGGCATCGCGTGAGTCACTATCGTGAGTCACTAACTCACTTCAGGGGGGCATAACGGGCCACTCCCCCTTAGCCCTTGCTGCTTTGAGACACACTTCAACATGGCGACGGGTCTCGGGAACGTGCAAACGAGTGGTGAGGTGGAGTGTGTAGGCCCCGGTTTGGGATTGGGCCCTCCTCTTGTGCTTTTGAGGTATTTTGCCTAGCTACATGTAGTGCAAAATAAGAAACTTAGCACATTTATTTATTTATTAGCCAATTAGTGTCAAACATCTGGGTATATAATGACAAGTTGCACAATAATGTCTCTTTTGTGACCAAAGAAGGGACTTGGCCATTACCCTTTTGACTTTACTGCACAGACTTTATTCACGAGTCAACAACTCATAATCCTACTCACATTCACAATAGATGTGAAGTAGAAATCGATGCAAGTAGCGAACATTTAACTTTTTAATTAAAAAGTAATATTATTCAAAGTAGGCCTATTGCTCTATTCAACATAATATTCCTTCATCTTCCATCAAGATGTCTTCTCTCCTTTCTGAGCCACATTGATCTTTAGGTTGTTGATGACTGGCTGGATGTCACCACTCCTACGTGGTGCCTCCACGCAGAGGATGCCGTCATGAGAGAGGGTTGTTTTTATTAACAGGGGGTCCACGCCCAGCGGCAAAATGTAAGTGCGGGTGAACTCACGGCTGACGAAACCGTGCTGGTCCAGCCGCTGACCGTGACGCCCCGTTACCTCCAGGAGATTGTCCACGGTACGCACGCTCAGCTCGTCCGGCGTGAACTGGCACACGTCCAGCAGGACCCGGAACCAGTCCTCCTCGCTCTCCACCTGCGAGAACCCCCGCTCCACCTGCTTGTTGATGCGGGGTCGGATGTAGTAGCCGTGGTAGAGCGTGGGTGCCAGGAGGTCCTGAGGACTCAAAGCTGGGAAGGTGACGTGTTGTGGGACGGAAAGACGGAAAATCTCGTTCGTTATTACGTCAGATCACAAAAGAGCAGCTTTACAACATAATGGAGCTCCTGCATCAATAACTACTTCAGGGATAACTTTTATATTCAATACTCTAAAATAATGCTATCGAGTGGAAAAAATGACACATGCACTCTAACACAAAAAAAACAAACAAACAAATGTTCATATGTACCAGGAAACTAATTAAATCAGATTATTTGGAGACTGTCATATGAAAACAGCTCCACTATGTCTACACTTAACATTTCTTTATTAAAGCATCTATTTACAATTACTGGGCCAGAATTAATTCAAGTGCTTGCAGCTCTAAGTGGAAGTAATTAAGATGCCCACTATAGGGATGGTAGCACCTGAGAAGGCTACAGCTTATGTCATTTCTACTGTAGCCAAGTATTTTCTCTCTGGAGTAATTTACTACTTTCATTATTGTGTGAAAAAAGGCTATCTGAAAAAATACTGCATGTGAGCAAGAATCTGCCAAAAAGGCCCGCTGTTGCCATGTAAAGCTCATATATATTCATTGTCTTCCCAAAAACAGTAATGTTGGTGCTGTCATGCCTTTTAGCTATTTTCATAAGGTAATACTTGTGACCTAAGTCTTTTAATAGTTCTGTTTGACTGGCCTTGGGTTTGATCCATCCCTGAAGAGGTGAAGTGGCTGTTTATTTTTGGATCTGAGCTGGGGATCTTCTTTCAGTTGTGGTAGCACTAACGAAAGTCATTACCAGTTGCATCAGAAAGTTAAGCACTGTGATGCGTCACAGCTAAATGGTTAGCATGTCAGAGTCCTCTCACGGGGGAAATGGGGTCCAACCCACATTAAGAAGACTGTTGGTTTCTCTGTTTTCAATTAGCAATGCTGATTGTGTGCTCTCCGATTAAGAATTGATGCAGAGAGGCTTGGTACAGTGCCCAGGTTGCTAGCCCTCCAGTCTGGAGAGGCGCTATGTTTACGACAGCGGGAGATACAATGTACAAAGGCCCAGATGGGTTGTTCATTCAGCCGGAGGTCCTGAAATGGACTCTGAGCTTTTGCTGGGTGGTCCTAGAAATTCCAGATGAAATTTGAGAGCTAATGGAGGTATGCACTGCTTGTTGAAAAGGTGTCATCAGATAATTGTGGGCGACTTGTAAGAGCGGTAGCCAAAAAGTCATCTGGACCGTTTCCAATGCTATCATTTCTGTAAATATGATATAGTCCATCCTGTGTCCGCACAATACTCTACAGCGTCGTATGAAGTGCAGTGTCTTTCCTGTCCGATAGTGTGCTGTACCGTGGCTATGAGCCTCACGTTTCATGGGAAAACTGGGGGAAAATAAATAACGATTCCCTTACCCTCCCCAAAGTTCTGGTCGTAGATGCGACTGGGGGTAGCCATCTCGTACTCGGTGCTCATCGGGTAGGCGTGGGGTACGGTGCGTTCAGCCATGCTGACCCAGACAGGAGGAAGGAACCTGAGGAGAGAAGGCGAGGGGAAAAAGAATCCGAAAGCCTGAGAGAAACTGGAAAGTAAATAAAGGCAGTGCAAAGGGGGAACTGAGCTGGTGTCTGTGAGAGAAGGGTGATAAAATGGTACCAGAAATAGCTCCTGCCAAGCAAGCCAACATGGAGATCCCCCCCAGCAACGATGTGTACATAAGGGGACACGCCTCCAGGGGATTCAGGCAGCCTGATCAGTGTAATAACCCCAAGGACTCAAGACGGGCAGCCAAGCAGCCGACGTTCCCAGCATTAACCTGACGGAGAGGAAGCTTCAGAGTGTGACAGAATCCGTCTCTGGATCCGTCTCCTTCTCAGGCCCCTGTCATTGCGGGCTGCTGAATGTCACAAGAACGCCAAAACGGGCAAGTGAATTAGAAATTATACTCCTTTCCCTCGATGCCTGTACCCCCAGCAGAGAACGGGATCTCCGTCTGTCTTCAGTGGAGTTATGAGTCATTGACTTCAATAGCTGGGTCAGAATGCGACCTGGCTTAGTGCTTCGAATTCCTTTGTGGCAACTGACCAGTCGTGGCCACCATTACCACAAGTGCCAGTAAAACAACAGCCTCTCCATTCTCACTTTGAATCTTAGATGTACTATTCGTTAACTTTAATGTCGATTTTGTTTCTCTGTTGATTTATCATTAGCGGTACATAATCTGTTGCAAGAGTTGTAAATCTGACATATCTGTACAATATCCAGTAGTTATGATATAAAACAATGATCACGGGGCCATTGATGTTCTAAAGTAGCCCTGAGATGGGTTGGTGCCCCATCCTGGGTTATTCCCTGCCTTGCACCCATGGCCTCCAGGATTGGCTTGCACTCTTTATTTTGTATGAAGTATATCGCCATTTATAGGATGTCTAGAGAATGACTTGATGACTCTCAGAATTCCCCCCAGGCCCTGGGCACATGCCACCCGGCAGACTATTTATGCGTTGACAGCGATGTGCCCTGCCATTTGCCATGGGGATTAACGCTGCATAGAGCTTGTCCCGGCAGCCTTCAGCGCTACAACTCCGGCCTCCACCTCTCATATAATCACCGGCTCACGGCCTGAGTCTCGGCGGACAATGCCTGTACGCAACAGACTCAGCAGAGCGTGGTGAGGTTAATCCCCCTGGCAAACGGGGGGGGGCCCTGACTGGGGGCCAGGTTTCAAGAGCCAGGGGCCGAAAAGTCCGGGGCCAGGAGCTGATGCAGACAGGCACACAAAAAGCCATTCCAGTGATGTGAGCCCCCCCCCCCCCCGCCACCCTGCCCACCCCCAAACACACACACACACAAACTGCTGGGGTGAATGAGATCAGATCCTCGGTCTAAATAAATATGCGGAGAATGGCACGGAAGAGAGGGAGAGAGAGACAGACAGAGGCTGGTCGTTTGGGACAGAGGCCAAAAAAGTGTTTACATCACTGTTCGAGAAGGATCAGAGGGAGCCTGCCCGGCTGGCACCGGCCGGAGGCTGAGGGCGTATATAAGCGGGCCGGGAGAAGCAGGCGCCGAAGTTGGCACACAGGATAGCCGCGCCAGCCGCAGACCAGATGGACGTCTCCATCCACCAGCCCTGGGCACGTCGCTCCTTCTTCTCCTCCCTCTTCCCCAGCCGGATCTTCGACCAGCATTTCGGGGAGCCGGTGCCGGAGACTGAGCTGCTGCCCCCGTTTCCCTCGCCGTACTACTCCCGGCCCTGGTTCCTGCGCCTTTTCAACTGGGCGGACAGTGGCCATTCGGAGGTGAGTGTATGGGGGGGGCAGTGTCAGAGGCAGCCAGTCAGTTAGGCGACATTGGCGGCTGCCGGGGGCACCATCTTCCAAGGGGATGTCGACTTACCAAACTGCCGCTACCCCAGGAAAGCTTCGCGGCTGGCACAAGGGTGATGACACTTACCCATGGTGGAGTTGCAGATGGGCCACTGGTGGTGAAGAGAGCCTAGGGCACCACAGGGCCCTCGACCGGCACTAGCTGTCGTTCTGTTTCTCCTAAGCAATGATAACTCAAACTTATTTATAAAGTTACAACAAATTTCGGCCAGCTCCTAAGCTAATTGGTAACCATGGCAACAGCATGGCGCTCAGTCAAGTTGACCTTATGGTTGAGTTGTAGCAAGAGTTTTAGACTGGGTAGGTGGCCTCGGAGTAGGTATTAGAATCATTTACTGAGTCACATTTTCCTGTAGCTCAACATGTAGAGCATTGCACCAGCAATGCAAAGGTTGTATGTTCAAATCCTAGGGAGTATGCATAAATAGTAACCCCTCTACTGTAAGTCAATTTTGTATAAAAGTGTTAGAATAATGAGTACCTGTTATGTAGTCCAGACTATGTTAAAAAAGAGCATTGTCACAATACCTTTTACAGTGATTATCCAAGACCAAAAAAACCCTAAACCCTCCACGCCTTTGTTACGGGTTTTCAGTTCAGCGCAGAGCTGCAGGTGCTATAAGCCGCTTTTGGCTGAAGTAAGAATCCTCTAATTCACGGGATTCCGAAGGGTTAAACTGAGGTTCCTGCGATGCGGCGAGGAGAGCATTTGGGAATGTGTGGTGCAGGCCCACGGACGTAGGGGTGAGTACATCACTTTCAGGCTATACTGGAGGTACAACTAGTGGAAAACTTTATTTTAAAGAGACTACACATGGGGCCAGTGGGATTTCATGGAGAATAGTAACCATTCTCCCCCGTGTTAATTCATACTAAATGCAGTTCAAATCATATAAACACCCGACAAATCAACCCCAGTTAACCTACCATGTGGTGATGCGAGTCACACCACCCAGGGCTAAAGGACTCTGTGCCCCAGGGCCTCATGTGACTCCAGAGTGCGCCTCTGGGCCCAGAAGGCTTTGGCTTACTTCTCGATCAGGTGGGTGGTGGCACAATGTTGCCTCTTGCAAGAAATCCAAGAACATCTACCCACGGTAGTGAGAACAGTGATGGCTGCTACCGCTGTGGCCCTCACTGTATGAGATGTTTATCCCTGCGATTACTACAGAGACCGTAAGTGTGGCTGGCTGGATCCTGCCATCGCCCGGTATCACTGGAATGTATCTTCGGCCTATCACTGACCAGGACCACTAACGTACCCTCGTAAAGTTGAAATGTCATATGTCAAACCATAGTAAAGTGAGGAGCCTTTGTAACTGTGGAAAATGGATGGATGGAGTAATGCAATGTTTCCCAATCCAGTCCTCGAGGACCTTCAGCCAGTCCATGTTTTTGTTCTCTCGCAGTACCAATACCAGGTACCCTTGTTTCCTGATTGGCCGGGAGCTGGGAGGAAGCAAAAATATGGAGTGTCTCGGGGTCCCCAAGGACTGGGTTGGGAAACATTGGTCTAATGAATGGACAATAATTACTAGTAATTTAAACTTCTATCGGTTGCAAAGGAACAAATACTGCATTACTATCTGAGTTATTTTATTGAATTTCACACTGATGGATCGGTCTTTTTGTAGAGGGTCACAAGACATAAGGTTAAAAGGAACCAAACACACCTGACCCTCTCTTGCGTAACTCAGTCACGCGTTTTCAGATGCGCATGGACAGGGATCGCTTCGTGATTAATCTGGACGTCAAGCACTTTTCGCCGGAGGAGCTGTCAGTCAAGGTCAATGGCGAGTACATCATGGTTCGGGGAAAGCATGAGGAACGCCAGGCAAGTGACCCCCCAGGGGGTGGGGGGGGGGGGGGCGGGGGTCTTTGCTTCCGGATGCCACGTGTTAAG
>JAODKN010000039.1:17741444-17762379 GCA_026774425.1 Petrocephalus zakoni | reverse complement strand
TCCCACTACGGTTATGTACCGCGCAACCGCGATGGGCCCCCCCCCCCCCCCCCCCCCCCCTTTTTTGTTTAAATGGGGCCCATACTGACACCACCGCGCACCAAAACTTCACTTTAAATTAAGGGGGGGGGGGGCTCACTAACAGGCTCCTGTTTGTTTGGATCTGACCCAGCCCCCACCAGGCTGCCCACCTGCTGTGCTGACCCAAATGTACCTCTCCAGCCCAGCACACTCACCCTCTGTCTCGCTGAGCCAGACCCAAGCAGAACAGCTTCCCCTGCTTCCCGGCTAAGAGCACTGACAACACCCTCGGTTGCAGAAGCCTGGAAATCCCCTCCCAAGTAATATGTTGTGGAAGCACCTTTCACATTCACTACAGCAAGTCTTTACTTAAAAAGTCTTTGTCAATGAGTCTCTATCAACTTTGCGTGCCGGAGTTTAGAAATATTATCGCCAATCTTCCTTGCAACATAGTTCAAGCTCCCTCAAAACAGCAAGGGAATCTCGATCGGTAAACGTTCCCAGAACAAAAACTTGTTAGCAGTGCTGGTTCAAATCCTGTGATTAACAGAGTGGTTTAATCATTGAACCATTAAGCAAGGCCTGTAACCCCCAAACCCTGGGTTGGAGGGAACAAAAATGTGGATTGTCTGGCTGGGAGCTCGGAGGGAGCAAAAACCTGGACTGGATTGGGAAACACCGGCCCAAAGGGTTGTGTAGGCTTTTTATATCAGCTCTCTACACCCAGCCCTGGAGTGCCACATGCTGTTATGTCACATATGGACTTTCTGTAAACCTCTGTCGAGGCACGTCATTGACTCTGTGTCTTAGTCTAAATCCTTTTCTTTCTCTTCCTTAAAAATTCACAAAGGATTTTCCCATTCATGCAGCTTAGAATCTTCAAATTTTTCAGTGAAATCCCATGGTCCTAATGGAAAATGGACAATGAAGGTCAGCTTTAAACTATTTTATTAGGCCGTGGCATATAATAAACAATTACACGCTCTTGCTTTACAAAAAGTTCATTACAAGTTGTTTATGTTTCTCTTTGTTGGATTTTTATACTTCATTTTGCATTAGATGTTCACATTGAGCATCCAGGCATGAGCAAGACTCCACATTCTGATCTTACGCAGTGTAATATGGCTGAGGCCACACTAAGCTTTCCTAAATTTTTATATGTATTTTCTGGCTGCAGCCACTGGGTGACAACATGGAGCACAATATCAGGAAAGCCAACATCCAGGAAGCAGGTGATCTAAAAATATCATTAAGCCTCTTCTCCTGACTTTCTGTTCTCCCCTCCCTTTGTGCCTAGGTATCTATAACCACCCCCTCCCACGTGCATTAATGAATAAGGCTGTCTGCAGCACCACTACCTGGGTGGTGGGAGGTACCACCGACTGAGCTTTCGTCACAGTTACCCCGATCGAATGCCCCCAGGTTGACTGAGTGCACCTGTGTGACTTGGGCCCCAGCTCTCCTCCCCTCAGGGGCGGGTGAAGTCACCACCCAACGTGGGGGCGGGCCTGGGAAACAGGCTGAGGCACGGACGCTTTGCGGCAAGAAACCGGGGCGACGGCGAGGCAGAGACGGTCGACCGGTCGGGCTGTACCCAGGTAAGAAACGCGTGGCACGCGGGGGAGGCAGAGTAACGGATGAATGCATGCAAATCGCCGGGTTATCTAAAAACAACTTTAAGTATCCCCTACATGCGGTAGTGTCTCAGAGGTTACGCATTGGCTTAGGTGACAGTAAATACTGCATTTGTAAGACACCTGTCTTCATGGCCTGTCAGGTGCACTCTATACCAGAGACAAGGAACAGGGCTCCGGCGGTGCTGAAGTTCAGACAGGCGGCAGCCCCCCCACCTGCTGAGAGTCTCAGTAACAGGCCGATGAGACTGTTGGGAATATTATGTGACAATTTAGCACCTGGGCGACAGGGCGTTCAATACGAAAACCCGTCCAGCAGACAATGAAGGGTGGAGCGGGTAAGGAGAGCCGAACGAGTGCTGGAATTCACGAAACCTCACTTCAGCCACGCAGGCAGAAGAGGCACAAAGGCCGCCGAAGAATGTGATCTTCGGGCTCGATCAGATGACCTTAGCTTTGCCGGGGTTTTTTGAGCATTTTGACGTGACGCGGCAGTGTGTTTACCTGGTTACTTGACACGTGAGAATTTCTACCTTAAGACGGCAGCCTGTGTGTATAGAAGCAGGCCCAGGAGCAGGTGGCAAGGGAGTAGAGGAACAGGGAGTCCAAAACCTGGGAAAGGGGAAACCTTTTCCGCCCTTAGATATTAAGTGACCTGATGTTTGTCTCGTCGACAGGAAGAAGCTGGCTGTAGATTGTGACATCACATCCTGGCTTTCTTTTGGAGGCTCAGCGAGTCACTGTGTCACGAGGGAGATCCCGATGGCCTAATGCGTTGGGAGTGCGTCCTACGAGCGCTGACCAGGGGCTGAGCGAATCAGGAAGGGACGGGGGTGTCGGAGCGAAGCCGACATTACTGCAGCGAGGCGTCGGAACTCATCGGACGACGGGAAGCACAAGGCCGGTTTGAAGATGCTGGCAGCCCGCCTGTGACGTCACAGCAGTTGGCCTCATGTCATCTGTGCCTCGGGGTGGCGACAGGATGGCATCGTCGAACCTGGAGGACTCCTTCTTCCCTTTCTCCACATCCCCCCAGAACAGAGGGTCCGTGATCCACCCGGCGTCTGTGCATGGATACGGACCCATCCCCAAACCGGAGGTCGAGCCCTCTGGTCCGTCCCGCGAGGACCGTAACCCGCTGCTCCTGGAGAGGGATCTGATCCTAGCGGCAGAGCTGGGACAGGCGCTGCTGGAAAGGAACGAGGATCTGGCAGCTCAGCTGGAGCAGAAGGAGAAGGAGCTCGAGGTGGGCGCGTGTCTTTAATCGCATAGAATTTACATGCCAAAGAGAACATGCCCACGGGACCTATTTCCCGGTTCATCTTCTGAGTCCTGTGTTGACTTATAGAAATTCTCCCTAGTGGAGGATAGCAGGATATGATAGTAACGGTAGCAGATCTTCATGTGTGAAAGGTAACATTATCATAGTAGAGTAAGATGGGGTACTTCCTGCCCTGATCACCAGTTTTATTTTGGCTCTAGTTCATTAACATTATCTATATCTATCTATCTATCTATCTATCTATCTATATTTTTCCTATCCATCTATATATATATATATATACACACACACACACATTCTTGTAGAACTAGGAAAATAGTGAGATCTTACCCAATATGACAATATCATCTTACACAAAACTTACCCAATATTATCAATTACTTTGGATAAACTTTTGTGGCCAGCATGGTGGTACAGTGGTTAGCACTGCTGCTTCACACCCCGGGACAGGAATGCTGTGTGCTTAGCTGTGTGTGGAGCATGTTGCATGTTCCTCCCGCTTCCCCAGTTTCCCCTCACAGTATAAGACCATGTTAAGGTGACCTGGAGTTGCCTAATTGTCCATTGGTGCGAATGTGTGTGTCTGAATGGTGCGAGAGTGTGCCCTGCGATGGGTTGGTGCCCCATCCTGAGCTATTCTCCGCCTTGGACCCCTAGGCTGCCGCGGAGCCTCCACGACCCTGAATAGGACGAGCAGGTACATGGATGGATGGATAAGCTCATGAAAGTCTAGCTTCACTATTAAGCTTCTACCTCCCCGGGAAGCACCTGTAAGGTTTTAAGGGTGTGAGAGCAGAGACAGGGAGGGCTGGTAACAGAGGACATCGTAAAAAGCTGCACCTGTATCGGCCCCTGCAGAAGGGTGTGTGTGTGTGTGCGTGCCGGAACAAAATGCTAGGAGGCTTATGCGTGTCTGCATGGGCTGCGTCGCAGGCGCTGCAGCAGGAGAAATTTGAGCTGCAGCAGCGGCTTGACGTCCTGGGGCTGGAGGGGGGCCAGCGGGAGGCGGAGCAGCAGGCGGACATCGCCGCCCTCACCGAGCAGCTGGACAAGCAGCTCAGGCAGGCCAAGGACCGGAGGCGGGAGGAGAGCCAGCAGCTCAAGCAGCTGTCCAATCACAACCAGCGGCTGGTGGAGCAGCTGGCAGAGGTGACCAATCAGAGTGCGTCGGGGCCCCACAGCTGCGGGGGAAGTCTGCGCAAAGCAGAGTCCAGTTTTCAGTTCAATGAAATTCAGTTAATCCGTATACACTGGCGGGGGTCAGTTTTATAATTTAAAGGGGGGTACGATTGAAGCCAGATTAAATATTGGGGGGACACTTCCTTCACCCCTACATAGCTCCTTTACTAACACAGCCTCTCCAAAGCACTTAAAGTATCAACAAAGGAAGTGGCACTTATATGGACAATTTAGGGTAACAGTCATGTAGTAAACTGTAGTTTAATGTAGGAGAAAGAAAAAATCCCTCTAGAGTCCAAGGTAAAGGCCAGCTGACTGTCCACGTAAACGAATGCTAACAGTTAAGAAGCCACTTCCAGCTTTAAGAATATATTACCAACCAGTGGGACAAAATATACTTGAAAGTCACTTTGTCACACCTAGAAGGAACACCCATGTGACCCGGCTTGCAAAGAGGGCATCAGGTGACAGGAAGGGCTTTGTTGTTGTAAGCTGTGTTCTTGTGGTGCTTAAGCCGAGCACTTTCATCATAGCACCATTGCACAAGCATAAGTGTCAGGCATTCCTCGCGGTTTGTACATCAGCAGCTCCTAAATGGGAGTAGCACCTGTTTCTTTTGATCCGGTTCGGAATGAGGATCGGCAGGTCCTGTCAGGTGCCGAGCGTGCCCCCTCACCAGGCTTCTGCTCTCCGCTCACTGCCTGCCCCCCCCCCGTCCCACCCCAGGCAGTTTCGGTGGAGCACGGCCTGCGCTCAGAGCTGCGGACCTTACGGGAGGAGATGGAGGACGGAAGCCTGAGCCGCTCCATCAGCTCAGCCAGGCTGGACAGCCTGCAGGCCGAGGTCCGTGCCGCCGGATCCCGCCGGTCTCCATGGCAACGAAACCCCTACACGCGATCTGATAATTACTCATGGCACTTCCAGGGGAGGAAAAAAAAAATGCAAATCAACTTCAGAAGTGTGTTTTTCAGGGTTAGGGCCAAAGGCACACACAGGCATGGACGTATACACATGCGCCATACTGCAGCTTCCAGAGCTGCATTCCAAGCTGTTGACTTGAGTTAATTCCCAGCTAAGGCATGGGGCGGTAATTAGCATAGCAGCTAAGGACTCAAGATCATAGTTCCCAAAAGGCCAATCACTTAAGCGGAACAACTCTGGTAAAGAATATCCAGCTGTATTAGAGGATAAAATTGCACATTGGTTTTGGGTGAGGGCAGAAATGTGTCAGATAAACAGGCAGTTACATCATATGCAGAGTGGCTTTTTTGAGATGTATATTTTCCTGAACTCCTCATTGGTTGCTGCTGTATTCTCCACAGAACAGGGTCCTTCAGGAGCGTAAAGTCAACACGGAGGAGCGGTTGAGGTCTCTGCAGGAGGACAACGGCAGGCTGCGGGCGGAGCGGGACGGGCTGAGGGGGAGGGTGACAGAGCTGCAGGCCACGCTGAGCGAGAAGGACGGGGAGGTGAGCAAAGTGGGGGGAGAGGGAGCGGACAGGCCACGCTGAGCGAGAAGGACGGGGAGGTGAGCACAGTGGGGGGAGAGGGGGGGCGGACAGACCTGTAATAGGGAGGGAGTTAGGACCCCGAAGGCACAAGTCAAAAGGCTTCCTAGCGACAGTCGCCATTAGTGACCCCTGCGTGTGTTGCCCGCCGCAGCTCGACCAGGAGCGCAGTTCCTCCTTCCAGCTGCGCACGCTGAACCACTCGCTGCAGCAGAGGATTCAGGAGCTGGGGGTGGAGGTCACCCCTGGGGGAGGTGCCATCTTCCCTCTATCCCTGGAGTGTGAGATTCAGCAGTTCCAGGTACGGCCCTCTGGTGTGTGCTGCTCGCTTCCTCTCCAGCAGAAAATCAACACATGGTTCTAATCTTCATACATGCAAATACAGTCGTATCTGTGCCCCTGTTTCCTGTTACGCTCCACAATGCATTAAGGACACCGACTAATGCAGTAACAGTTAATCAGCGAAGACTGATTTTCAGTAGTGGCCACTCTATCGTTCCAGGCCAAAGAAGCTGTTCTCGTTCATTCTGAAATCCTGCAGGAAAAAGAGAACGAAATCCAGAAACTGAAGAACAAGGTCTGGCGTCAAAGACTCTAAGCATCTCCATTTTCTCAAGCCCCCCTGTATTGTATATACCCTGTAGCTTTTTGGAACACAGCATGTCTGAAATCCCCTCTACATACAACCTGGATTTTCAGGAAGGTCCTGTCGTAAACGTGAACCTCACGTGTGTCGTCCCTCGTCCCGGGAATCTGGAACGTCCGTAGCTCACCATTTGTGCCTGTGAACCTCGTTGCAGCTGCAGGCCAGAGATAAAGAACTGGAATGCATTAGAGAGGAGCTTCAGCCTTACAGGCAATCTCCTGGCCAGCTGAGCTACGGGTGAGGACCCCGCTTCCGACATCAGGCTGTTAGGCCAAGGCCATGAATATCAATTTGGTTATAGAATTTGAGTATGTGTTCATCAGTTGGGGGTTGAGATGTCCCCCTTGATAAAGTTTGTAGAACGGGGTGGGGGGGGACCCCACAATAATGCTTGCCAAATATGAACCATTGGACTAAGCCCCCTTAATAGGATGTAGAACCACTACGATTAGATCTGATTGCTCAGTATGTCGGCTGGCACTGACCAGCAGAGACCCAGCGGCCCTGACTCTTATCTGTCGCCATCGCCTTAGCGCGTTAGAGTCGGAACTGGCCGTGGCACGGAGAGAGCGTGACTCCCTGAACCAGCAGCTGCTCAACACCATCAAGCACAAGGTGATGCTGTCCCAGGAGGTGGAGGCCTGGCAGGTAAGCACCCCGTGCCGGCTTCCCTGCTCTCAGCCAGAGATCCAGTCCAGTGGTCGTCCCTCGCTCACCCCCTCCTTCACCCCCTCCCCCCGGGATCCCTTCCCCATTGTCGTCCGACAGGAGGACATGAGGTTTGTGATCCGGCAGCAGGTAGAACAGCGGGAGGAGAAACAGAAGGAAAAGAGAGCCCTCAGCAGAGATTCGCGCACCAGCAAGTCCCTCCGCATGCGAGGGGAAGGGGGAAAGAAGGAGAAAGGAGGCTTCTTCTCCTCATTCTTCAGCACTGACTGAAAGCGCCACCTGGTGGTGAGGAGGACAAAGTCTTGCACGTTCGTGCAAATCACTCCTGTTCCTGGATAATTGACATCTGGGTAATTTATGGGGGCTGTTTCTGTACCAAAGCATGTAAATGGACTTATACATTTTAAATGCATTCCATGGTAATGCATGCAATTTTGTTATTAAATAATTATTATAAATACATTCATCCATTCTGTCCCACTGTACCTGGCCAATATAGAGGCCAATGAAGTGAATTATGCTTGATGGCAACCCGGAACAATATACAATATACAATGTACAATTTATACAATAAATATATTTTATTTTGTATTTCAGAGTTTCCTCCATAGTAAATGTACATGATCTGAAATTATTGTTACTAAATTAATTATAAAGCTCATTTCATATTACATGCTACAATTTCTGTTGAACGTCAAAATGGACGGTTATCTTCTTGGCCTGACCATAGTGCAATCGGTACCCAAACACAGGCAAGAGTTCTATGAGCCAGCAAAGGGTATATCAGCCACAATCCCAGTCCAGATGCTGGGAGGGAGCAAAAATGTGGACTGTCTGTTGGTCCCCAAGGGACCATGCAGGGAGCATGGCAGGAGCAAAAACATGGGCCGGGTGTGAGTCCCTGAGGATCAGATTGAGAAACACTGGGCTAAGACAGGGGTGGTCAATCTTATCTGCAAAGGGTCAGTGTGTATGCAGGTTTTTGGGATAACCTTTTGCTTAGCTGTTCAAACCCAGGTGTGAGGACCCTTCAGCCAATAGTCCACGAATTGGTAACCTAATTAGGGATTTGCACTGAAAACGCGCATACACAACTGCCCTTTCTGCCCACCCCTGGTCTAAGAGATTGGGATCACAGGATCATGGGCCTCGTACCCACTGTGCAGGCTCAGGAGAGGGCTGTGGAGTTCTTCTGCTATGCATGGTTGACACTCAGCGGGGTGCGGTTTGTCCAGCAAGCCACCCTTGACATCGCTGCCCTCGCTCTGACAGCCCTCAAGAGTCTTGTCACAATGGGCGTCTCCGAGGCCCAAGACCAGGCTGGCCAGAGGTACGTCCTGGGGAAGTAGGCAGTTTATCTGTGAGACGGTATCCTCCTCCAGCTCGTCCAGCGGCAGCTCTGGACTCTGGGTCGCCCCCTGCAGGACCCAGCTCATATCGTCATCCTGCACCTGCCGATACTGGGATTCCAGGGTGGGGGACCCCGAATCCGGTGGTCCTTCAGCTTCCAGGGAAGGCAATGAGCAAGAAATGTGGCTCTGGCTGTGCGATTTATCCCTGGGGGTGTAACCCCAGGAGGAGGCCAGTTTCTTTTCAGGTGGCATGCAGCGCCCCCCAGTGGCGGTGGAGAGGACGTGCAGAAGTGTCAGTGGGGATACCACATCTGTGGGCACCGTCATCATTGTGGATTCAGACTTGACCGCGACGTGATCCTGGTCGGCAGGAAAAGAACTTAGTCAGTGCTGCTATCATGACAAAGGGGCCAGTGAATATCCAGAAAGGGCTTGACCGTCGATAAAACACAAAAAGAGACACTAAAACCGGTGAAATTCTAACCGAAAAGCCGGACGTGACAAAAATAGTACACAGCTCAAGTTCCGGGATGGGAGCTATCTTCAGTACCCTTTACTGTGCTTCAATGAGCCTTCGGGGATATCGGTGAGCCCCAATCGTTTTAAATAAAAACAAGTAATACAAAAAATAAATAAATGTGACAGGCGAGAACCTCTCAGTGAGAATGATAACAACATCAGTCGAGTATCGAGGCGTACCTAAAGTAAGCGGTGCTTTCTCACTCTGGACAGAGGCGGAGGGCTAACAAAACTCGGAGTGGGTAAGAGGGGCAGCTGAGCGGTATATGGCAGAAGGGCTTACCAGGAGCACAGGCATGTCACGCTCTGCATGCTTGGGCCGCGTGTAGCAGAAGATGGCCACCAGGACCAGTACCATCAGCGGCCCCACCAGCAGGAAGGGCACCGCAACCAGCAGGTATTGCCCTGGACAGAAACACGTTCAGATACCCTCATGATATGACCTTCATTTCTTTGCCAGACGTTAACTCTCTAAAGACGTAACTTAAAAATACTGCAAAGCTTGCCTGCTTTTACAAGATCAAAAATCTGCACTGTTGGCGGCGATTCAAAAACTTTTAAGGAGGGGGGGCATATGAGGGACCAATCGTATCATTAGCCAATGATAAGTTTTAAGTTGGTGACTGACAGGGGAGGAGGCACTCTGAGGACCAATCAGCTAGGACCAATGCCACTGTGGCCCTGCCCTTGTGTGTGTGTGTGTGTGTGTATGTATATATATATATATATATATATACACACACACATACACACACACACACACACCCCTGTTCAGTGTTAAACATAAAACCAGTGTTTATACACTGGAAAACAATCAACATGGAGGAACCCAATGCTCTCCACAACTCTGTGCCCCCCCCAGCCTTTCACCCTCTAGGAGACACCCAGGAGGATTCTGGGAAGGTAGCACACACCACCTCTCCTACCTCCAGAGTCTGGCAATGGCAGTTCCAGGGAGAAACACTGCTTGGCCTGTCGGTGGATCTTCCTCTGCTGCTTGTGGATCACGGAGCCGCTGACACAGTATTGCCCTGGTGACAGCAGGGTGGTGGGGAACGTCCACGGTGACACCGCCGTGACTGACACGACCTGCGCAGTGACCCGATCCCCGTCACCAGAGCCGCAGTGGCAGGCAGAACAGTACCCATTCATACAGAGTATCACTATAGGAACATCACAATGGCTAGGCCATTCCTTTTCTAACAGGCCTGGGTCATGGGCTGTCCCAGAATGCACAGGGTACAAGGTTGGTGCACAGCCTACTGGCAATTTCTAGATGCTAATAAGCCTAACTGTATGCTTGCATTCAGGACCATGGAATGAGAGTCAAAACAACACCTCATAAACATTTGCTGGAGTTTTGGGCCCAATAGAGGGTGCATATGGGTCACTTTATGGCATACCTTGAGCCTTCGTTCAACAGAGAACACCTTCTAGTGGGGTCAAAAATACAGTACATGTTTCATGAGGCCTAGCCGAGGCTATCACTAAGGGAGGGGCGGAGAATTCAGTGGAATCTTGCACTACGAGGGGAGAGCGCGCAATCTCCACACAAGGATGGTGAGATTCACCAAAAAAATTCACGATGCCAAGCACCAGGTACAATTTGAAATGAACTCACGATGCATCATTTCTAATATCTTTGTGTTGGTAAAATCTGATTTCTAACCCTAACTATTAGTAAAGGCCTTATGCCTTTATTTTTAGAAATGTGTCCAATAATCTTTTATTCTTTTATAATCTATTCAGACTGATTCCCCTTCCCCTCACTGTTCCTGCATCTGTACACTATTGAATTGCATAGCATCGTGTTCTTTTGCATCGCATCATTTCACATCGGGGATTTTGCAGCCTCTGTAAAGTGCTGGGCCCCCTGAATCCGTCAGGATATCCACGCCCCTGCCCATTGGCCTTCGAGATGGAGATGCATGTCCCTGCCACACACAGAGTGGAGTGGAGATGCCCCCCAGCAAACTAGCATGCCGCCCGTACCCATATCATGTACTTTCTAATTACCAGAAAGCTTTCATGCTGGGAGACCTTAGTTAGGTTGATGGAGTAGTTCTGTTCAGACAGCACCGACTCCAGATGATGATGCATCTCGGCATAGATGGACTGGTTTTGGACAGACACCTTCAGGTCAGGGGCACTTATAATGGCTGTGAAGACAGGTGATATATTTATTAAAGAAAAAAACAGGCCTCTTTCCTTCAGACAGTAAAACCTTTCCTGTTAAGATTTTATTTTGTGCAAAACTGCATTTCCTGGAAAGAATTTTATATATCACTGCTATATTGTTCAAATTTTACAGTGGTTCAAAAGTTTGATCAAATGAGATCCCGTGAGCAGGAGAAGCCAGTAAGCATATTCAGACACCATTCACACACATGCTACACATGCCATCACAGTGGAATGTTGTGAGAGTGACTGCATGAACATAAACTCACTGTCTCCATAGGGCTGGAAAGACCGTGGGTAGGACTCTTCAGCGCTTTTTGACCCCCTGGTGGCCACAACTTTTAGGAAATAGTGCTTCATGAGCTTGTCAATGTCCATGGGGAACGCAAAGTGGCACTGGGTGCTGGCCTTCTGTGTGCAATTCTCGATCGCTTTCCAGGTTTCTCTGCTGAGACGAAGAAGTCATAGCTACTCATAAGAACTACCAATGCACCTTTTAAACCCCTCACCAACCTAATACAATATGTCCCAATCCCGAACAGCTTCCCACCATAGGCATATTGATTTCAGCAATCAGATGGGGGGGTGGGGTGAGTTATGGTGCTAGTTGTGGCTTAGGGGTATTACAGCAATACCTCATCCCCACTTGGCAAATTTTATCGGGAAATACCATAATAGCATATTTTAGCATTTTTATACTGTCCAAATACGATACACCGCAGTCAAACATTTGCGCGGTATAACGGCATTTCCGGGACAGGCACCCAGGAGCTTCTTAGGGAGGGCGGACGTATGAATGTAAATTAATTTGCAGCCGGGATTATAGTTGGTCAATATAATTTGATATTCACTGATACTCATTCTATGCACTTACTTGCAATTTCGCGACACAAATACATGCAATATCGAATCGTAAACCGACCTATATCTTTCTTATGCATTATGCATATTCTTTCAAATTATCGCCAATTAGCTGTGTGGCTAAATAGATTTTTTTTTTAAGTAGTTTGATGACAATTGTTCCTGTGGCTAAAAATGAAATTCAATTGCAGGCAGTACAATTTCTTTTATTGTCTGTTAGCAGCAATTAGGAGATTAGGCCAAGACCAGACCTCTCCCTACATCACAAAGATGTCTGTGGAAAAATGTTTTCATTGAGGAGGAAATGAAAACTATGTAGATTATGCATGTAGGATTATCCGGATTGGGTTCTGCTTCTGTCAGGTGTACGTGCTTCGGCATTATACTGTCCACAGGTCTGTACATCAGGCAGAAGCCACACCCAAACCCTGCGATGACCGGCACAGAAAGCCACGTTGACTGTTTTAATACACTGCAGGCTCAGTGGGCTCCGTCTCTGTGCCCCTGGTCAGAAGATCGCATGTCTCTGACCATGATCTGTGACTCCCTGAGCTATGGAGAGCAACATGAAGCAGGCGAGGAGAGGAATGCCAGTCTGCCTGTACTTGTACGTGTGCAAATCAAATAGCCAAAACAAAACACTTGTGAGTCACCCATTTATTTTCTTTAACAGGGCAGTGGGGACCAGGAGTCGAGTCCCGAGCCTGGGTGGGTGGGGGCTTCAGTGCTACCCAACGTGCACCATACTGCTCTATTTAAAAAAGCTGTGAATTTTCACATCTAACTTAAAAATCAGATATGAGCTACCGTCTGTACTTGTACTTTTCCATTGTAGTCAGTGCTACGGTAGGATGGTATTTAAGTTTCATTAAATACCGTCATTCATTTGAAAGGAATGCATGCATTGTCCTTCTAAAAATAAAATAGAAACAGCCATACAGGAAGGGTAGGATTGTACTCCAGCAGAAGCAAGAGTTTCAGCATTAATGCTTCCTGGTTCTTTTCTTGGCCTGCAGCCAGGCTTACTCACCCACTGGCCTGGATCTGCACTGTGAATCTGGTGTCAGGTAAGTTCCCTTGGCCACGGGACCAGTGGATGCTGGCTTGAAAATCCAATAGATCCACAGTCAGATTCTGTGGACGTGACAGCTCACCTGCAGAATGTACAAAAAGAACCCAAAAAAAAATGGTTTTATGTGTGGACCTGGGTAGTGATTCATTCAAAAGTGTCTGCCACCCATTGGCTTTTGACAAATTTCTGTGTTATGAAAGCATAAAAACTTGAATGCACAGGTGTACCCGGGCTGAAGCGCAGGGGCTTCTGCTAAAAAGGGGGCTCAGCTACCTTGTATAATAAATATTTTTAAACGTAGAATTTCCATCCGGCTAACATTTAACAGGATCGCCCTGTATTGGAAAAAAAGCTACATCCCGTTCTGAACCATCTTGGGACATGCTATGTCCCATATTTTTGTATCCAGACCAAAATACATCTAAATACGGGCTGCGTGTTTGATCCCCCCCAACACAAAATGAAACATAGAACGCAAAATGAACATAAAATGAAAATTAAACCCTCAAAGAAAACAGCTGGGGGGCCCTTAATAAATGAAACAGTCCAGGGGTCTCTGACCATGTTCATGGGTGCTTTCTTTGTCAGTTGGTTATGCAAATAGCCTGCCTCTGAAACACAATACAGCCGCCTCCTTGAAATGAAGTTACAAACTCAGAAAACAACAATAAACAAAAAAAAAAGAAGAGTAATAATAAAGGATGCGTGGGTAAATGAAAGGCTCAACAGAAGCAACAAGATCGTGATACGCCATGAACACAAATACAGTATTTTGTAGGCCTATAATATACCAGGACAGCAAAGTATTATTTATAAATATTGGGGTATTTTAAAAGCAAAAAAGGAGTTCAACATAAATTTCTCACAAACCTGTCTAGGAGCGATTTAAAGAGCCAAGATGAGAATGATTAAGATCGTCTCGGAGAGCGCGTGCCATGCTCACGCAAAAGCAGAGGACGCAAACTCTAAACTGATTTTTAAACATATGCTAGATAATCTTGAAAAGGAATAATTGTTAAAATTGCACAACTTGCGAAGTCTTTTTATTCCTATGATAGTAAAAATGTCTTGGCAAAACTCCATCAGCATACGATGTTTTTTGTACTTTCCTGAAGTACCAAAAGTACGGCACCAGGTGTGCTGGAGAAGTGCCCTTAACGTGTCTCTAGGGAACTTCCTCTGGGGCTTCATCGCCTCTTTGGAAACTTTCGGTCATGCTGGCATATCAACAGACACCTACTCCTACACCTGAGCCACAAGACGCTCCTACTGATCTGGGGTCCATACCTGAACAAGCCAAGAAATCAAAGAGGAGTGCTAAGCAAATGGCAGCAGGACTCCAGGTCATTGCGTCCAGGATGCACTGGGAGAACCTCCAGTTATCAGACCATGGTGGGAGCACAAGCCAACACCATCGGCCTTCAACGGGTGTCTTGAAGCAGAGCGGAGGCCATCAAGATCCGGAGGTACTCTGGAAATGTTACAAAAATTACACTTAGACACTTTTATCCAAAGCAACATATAATTGTGAAGGCAGGGTCAGATACTCCCTGGAAAAAATGGGCCTAACAGTGACATCATTCTAACCCTGGGATTCAAACAGGGACTTTTAGGTCTCAGGAACAGCAGCCAAACCCACTGAGACACACACCACCAGTCACTCGCTACGAACATTATTTTACTACAGCATGAACGGTGACTTTCTGAACAAGCACAAATTCACAAATTTTTGTATCATTGGAGATTTTTTGTATCATTTTGTTGAAAAATAATTCAAAAATCCATTTAGCAACTTCGTCCAGTCAAATCCTAGAACCGCCCATGTTTCTTACCATTGTAATTAATCAAGGAATACAATGTTAATATGCACAGCTATTTGACTATGCAGTACATGCTTTGGGAATACATATGGATCAGTGTAAGTCACCTCAGCATCTCAGACCACATAACCAAAGAGTTCATCAATGATATCCCCTGCTCTGAAGGATCAACTTCCAGCTATACGGCAGTGGGTAGATTCTCAAACCAAAGCTAAATGGGCTTCCTACTATGCTGGTGGAGATTATATTTCACCAGATTTTGTTTTATGGCCTGAAGGAGGGAATCATCTCGTCCGCTTCTGCATGTGAGGTCATTTCTCTTCATCCCCATTCCATTTGCCTGAACGAACGTCTAAGCCAGTGTTTCTGAACCCAGTCCTCGGGGGTCGCCAGCACACCTGTACCACGTATTCACTGTTCTTCATTGCTTGGATATTTGTTTCAGATGTGCTTGGAACTGGTCTAAATGGTTGCTATTGCCGCCATTGATTTCCCTATGAAAATGACCCATCTCTGCCCTTGCTCATAGTTCCGCATAGGCAGTCTGTACTCTCCTTGATTCCCAGCATTGCCAATCTGAAACACTTGGTGGACAAGGAAGGCTACAGATCAGAGATAAGGCTCTTCTGTACCAGCATCAGATATCTTGGAGTTTCTATTTTCTTGTGGGAGATTCACTTATAAAAATTATAAAACTATAAATGTTCTGAGGGTTGGATAAAAAATGATTGGGTCAGAGAGATAACCAATCAGATTGTAGAGGAGGAGGGACTAAGCATCCAGAGGAGGCGGGACTGAGACATCTGATTGATTGGTCTGACATCTGACACAAGATCTGATTGGTTATCTTTCTGAACAAATCATTTGCCCTTATGTCTTTGTATGCAAAACTCCCATGAGCTTCCCACCCCAGATACAAGAAGCATCATTCAGCATTGTGTTCCAATTGTGGGCAGGTTCTGTCACAAACACAATCATCACCGGAATATTAAATGGGGAACTAGTTAATCATTAAAAAAAGGCCCAGGAGACGATATTCTTCTTGCACGAGCTGAGGAAACTCAACATGCCATAGGCGCTGGGGATCCAGTTTTGCCCAACAATGGTCAAGTCTGTTCTGAGTTTGTCCATCATAAACTGAATAGTCTGCAGAACAATCCCCAGGGCTAACCTGCCCACCCCCCACGACTTGGGGAGTGCCTCACCGAGCAGCACTTCCCAGTTAGCTGGATTACCTTAAGACAGAAGTCATGATTGGCCAACAGGTAAGGAGCATTCCTATTGGACAAGCATGACTTCTAGCTTAAGTCTAACTGCGAAATCCTGCTTCATGAAACACCACCCTGTACTCAATGGTTCAGGAAATCACCAGAGACCCCTTACACCTCAGCAACAACGTCTTCAAACTTCTCCCCTCCAGCAGATACCACAGCCAAAACAAAGAGGCACAAGCACAGCCCCTTTCCACAGACATCACCCTCATGGACAGCTGACTCAGTTACTCTCCCCCCTACCCCACCCGCCCCATATCTGTACAATATGTACTTGGTGAAAAATGACTGCACGTTGAATATATCATGTGTACGGTACGGACCCATTGTCTTGTCCTGTCTTGTCTTACCTGTGATGGCCCATACAGAGAAAAAACCTTCTGGTCCTTATGTGAGAACGACTTTGCATATATGATTCATATATGACCTTATATTTTCATGTAAGACTTTATCACATTGGGGTATCTACTGCATCTATGTGTGAAGGCCACTAACAACCGGAGACAAATTCCCGGTGTTTGTAAACAATTCTGTCACCTTAGTCGTTTCCACATTTAAACCCTGGTACCTTCATTTAATTTGCCAAGTCTCATTTCCGAACCTCTGGCTTTCCCGTGTGTGACTTTCTTTCTCTGTGTTTTACCAGCAGTTTTGGATTACCCTTCATTGTCTTGTCTGATCCTAATCAACCTTAGCCTTGCCTATTTACATTGAATGTTGGATTTGTGGTTTTGGACTGATGACAACCAACTTTATGGTTGGATCATTATCTGGCTAAAACCTTGTGTTACTATAAACACAATCCTCAAACATTTCAAGCAAAATTTTTAAGCAAATTTCAAATTTTGCCAAAATATATATTTTCTCTATTATTAAAAAGTCTTCGGACACTGCTTGTTAATACGATTCTAGGTACGATAAAGCAAAACTTCCTGAAATTTGAACCCCTAGCCTGTCCTCAGTCACGACTCTACCTGCTGTTTGCCCGAGACACTAAAATAAAAGTTGTAATTTTAACTTTAACAAACGTACTCACTCAGCTTCTTCAGGTGTCTTTTTCAAAACATACACGAAAGTCCTCTCGCGGAATCCTCTCTCCACTGTTTCCCGGTTCGTTACGCAACACATTTCCAAAAATATAAGGAGGAGGGCTGGTGCTCAGGTGAGGCGGAAATGAATCACACACAAGACAATTCCTTTCCAGGCGTGATAGCCGCAAGGCAAGTTATGACGTTCCATCCCCAGTAACACGTCCACACTAAGCAGTGCTAAAGGATCAGGGGAATAGTTCATACTTTATTCCACCAAACCACCCCTACAGGGGCAAACAAAATGCCAGAAATAACATATTAAAAAGACTTTTACTTTGAAAGTACAAGGACAACTCATGATGGGTTGAATGCCAGTAGAGCAGTATTTGGCCGCCACAAAACAGGTTTGACAGTTACTGTTGTGATACGTGAGCTTTCAAAGCCTCAAGAAGCAAGTAAAAGTCCTAAAGAGCACAGGAGCTGGTGCCTGAATTGCAGATGAATCTTTCACAATAACTATGTAATGTGTAAACAGGAGCGGTCTCATAAACCATACAGTATCGGTCAAGTTTTAGGGCGTTTCTTCCGTTTTACTGATAATTTAATAGTTGAAGACCGGCGGATGAGCTAAAATGGCACAGAGGTAAGCAGTAGGCTGCAGGGGGATAAAAAAAAAGTTTGTTTATCAAAAACTTTTAGGGCAGTGGCATTGTACGCGTGGGTAGTAGGGTATCGCTTGGATATGCTTTCCAAAAGCACAGTTGCTAACTACATTAGCAGCTAACATGTCACAGGCACTCTTGGGAAACGTGTGCCTAGTTACTTGAGTTTTTTTCCAAGGAATGTCTGACCCTGCCTTCACAATTATATGTTGCGTTGGATAACCATGTCTAAGTGTAACTGCTGTAACGGCCAAACAATTCAGTGTTTTGTTATTCTTTTAAAGCAATCAATAATCAATATTTTTTTTTTGTTCAATGCTTTAACTTCAGAGCACACTGGGATATTAAGCTGCATAAATTTCGGTTCTAAAACTTCTGACTGGTATGCCAAACAGAAGAGCACTAGCGGAGAGAAGCGGCGCTCACAAGCGGAACTTCATGGACAGGGACAGATGGATGTTGAATGCCACAAAATCATGGCCTGAAAATTGCTAAAGAATGGAATGGAAGCCCTTCTTAAAAGACCTTAACAAAACTGTCACTCTGACATGCGTCTAATAATCCACCACATATAGACCTGGACTTGTCTGACAGCATTCTAGGTAAGACTGTGCTGCTCTTACTCTGCCAGGTCTCTGACAGGAATACACAGTTAGGCGTTTTTGTTTCGTTCTACACCTTAGGTAAACCGTTCCCCTGCCAACAAAACAGTCAGTGTCTCCCTTCTAAGCGAAAAGCATGAAAACAAACCATGGAAACAAGGGCTAATCACCACCTGAAGAGCCACTTTCTGTAGGCTACTGCCCTGCTGAATAAGGACCCCCGAGAAGCACACTGCCACTTCCAGCAGTTTCAGAATTTTCCCACTGAACTCTTATAGACTTTATAAACTTTTTCCCCCATGCTCGAAAGCTGCACCCCAAATCTGGTTCTCACCTTTACTTAAAGCCTACGTGTTCATTTATTTTCCGCATATTATGATTTCTACTTCTGTTTTTCGCACTTGTCCTTGCCATATCTGTAATTGTACGCCTCGTGCCGCCACCTGCACCGAAATGATCTCGTTCGTAGACACCGAATAAAAGGATTCTGATTCCGACACGGTTCACAGCAGCTAAAAGCTCGTAATCTGTTCCAGATCAACTAAAATAAACACTGGACGGATACATAAAGGCATAGTTCTGCTTACCGGAACCCCCGTTAATCAAGTTCCCCATCCTTCACAGGAACCAACCAGACAGGACCCCACACCACGTGACACCTTATTTTTCTGGTAGGGTAAAATGATGTTTAACACCATGACACAGCACCCCGCACTTACCGCGTACTTTGATTAGGGCTAGATACCCGTCTTTAAGTCTCTGCACCGACAGTTTCTTATCTCTTCGCTTTAAAAATACCCTTCTATTTAGCATGGGGTAGAGTTTGATACCTGGGCCTTTTCCAAAGGACGTGGACAGTTTCAGACGTGTCTGACTGTTACGCCGTGCATTTGTCTCGAAGACACTTTTCACCGCTACTCGGGAATCATGGGTACATTTCAATGAGGAGCGGAAATCTGACGTCTGTAGTTTCAGCTTTATTAGATTCAAAATACATGACTTGTCCTTAAAAAGTGTGTTACATCTGGAGCCTAGTCACAAATGGTAACAAACAGGAATGGTAACGCTGGCCAGTGTGACAAGCAGACAAAACATGTATCATATGCTACTTAATGTTCTAAAGGAAATTAGCTGACAGGCGAGTATGCAGTATGGTGCCTTTAAAGGTTAAAAATAAAATGAGCCCACAGGAGCCGTCTGAGAAGTAAAGAACAAAAAAAATGCTATGTTGCCATTTCAGGCTTTTTTTTCATGAATGGAATGTTACCCTGAATATTTTGCAAACAGCTCTACTGTGGACTATAAGGGGTTAAAATGGGGCAAAATATGTCTCAAAAGCCTCAAATTTAGGAAAAACATAGTTCAATTATGCATAATAAATTGCCCTGTTCAGAGCATGTTGCAATATTACACAAGATCCATGTGTACAGATATCTTAGAAAGAGTTACATCATTGAGTTCATCTTGCGATTCAAACCAGCAATCTCCTTTCGGCTGCGGTTTGGGGAAGCCCGACCTGCCTCTCCCGCTGAGTCCCCCTAAACTGGTACCAGTGCCAGAGTGAAGGTCACAATCACGCTTCCAGGTTCTGACACCTGTCCAGGGTGCAGAGCTGGACACACCAAGCTGTTGATCCGGAAGGGAATGCCCAATTCTCAGAATGGAAAGACCGGATGTAGCCGGCACCTTCCGAAACCACTTCCTTTTCATCTTTGAGAAAAATCTCAAATACGGCATAAATATGACACTTCACATGAGGGAACAAGGAAATGTCCTTGTATCTTGATACAAAGTCAAAACTGAACGATTCAGCTTCATCTGAAGTTCAGCTTTCCAAATCATCTGCTATACTCAATATTCCCAGTGTTTTCAAAGACAGAGACCTCCAAATTTAACCCTACGGCCACCTAAGACGTTACCCATGATGTCATGACATTAAGTGTCACTGCACTATAATGAGAGAAACAATGGGCCAGCTGCCCTGTTTAGAGGTTAGATGTAAGCACCATAAACATACAACCCCACACCTTTTCTGGGCTGATGCCCACAGAATCGCTATTAACAGTGGATGCCGGAACATTAATTTCTAATAACGGACTTGTCATTAATTCCTGTTAAGTACTGAAAAACAAAGGATACTAGATAGTATTACCCAGAATTTTTGGATTTTTTTTTTGTTCTTTTGGTCAGACTTCAAACCCTCACCTATTTACCCAGGCGAACACAAGGCAGTTTCTGAACAGTCTGTTGCAGGGGCAGTAGGTTTTAAAAGCCAAAGGGAAACACCCCATTGGTCCTCCTGGCTGAGAGTCTAGACACCGCGCACCTTTTTGGCTGGGTCTCTCTGCCACGCCGTACCCCCCCCGGCACCCGCCCAGGTAAGTGCACGGCATGGTGGCGTGCCAGTCGGTGTCAAATCTCGGGGGCAGTCACAGTCCAGAGCTCGCAGGCTGAAACTCAATTTGTTGAATTGGTGTAAAAAGAGGGATTTCCCGCTTTTCCTCGCCAGTTACGGCAGCTTAGATCTGATTGGTCGAAGGCGGCGCCCGGCGGGGGGGGGGGGGGGGGGGGGGGGGGGGGGGGGGGGGGGGGGGGGGGGGGGGGGGGGCGGGGCGGGGGGGGGGGGGG
>JAODKN010000039.1:17698790-17723128 GCA_026774425.1 Petrocephalus zakoni | reverse complement strand
AATATCTATAGGCATTGTTGCTGTGATAATTAAATGTTTTGCAAGAAAGACTGGAGCAAATCCCACGCGTCTGTGACAGTCTTGAGAAATGTCGCACCGCAATTGCAAATCCCCTCCAGCGCGCATGCTCAGTCTGATAAGTGCGTTCATATCCATTGTAATAAGCACACGTTTATGTGACGCTAATGGCACATGCCATTTTATTGTATAGTAAAACGCATGTCTTATATTAAGTTCCTTACATTAGGTGAACTTGTTCCTGTCTAGCACTGGCCCAGATAAGCAATTTGCTTCATTCATTCAGCCTGCGTCATATTATAGATCTTCCAGCAAGGCCGGCCAGGTTTGGGCACCTGAGGGTTCCACCGCCTTCAAGTGCCTGGTGTCTGCCCGCTTCTGCGCGGCGTTGCTTAGCAACATCTCCGACTGTGACGAGACCTATAACTACTGGGAGCCTGTAAGTACTTGGCTGGATCCGTGTTTGTGATGCTTTCTCCCAGTCATTTATCTGCCCCGCAATATATAGATAACAGGAGTAACTGAACACGTAGTTACTAACTCTCTCTGTCTTTATTTATTCAGACACACTACCTACTGTATGGCAAAGGCATGCAGACATGGGAGTACTCTCCAGCGTACGCCATCCGCTCCTACGCCTACCTGTGGCTGCACGCACTGCCGGCCTGCTTCCATGCCAAGATCCTGCAGACCAGCAAGGTGTGAGCGAAGGCGGTGCTGATGGCGCTATTAGCTCTCGTGGCAGCGTTTAGCTTCTTGGCACCAGGCTCTTACCTGAATCTCGGTTCGGTCGCGGGCTCCGCCTGTCGGAAACCTCCCATACGTTTAGAGAAGTGGTTCATGTCAGGCCCCTGCTACGCAAGCCTGTCACAGGTCAAGTCTATTTACCTTTAATGTGCCCCCTGCAGGTGCTGGTGTTCTACTTCCTGCGGTGTGTGCTGGCGTTCAGCTGCTGCGTGTGCGAGCTCTACTTCTACAAGTGAGCACTGGGCTGGGAGGGGCTGAGCTACGATGTCAAAGTGACCCAGTACTGCTCCTGTGGCTCAGCATGTGCAGCGTCGCGCTGACAATGTGAAGGTTGTGGGTTCAAATCCCAGGGAGTGCAATAAAAATGCAGCTAAAGCTGCTTTGGATAAAAGCATCAGACAAGACAAAGTTGATAAAGTTGAGCTATGTGTTTGGAAACCCACAGTGAAGACGTGACGTGAGGGATTTGTTCGTCTCCCTCTGCAGGGCAGTGTGTAAGAAGTTCGGCCTGCATGTGGGCCGACTCATGCTGGCCTTCCTGGTTCTGAGCGCGGGGATGTTCTGCTCCTCGGCAGGTGGGTCTCCTCTACTGGTGGTCCTCTTCTCCGTCCTCTCTGCTGACCTTCACCTTCTCTTCACCCACAGCCTTTCTGCCCAGCACTTTCTGCATGTATTGCACCCTGGTGGCCATGACGGGGTGGTTCCAGGACAAACCCAGTTTGGCCGTTCTGGGGGTGGCAGCCGGGGCCATCGTGGGCTGGCCTTTCAGCGCCCTCTTGGGGTAAGGTTGGGTCAGTCACTACCTATAACTGCGATATGTTGTGCTGGAACTCTTGTTTGGGCATGAGTGGAATCCGGTGCACCCCTGGAGGTGATGTCTAAGCAGCACTGACTTAAAGGGACGGTGTTCTGAAAATTGACCCGACGTGACATTCTCTGGCCAGGCTGCCCATTGCGCTCGACCTGCTGTTCCTGAAACGCAAGTGGAAGAGCTTCCTCACCTGGACTCTGGTGTCATTGCTCCTCTTCCTGGTAAGGCCTTACCCAGAATGCAGCTCTGTTCTTTCTGTTTCCATGGCAATGCTTTCCCCTGTTTAACTCCCCGACATTTCATACATCCATCTGAGGCCCCTGTTGTGGCAGTGGACAGTTACTACTACGGAAAGCTTGTGATTGCGCCACTGAACATCATCCTGTACAATGTCTTCACTCCACACGGCCCGGACCTTTACGGTACTGCCTCTTATTTCCTATTCTGTGAGCGGATTTTTTTGTTGTTGTGCCAGATCAGTTACAGCGAATGCCCACAAGGGGGCACTGTTTGACCATTATTTCATTTCAATCCACCATTGCCTCCTTCGCCCCCCTGCTGGCTCGGGTCTCTGCGACGGCCACAGGCACGGAGCCCTGGCAGTACTACTTCGTGAATGGATTCCTCAACTTCAACGTGGTGTTTGTGCTGGCCCTGCTCTCCCTGCCCCTGACGGCACTCATGGAGGCCCTGTTGCAGAGGTTCAACGGTGAGCTGATGTCCCCACTCCCCCATCCCTCATTCGTCACGCTGTCCCTGCCATGAGCCGTGAAGCCAAACATCAGTGTGCTCACGTAAATGATGACACATATTTGCGTGGGCTGGGGGGGGCGGGGCGTCTGCGTCTGCTCTGCTGACGTCCGCGCGGGTGACCTGAGCGTAGCGGCGGCGGCTTCTCCGCGCACACGTCATTGGCGGCTGGGCGCCGCGGACGTGTTTGTCGTCGTGTGAGCTGGCTCTGCGTCTTCCACTCATGTGGCAGTGCGCGCGTCTGCAGGCTGTACCGCTCTGCGCCGACGGCTCATTATCCCGACTGCACCCGCCGCCGTCTCATCTGGCAAATGAACGCGCGGGATGCCCAACCTGGGGAACATCACATCTCCCTGCTAATGAAAGCAGCTCTCTCGGAATGGGCCGGAGGGCTGGACGACTCTGCAGCTGCAAAACAGCGCTTTCTCATTGAATTAAACGCCTGTCACCCCCCTCCTGCTGGCCCGTATCTGCAGGCGTCTCATGGGACACGGGGCTCTTTACACCCCTGTGCTCGTGCCTCAGTGCCAGTTTTTCCTCAGTATCGGTTCGCATGCAGTTTGTCCTCAGTGATTGTCCTGCTATTTTTTGAGCGACCTATAGGTGGCGCTGTCAGTAATCTATTGCGATGGGGAGGAAATCCACCTTTTAGCAATCAGCCCACTGGGCCTTTCTGTTGTCAGCTGTGTCCAGAGGCAAGTCTCGTCGTTTGTTTGCAGTGCAGAACCTGGGCCGCCCGTACTGGCTCACCCTGTCTCCCATGTACCTGTGGATGCTGGTGTTCTTCACGAGACCCCACAAGGAGGAGCGCTTTCTTTTCCCTATCTACCCATTAATCTGCCTATGTGCGGCTGTGGCACTTTCCTCCCTGCAGGTAAGCCCTGCCCATAACCACACCCCCTTTTGCTGACTCCTCCCCCAGACCACACCCACCCTCCAGCTCATTGGCTCCCCTTCCCAGACACTGCAGGCTTTGAGTCATCGTGGCCTGTGTTGGGGGGTGGGCTGTCTTGCAGAAGTGTTACCACTTCCTGTTCCAGCGGTACCGGTTGGAGCACTATACCATCTCTTCCAACTGGCTGGCTCTGGGCTCCGTCGTGCTGTTTGCAGTGCTCTCCTTGTCCCGCTCCGTGGCCCTCTTTAGAGGTGAGAAGCTCACGCACGTGCAAACGCGGCCTCCCCTCTCGCACATGCGTGTGTAAAAATAAGCTGGTCTCGCATACATGCACACGCATGTCTGCCAGTTCACCACCCCCAGTGTCCCATGCTCTTGGCAGGCTACCACGCGCCTTTGGACCTTTACCCGGAGTTCCACCGCATCGCCAAGGACCCCACCGTGCACACGGTCCCTGAGGGCCGGCCCGTCACCGTCTGCGTGGGGAAGGAGTGGCATCGTTATCCCAGCAGCTTCCTCCTGCCCAACAAGTCAGTGAGCCTCCCATCCTGGGCGTTCTCTACTTGCATCAGCGCGTACGCTCGTTTCCCATTTCGACCTCATCCGGTCTCGTCCAGTGGTCAGTTAACTTCTCTGGGGGCCCCTCCAAATGGGCCACTTAAGCAATTTTTTCCAAGAAGAGAAACGAGAGGGAATTAAAAACGACACACTGTCATATTATCCTCCGATCTGTGAATGGGAGGCTGGTGGTAAGCGTTTCGATCGGGAGTTAGGGGTCGGGTGGTGGATCGATTGACCGGATTTAATTAGTTTGACTGTTTTGCCTGGGACCCCAATTTTGTTGGACCCCTAAGCCGTGGCCTAGGATAACAACTTATGCATTAATCCTCCCCCAGTCTCATCCCATCAGCTAGAGAGTGTGTATGAGTGTGTATAAAGTGCACTTAGGGAAATATACAGAAATACAGCTGTCAGGAACCGGGCCTGGCTCTCTGCTGAGCCGCCACGCGTCGGGTGATGGTGACGTGTCGTTGGGTCGGTTTAGGGCCATCTTCCGCCTACCGCTTGCATTCAACGCCTGTAAATTAGATTTCGCTGGTTGTTAACTGTTTATTGTGTGTGTTATTTGTCTTAAATACTGACGCATATTCGAATGTTATGTTCGAATTCCAGCTGGCAGCTCCAGTTCATCCAGTCCGAGTTCCGGGGTCAGCTACCCAAGCCCTTCAGCCAGGGGCCTCTGGCGACCCAGACCATCCCGTCAGACATGAACGACCAGAACCGGGAGGAGCCCTCGCGATACGTAAGTCGGGGCCCCTCTGCTGGTACACCCCACTTTTATTTCTGCTCTGTCCCTCTCTCTCTAACCGCCCCCTTCACTGGATGGTGTTTTGAGATCTTCCGCTTACATGGGCCTGTTTTTCACGGTCTGCCATCTCGGTCAGACCACCTCATTGCAGCAGTATGGTTGGACAGCTTGTCGTGGGGTGTGTGTGTCTGTACCTCTGCTCTGGGAGCTCGATTGTGTCACGCACTTTCGGTACTTTGGACTTCCTGCAAACAGAACAGGAAACCAGGGCTGTAAATCATGATGAGTGTGTTGAGTCAAAGGGCAAGAAACAGACGTGGGCGTTTGCGGGCATGGACACGCCGGGAGCACGTGAGGTCTCTGCATTCTCCTCTGTGGTTCAGGGCTGTTGGCATTGCTAGGACAGTCATGCGACCGATGGCTTGTTTACCCTGCCACACTGTGACTCGGCGGTTCTGCGTTACCACACAGCTGCGTACCCAGGACGTCACACTGTGGCCTGCAGCTGGAGTTTTGGATTAGTTTAGATTGAGCTTTATTATTATTGTGCTGATTACAGGTGCAGAGTCGATGAAATGCAGATATCATGTAACAGAGTGCAAATGAAATGCATACATTAATTCACCAATCAGCTAAAAATATGAATATACATTATAGTGTATATTATAGTATATTGTGTGCAAAATAATACACAAGGTAGTCTGGAGCATAAGGGACATTTTTCAGGTCCCCAAAATTTAAACCTCAATTTTATAAAATTCGGTGAATGCAATCAAAAAACTAAGACTGCCAAAGATCTTGTATTTTATTTAGTTACGATTTGGTTAAGGTTTAGGTTGGGGAGGGGTTAAGGTTGTCATTTCTGGGATAAGGGCTATGCCCATAGAAATGAATGGAGAGTCCCTACAATGTCAGGAGGATATGAAGTTTGTGTGTGAGTTCCTGGGGGGGGGCTTTCATGGGTCAGGGATCCGTAATTGATCACCTGCAGCCCAGTCCAGTTAATCCCAGCGTCCCCCGAGCGGCGTCTCCCGCACTACTTTGGTGAGAGCCGATGGTGTGGTCGTCCTGGCAACCGTTCAGCCGTGGGGACTGGGGTGGGGGGTCATTTCTGTGAGGCGACCTTGCTTCCCGGCCAGGCACAAGACCTAAAACTGGTTTAAGCCTCCAGCAGTGCTGCGGGGGGCCTGAATGCTTTTACCCAATCGGAGCAGGTTGGTCGGGCCCCGGGAACTGGTTTGCCCATCTTTTTAGGAGGTTAGTGACTGATTTTTAGCGAGTCTCTTTGTTATTTTGCATGATCGCTTGTGGTTGGAGCTGCTATTTTGCAGAAGGACAGACTCCTGTGGTGTTTTTAGCGAGGACAGTGTTTCGGCCCCCCCTCAAAGGCAGAACAGGGGGCCTGTCTCTATCACTAAATCCTCATCTGTTGCCCGGCTGGCTTTAAGTCGCCTTTCCCCTCCCGAACCAGGTGGACGTCAGACAGTGCCATTACCTGGTGGAGCTGGACACGGAGCGGCAGACGCTGCGGGAGCCCCGCTACGCCGCCAACAAGGACGAGTGGACAGTCGTCGCATACAAGCCCTTCCTGGATGCCTCCAGGTCATTAATTGGGACGGGGGGGGTCATCTGCCAATCACGTATGTAATTGGCAGAAAAAGCCACACCCACTAATGCTAACCCTGATACTCAGATCATTGCTGATACTCAGATCAAGGCTGAGGGGGATGGTGGGTATGGGCTGATCAGCCCCCCCCCCCAGAGCAGGGCCAGACACAGCATTTACATCTTATGGAATTTCCCACAAATGGCTCTCGTTTAAAGAGTAGGCATGGGGGTGTCTCCGGACAAACGGATGCTGTTGGCCAGCTCAGTCATGCCATTTTCAAGGTGCCTTCATTCCGCTCCACATACTAGGCCCACCTCCCTTTCTCCACGTGCCTGCTCACACAGACACGCACACACACAGACAGGCGCGTGCACACATAGACGCGCACGCACGCACACACACAGACAGGCGCACGCACGCACACACACAGACACACGCGCACACAGACGTGCGCATGCACACACATGCACGCACATACAGACACACGCGCCCGGCCGCCAGTCCCGCTGCTCTGTGCGTCATTGGGGCCCTTCACTCTGCAATTAGAGGGGCAGCGCGTCTGCGGAGTGGCAGATAGCCCCGCCCCACATTGCTCTCCTCCCCCCATCTCTGCTCTCCTCTCTATCCTTCATCTTTTTATTAATTCTGCCACCATCTTCCTCCCATTCCTTTTCTCTCCAGCATCCCATCATCCTGCTTTCTTCCTGTTCCTCCCCCCCCCCTGCTGTGTCCCACCTCACTGCCCCCTTACGCTCCTCTGACCAGAGGACAGCAGGGTGGCTCTGTTCTCCTACCCAATGGGGGGTGGGTGTATGTAGGGGGGGTATGGATTGCCGGTGCCTGAGTCTGTACAGCTCTCATGATCAGTGGCTGCTTACTAAGACAATGGCCGGCTGTCTGAGCGTCACTCGGTCTAAGGCAGTGTTTCCCAACCCGATCCTCGAGGTCCCCCCGGACAGACCGCATCTTTGCTCCCTCCCAGCTTCCAGCCAATCAAGGACACCGAATACCTGCCACCGGCGTGTTTGGAACTGGGATGGAGCAAAAACGTGGACAGTTTGTCAGTCCCCGAGGACTGGGTTCTGCAACACTGGTCTAAGGAGAAGTGATCAGATTAAGCTCATCCTCTGTGCCTGGACCACAAGGACAGCAAGGGGAAAAAAGCATCGTTAGGGAATGAAATGACGCTGTAATTATTAAATGTTTCACGTAAACATATTTTGGGGTTATTCATTGCAAATTCTTGTTACAGAGGTTGATGTAAACATACCCATATTATATAATACACAACGCTGTAAATGCAAACCAGTCAGGCCATTACTAGTGTCAACAGTTAGCCAACATCACGCATTACCTGCCGGTATGATATTTTCGCGGAGGTGTGGTGCCAGGAGCTGTTTCGGCTGTCTGGAAACCAAAAAATGCATCCAATGCCAGCGGGTGAAGGTTGAGTGTAAATAAGTTACCATGGCGATTATCCCTGTATCTCTGCGCAACTGGTGTTTAGTCTGTGTTTGTGTGGAGGCCATCCAGGGAGTGTTGTCTCTGGCATCGGCTGCTAATGGCTTAATACCAGACCACAGGGCAGTGGACTAACGTCAGTGAGTTGATCCAGAAAAACGAAAGAGGCCAGTCTGTCAGAATCCACCTGGCAGTACTGCGATGGTGCAGGACCATGGAGAAGGTTAAAAAAGGCATTTATTACCGCACTGCGACCCCCCAGAATGCGCGTGCAGGCATATGCGTGCATACACACACACACACACACACACACACACACTCTCTCCTGTTATCCCCTCTGTTTCTTGCAGGCCCATTTTCACACCTCCTACTGCAAGGCCTCATGGGATGTAGTCTGTGTCCCGGACTGACGTCACCCTGCGCCAGCCCAGTACCCTGCCCACCCCCCCGCTCGCTGGCTGTGCTGAGAAATGGTGTCAGTGATTGAATCGGACAGACGGTGCGAGGCTGCCGCTAATTAGGGCACCTCGACACCGCCATTGGTGCTGCTGTGGCCCCGCCCCTCCCACACCATTTGCCCACTTTTTTTCTTTTTTTTTTTTTTTAAATCCAAGTCCCCTACCCCCAGCCTGTGGTTTTGGGGGGGGAGGCAGTGCCCTCCTGATGACTGCATTTTGGTTTCTATTAGTCCTTGATCGCTCCCGATAAACACAGTGAGGCATGACTGAGCTTCTTTGGCCCGACTTGGCAGCTGGATAGAGGGTTCGAGTGAAGTACTGGGCCCCTTCTTAATCACATTTACAGCGTCCCTGCAGAGAAGAGCCATTAGGCATTGGGGTGCTGCTAGTCTCTCTTTAGGCAAGTAGATTCGGCACTCCTAATTATCGAAGTTCAAATCTTTGGTGGTTCCATAACTATCAGTTATGCGCCATTATCAGCAGACAAAAGAGCAACATTATGGCCTTTGCGTTGATGAGTGTCACCTTTGACCCCTTCCCGATTACCATGGAGACCACCGTTGCAGTGTGGAGCCGTGGTCATTAGAGGATGCTCTTGAGCTAGCTTTGTGACCATATTTTGACAGGAAAGCATTGTCTTGGCAAGCCGCTAACTGCGTGGCTCCCCTTCGGCCGTTGTTTGCCCCGGCAGGTCGTCCCGCCTCCTCAGGGCCTTCTTCGTCCCCTTCCTGTCTGAGCAGCACACCACCTACAGCGATTACGTCATCCTCAAGCCGCGGCGGCCGAAGCCGGCCAGGAAGCGGACGCAGCCGTGACCCCGGCGACTGCAGCCTCTCGGCGTGCTCCGGGGACCATCTCTCCTGACGCTCTACCCCCCCACCCCCCACCAAGCTCAGCCACTGTCCTCGCGCCTCCTGCCCTGCCAGCATCCCGCTTTGTGCAGGGCATCTGCTGTCAGCAGCCCTTAGCCGCCCGGCCAAAGATCAAATGTGATTGGATGGCAGCCTTCTGAGAAAGGACTGATGGACAGCACTATAGACAGCCCCTGCCCCACCCCACCGCATGCATTCTGTACCACTCTCACATTCCCTTGATCTCCAGTGATGCACAACCACCTCCCCCCAAAAACCTGAAGTTCTCTGACACCCCGGCTTGCCCCTTAATGCTCCTGTCCGCCCTCTCCCAGGTTTCTCGAGATTCCAAGCCGGGAATTTCAGCGGCTGTCAATATTCCCGGGCTGTCCCCGGTCATCTCCGGACCTGTGGTCATTTGTCGTCTGTCACTTTCGGTTGTTTTATTCTGTGAACTGTGACTGTCCCACTCCACAAACGCGTGTCTCCTAACAACTCGTGGAAGGGCTCACATCTCAAGATCGTAAATGGCAGGACACTTTCAGGTTTGCCATTAACCGTACCATTTCTTCTGAGAATCATAAATCCTCGAGCGTTGGCCTGATTTTGTGACGGTCCCCGAGGGACATCAGGCTGTGTCTGTTGGATGTTTACATTTGGACCATCTTGTGTATTGTGCAAGAAAATCTGAGCAAGTGTTAACTGTGATTATACCATCATGGAATAAAAGCTTGTCTTAATGAATAAAAAGCCCTAAATGATTTTTCTTGTGTGTTCAGGTAGCAGCAGATGGTGCAGCTATGGGTGTAATAGCAATAATTGGAACAATGAATATTTTAAGTTATTGACATAGCTAAAGTAATAATTGAGTTAATATGCATTTATTTCAATTAGCATGTGTTTTGGAGGGTGTGTGGAATATTATCAGTGTGATACAGCCTGTAATGTGAATAATACAGAGAGTAAGATACACAATACAAGGCCAGAAAACAGAGCAAACGTCACATTACACACTGAACGGGGTCCCTTAAGAAAACCCTTCATCTGAGTTCTTGTTAGACCTAGATTTAGAATAACTCTTGTTGGGGTTGTTGTTATATAGTCAGGTTTTGCTGCTGGTGGGCTCCTGCAGTGCCTGGCCTGGACTGGTGCCGTTTCCCCTCACTCAGACTCTGGTGCCGTAATGCAGCAAGCCAGAATCATGTGGTACAGACTACGCTTATCTCCCTGGAACCTCTACAGTGAGGTGGACACCTGGACATCAGCAATCGAACAGATGGCTGAAACATTCCGGGGCGTTGGGGCTCGGCCTTTGTCATGGGACAAGCTTCCAGGGCCTCCTCCTACGTGTCTGTGGTTTCTGTTGTATAGTTTGTACAGCAGGGACACAGTTGTGTGTGTGCGTGGTATACTTTGGAAAGCAGGAACACGTGGTTGCTGTTTGTGTGTTCTAATTTGTAATGGCTTAGGGATTGATAATGGAGTCTAATGTGTGTGAGAGTGAACTGTGTACAAATGTGTATTTATTTGTAAAGTAATACCGTACGTGTGTGTGTGTGTGTGTGTGGTCGAGGGAGATTAGGGTCCCCATGCTGGAGACTAATGAGGAAGTGTGATCCCTTTAAAGCCCGCTATTGACACAAACCCCAATGACGCAGAGACCCCTTTGGAGAGAAAAGGAGGGGAGCTTTATATATATAACACGCACATATTTTCCAGGCACTCTTCTCACCCTGTTTATTATTACAGTCTTAATCTCCAGGAGAAAGCTTCTGCTTGAAAGTTTGCTTAATAAAACTACTGTCTAATACATCAGCCAGGAGAAATGTGCTTGAATTATATTAACCCATTCACACCTGGTGTTTTATGTTGGCACACAGGATGGGGAAAAATGAGTTTTCATGATTTTGCTTCCCATCTCTGTGAAAAGTACATTAGAACATGGGTGGATGGATGGATGGATATTCTACTTGCCCAATAATGACTAGTCAGATGCCCCAGGGTCACTGGGCACAACCTTGTTTGTTAGATCACGGCACATACAAAGGGGATTGTGAGGATTTGTTAACAGGAAAAGCCCCTTTGCTTAATTGATGCTTTATGATGCTCTGTGTGTGAAGATCAGCGGTATCCCGCCCTTTGCCGGATCTCGGGCTCCGGAGTCAGGAAAGAGGCAATACGGACCCGTCAAAGGAGACGGACAGAGATCGTTCCTGGTCGGGGCCCACGGTCTCTAGGAGCTCTTTCGCTGATATACAGCACTTCATAGCACACGTCTGTGCCATGAGCCAAAGGCAACAGCAGCTCCCATCCTCCTCCTCGGCTGGAAGGAAGCGGGCTTTTCCAGTTTCTGTGCGCCTCGGGAGAGCCGGCCCGCTTGGCCTGGAAGGACGGGAGCATTTTCGGCGCGCCGGTACCCCACCTCTAATTCCTCTGCACATTTGTTAAGTTTCGAAATAATGCAAATTGGTGCAAAGAGGGTGGCACCAAGAAGCAGTACGTCCCAAACGTAGCGGGGAAAGTTTCTTGTTCTCACAGACACATGTAGAGGTGACAGCAAGCTTGGGGGTGGGGGTCACAGCAGGTAGTGCCCCTGGGGGGTTAAGTGTCTTGCTCAGGGGCCCACCCGCAAGTGACTATTCTGCTGAGGCCAGGGCTCAAACCTCTGATTTCAGGCGTCGAGGCTTAACCTGCCAGTCGACACACCGCACCTTCCACTTCTGCTCCTTCCTAGCTCCAAGCACACTTGAACCAGATAATCAAGTGACCAAGAACAGTAAACGCCTGGTACAGCTTTGTTGGGAGCTAAGAAAGACCAGAAATGTGGACTGATTGAGGCTCCCCAAGGACCGGGTTGGGAAACGCTGCAAAATAAACGTAGTTCTGGATTCAAACTGGCAACCCAATGGCTCATGCTGAAAGTAGTAATCTGTTTGGCTCATAATGGCCTAAAAATAGTCTATTGTCGTCTATTGTAATTTAAAGTATTGGCTAGATAATTAATTATAATGAATTTGTAAGTGCTTAACCACCTGTGTTGTACGTTATCTTGTGTTGCTAAACTGCCAGCTAAACTAGGGTCAAGCATCCAGGGGATGTAAGGCTTCTAAGCCAATCGTTCCTGTCGTCTTTGCATTTTAGATCTTTCTTAGTATTTCTGACCTGGAAAATAATTGACATCATGTTCTCTGCTTGTATGACATTATAATCTATATTCTCTCCAAAGGGAAGATTGCTTATGATGTTTGAAAGACGGTCAGAGGTACAGAGTACAATTGTGTACATGAAATTGTCTGAAAATCGGCGTTCTGTCTCAAAAGAAAAATCTGTCCCAATTTCACGAGAGCAGCAGCTCCAATAACAGGTTAGTGTTTGCGATGGCAATTTTCTAAATTGCATCCATAAACTTTAAAATGAAATGCAATTAAAATATGATCACCGAACTAGTTGTTCTGGTACAAATGTTTTTTTTTTATTTTAAAAACAGCTTTTTGAATCTTTTGAGTCAATATGCTGGCTGGTAGTAAACTTTGTGGCTGTGGAAACTTTGCTACTCTGATGTGGCCAGAATTTGGTCATTGTAGAGAAAGAGTAACTTATTACGTGATACTGCCAGAAAGAACATGTCTCTGGGCTTGATGAAAGTACTAGCACTCATCTCTCTGTAAGCTCTCAAAAGTAGCATTTTTCTCTTTTGTGTTGACAAACACGTGTGCTCAGGTTGAGTGCGGCCTGTTGATAGCATGAATTATGGATGCTGTGGTTTTAATCAGATGGGAACTGGTGAATAAATGACATGAGCATGCTTTTATCACTAGGACAGGACAGATGGCGGGGATACGTTTTGATCGTGTCCTCAGCTCTGATCTGTCCGTGCCATTTGTGTTTCCCTCAATGCTCATTGTAACCTGTGACGTCCGGGATCGCTGCCAGTTTGACAAACCGGCCGATTGAACATGCAGTAATTCCTCTTGGAAAATTCGGATCTTCTCACAATGCGGTTAAAGTCTGTGGTGCATATTTATTCCAGGGTGGGTAATTTTTACTCCACTCTTTAAAAATTAAAATGTGCGCGAAGAACGCAACTTATGCACCCCTGCTATACGGCTTCATCATACGCGACAATGCAAATTTCTCAGCCAGAACATTTGGCCTGTGATTATCTATAGTTACACCGGAGTAACATGCGTTCTGGTTATGTCTTTATATCACCACTGTATACGGCAGGACCTCCAGGAAATTGTTGCCTTTCCCGCACAGGGATGAGCAGAAACATGCAGACGGAAAATTGGGAGAAATTAGAGACAGGTTCAGCAGAGGCTGCCAGATGCTCTCGAAAAAAAATAAAGCCGGCCCAGTATGCATGCACGAGGAAACGCCAAAGGACACAAGCTCAGATTTAGAGGAGAAATATGCCCTGGGAATTGAGCTCCTTATGAAGAACGTAAGAAAGGCACTTATCAGAAGTATGCACGGTGGATTTTAAATTGCGGGCCCTTTGAGAGCAGGATTGTTCTGACGTCATTCGCCATGGCCTCAAGCTACTTCATTACTACCAGAACAGTGCATGCTCACTGCCTTTCACTGCATGTAATATTCTCTGTCTTTTTATGGTTTAATAAAGATATTTTAAAATTGTCGTAGATTAAATGAATATCTCGTTTAATTTCCGCAATATGTTCCAGAAGGGAAGAAATGCAGGACGTTCTTGAGGAACGGGTTGACAGTGATCGATCTGACTGCACCTAATAATGATGTTAGCATTTTTTTCACCCACTGGATACTAATTTGCCTTTCTGATATGAGCACTAGATAACTGTAGTGAAACCGGCATTTGGGTATAATGATATTGTGCGAATGTCCGTCACTGAATATTTCAATGGCAAAACTGGTTTCTGTTTATGCAGGGATCGGAGAGCCAGCACGATACATTGCGGGAATGGGAGTAAATGTTAACTGAGGACACACATTAACCGATCGCAGCTAAATATGGTAGTCTTTTCGAGTATGACAAAAGTCCATGTCACGGCAATTCTGTCTTAGCGTGGTCCAAAATAAAATTTGTTGGTTGTGCATTGCCGAGACACCGCTGAAAATGTTTGCTCGGCTAACACGGGTGCCCTCGATGATAACCCAAACACCCAGGAACGACGCAGCACCATCCCACGGGCATGCGGGTGGGGCGGCCAGCCGCTCCTTTCGCATGCCTGACATTGTTGACGTAAGATCCGGCCAATCAGCGTCAAAGGAGCAACCGCTGGCCCGTCGTGTCCTCCCCAAGAAACCCCGTAGCGTAGGCTAGCCGGAAGTAGTGAATAGTATCCAAAATGGCAGGCGCCGACGGAGACGATTCTCTTTACCCTATTGCTGTGCTCATTGACGAGCTCCGGAATGAAGACGTTCAGGTAAACTTAAATAAGATTTTGTACGTGTTGGGCACGACTTGCACGTTTTTCTGAAAAGTATTTAGCCGGCTATAAAACGATTCTCTTAGGCTATAGCTAGACGGTTCTGCCGTGGCCTCGCAAAAATAGCAGCCGGCAGCCGGCTAGGCTAACGCGGCGGACGGCGTCTGTGGCGGGTTCCTTGTAGTCGGTAAAAGTAACTTTCATGCCGTATACCAGTTCAATCTGAATTTGCACCTCCGGTACATTTAACATGCAGCTGCTGTCGGAGCTCCGGTGCGGGTCGGGTTAGCCGTTAGCCGTTAGCCCGCCGCGCGACGTAAAGCAGGCCGAGAAGCCTGTCCGGGACGCCTTTTTACTGCTCCGAGTCACATTGACTCGGTTTAATATTGTTTCCTTTTAATAAACGATACGGGTTGATTACAAATACGTGCCGTATTTTTGTTGGAATGGACTCGCCGCCCGATGTGGTTTCCTCCTCACTAACCGGGCGGCTTATACACGGAGCACTGTCCAGGGCCGCGGGGATGGCACGGCCTCTCCTTGGACGTATTTCAGGGTCTTCCTGGGGCTCGGATACTTCTGTCACGCTGCTTCTAAAGAAAGAAGACGAGTACCGACGAATTTTGATTTTATTATAACCGTATTCCGCGTGCTGCTGTGCTGTAAGTTTATAGATTTTGCAAATGATCAGCTTTTAAGAATGGTTTGTTTCGGCCTGTTACACTAGCATTATACACTTGAGACAACGAAAAATACCGTTATTTGCAGTTTTATGTCGGATAATATAAAATGGTTAAACCCACGTAAGCCTACGTTGAATAAACATTTCATTGCAATTAGGGAATATCGATATCGAAAATGGCTTTTTTTAAGATTGCGGCGTTTTTGCCTTCAGGTGCTTTCTGGTAAATTTTGCATTTCTGCCTTGATTGTAGTATTTTGTAGGTTTAAACATCATGCTGAAGGAGATGAGAACTCTTCCCCCCCCCCTCCGGTTAGCTCCTTCGTGACCTGCCTTCTTTAAATGAAAACGTAGAGCAGTTTTGTAGATTAAATGTCATGTTTGAGCTCATGGCTATTTTGACCTTATTGTCTGTCTACTGAAGTATTTCAAGTGGGGTGAAGTAAGGAATTCTTCCTGAAGATGTACTTTGGTTCTTTTACGTACCTCTGTTTTCTCTATGCATTGGTTTGAGTATGACTAACGCATGCTAAGCAGACTTTTAGCTGTGGAAAAGCTCCCTTGATGCACCAATGTATGAATTGCAGGTGGGTGTTACAGCTAATCTGTTGCCATGGTAGCCTTAGTCTGAAGATTGCTCTTCCCAGCTAAATATACCTTGGACATACTGCAGCTCTGAAGTAATTGTAAATAGATGTACTTTCCTACCAATAAACCAAAAGAGCTGTATAAAGACCTTTTGCTTTTAGGTCTGAAACGGAATTTTAACCAGTCGGATGGTTGTCTTCACACAAAATAAGGCTTTTAATAGTCTGCCTTTATGATTCGAGGCCTTCTCTGAGGAAGCCTTTTCCAGCTTTGTAGCTGCAGTCAGGGTTGGCAGCTGTGCTGGCATTCATGAATTCTGTGTTCAGACTGAAGGGTACTGTCGTGCATAAATTTTAACTCGTCTTCCCCTCTTCCACAGTTGCGGCTGAACAGCATCAAGAAACTGTCCACCATTGCCCTGGCTTTGGGCGTCGAGAGGACGCGTACGGAGTTGCTTCCCTTCCTGACTGGTGCGTGCCACTGCATATTGCTTGGGCTTCCCACTTGTTGTACATTAGTCTTTTTGTTGGTGCGAGGGGTTGGAGGGATGATCGATGGTGGCAAACAGGAATTCTGCAAATATTAAATCCATAAGCAGGTGACTAGTGTTTTTCAAATAAACATTGTAGTCTTTACAGAGGGATTGTTTACAGATGTGATTTTGTAATCCAACATTAAAGATTTTTTGGCAGTTCCACATGTACATGGCGACCTGTGGAAACCTTGGTTAGAGAAGCCTGGTGGGCATGTTGCCATGGTTAATGTTTCGTCAGCTGGCTAGTACCAACATGCAATCGTAGTGCCAGCTCTCATGCCCAGTTTCATGCTTCATCAGACACCATATATGATGAGGATGAGGTGCTCCTTGCCCTGGCTGAGCAGCTGGGCAACTTCACCATGCTTGTGGGCGGGCCAGAGTACGTCCACTGTCTCCTGGTAAGTCACAACGCCATTTTCTCTGTCTCAAGCCAAATGTGCATAACAGTAGATGTCATGGCTGTATGTGATATTGGTATTTTGGTGTAAATCTATTTGTAATATTGCAAAATAAAGCCGAGGTAACCACGTTGAGACAAGCTCCCAGACAGGGTGAGCAGAATAGCCTCCGCTCACATGTGTACCTTTGCTTTCCTTACAGCCTCCCCTGGAGAGCCTGGCCACTGTGGAGGAGACAGTGGTGCGGGACAAGGCTGTGGAGTCGCTTCGCAAGATCTCCCACGAGCACTCTCCTGTGGACCTGGAGGTGCACTTTGAGCCCCTGGTGAAGCGTCTGGCCAGTGGTGACTGGTTCACCTCCCGCACCTCAGCCTGCGGCCTCTTCAGCGTCTGCTATCCCCGCGTCTCCAGCACAGTCAAGGCGGAGATTCGCCAGTGAGTTTTGCCGGTGTCTGACCTGCCGCTGAATCGGTACTGAACAGTGCCTTGGATGGACCTTAAATGTACGAGAAACACTGAAGCAGTAAGGTTCTGCAAATAGCAATCAGACATCCATTAATTATTATTTTTTTTATATATTGTGCTTTTGTTACACTTGAAGACGCTTTACGATACACAAGTGGTTTAGCAGTCTTTCGGCTGAGGTTATGTATGTATTTGTTTTGGATGTTTCTCGGTTTGACTTTCTAGTAAAAGCTGAGTATTGTGTGGTTGTTTTAATGTTCCAGCCTTATTATTGAAGGATAGTTGCACGGCACTGTAGGGTGTGCCCAATGTGTGTATCGTGTGTGTGATGGGGTGCCCTCGTGTCCGCAGGCATTTCCGCACGCTGTGCTCAGATGACACTCCTATGGTGCGTCGTGCCGCTGCCTCCAAGCTGGGCGAGTTTGCCAAGGTCCTGGAGCTGGAGTATGTGAAGAGTGACATCATCTCCCTCTTCACTGCTCTTGCCTCGGATGAGCAGGTATTGTCCTTTTGCTGCTTAGAGGTGGGCGGTTAACACTTGGAAATCATGGATCTTACGCAGTTGTTGAATGGATTGGGGTTGGAGGGCTTGTGAACTGATCGTGAATAACCAACTGAACATTCCATAGACATCACTTCAAAAGCTGTCTCAATTGCTGTTTTAAGGTCAATGATCTCATACAGTGCTTGGGGAAGCTCTATTGCATCGGATTGTAATGCTAAGATGGGTCGCCATTTCTAGTGGCACTGGCATGGTCCTGGGTTGGAGTGGCTTCATTTGATGGTTGGGCTTACCCCTGCAGGACTCTGTGCGCCTGTTGGCAGTAGAGGCCTGCGTCAGCATTGCCACACTGTTGCCCCAAGAGGACCTGGAGACCCTGGTAATGCCAACCTTAAGGCAGGCTGCAGAAGACAAGTCCTGGAGGGTGCGCTACATGGTGGCGGACAAGTTCTCAGAGGTGAGGTGACACTTCAGATGATGGAATACAGATGTTATTGAATGCATGATCCTTGATGGCATAACCCATGTGGCATGAAGACTCCATATCTGTGCAAGTGAACACCCATTTCTCAAATCTGGCTTAAGTCAAATGGTTGCCCTTGTTAACCGTGTTGTAGGATTACTTGTCTTCCATTTCCAAGGGCTGGTGTCTGTGCGAGTCTTCCCGGTCTGTAAAGAATCATTTGAGATTGCTGAAATCACTTTGTCATTTTTGCATTTTTCTCAAGTACTTTTTGGGCTAATTCATCTAAACCAGTGTTTCTCAAACCTTGCCCTGGAGTACCTCCTGCCAGAAAGTTTTCCACACTTCCCGTACCACCATTTTTATGTCATTAAACACCTGATACTAATTAAGGTCGGGCTGGAGTGAAAATTTTCTGGCAGGTGGTAGTCCAGGAACAGGATTGAGAAACGCTGATCTAATGAAGGTAGCAGCAAAGCTTTATTAGAGATGTCTTATACAACACATATGATCCACTTCTGTTTCATAGGCATGAAACATTTTTGCTGCCTTTGCCAGAAATTTGATTGGCCGTGTAGTGTTTTTAGAACCAAATTTTACCGTGATGAGACGCAGTTCTAGATAAGCCGCCGGTTGGTGGTTCTGTTGCGTAATGTGACTGGAACATTTGCCTTTGTGTCCAGGTGTGCTGTACCTGTCACTCCCTTTAATTCATGAAATATTAGGTTATTACCGGCTTTTTAAAAATTTATACTTAACAATAATTGAGATTTGAGATACTTTATTGATCCCCGTAGGGAAATTTACTTTTCACCTCTCCCAACCTTGCTCTCCATTAGAGCCAAGCTTGGCCGTAAAGGGCAGCCACTTGTGCAGTGCCCAGGGAGCTGGGGGTTAAGGGCCTCAAGGGCCCACAGACGGTCAGAGGCTGGGCTTGAACCGGCAACCTTCCGATCACAGGCACAGAGCTTAACATGCTGAGCCATAGTCTGCCCTAAATAAAAGTGTAGTGTTGGATTCCTCAGTAGCAGGTGACTCAAGTTGTCATGCATCAGGTAGTAAAGGTTATTTACAGATCTTGTTTGGTAAGTTGTTACCATCTGTTGCCAATGTTAATCACCCTAGCCTTATCACTGGTAATCTCTGCTGTTTACCATATCCTACTACTCTACTGTTAATTCAAGCAGTTTAAATACTGTAGGTAAGAGTGTAGCTCTTAGGTATAAGGTCGCTGCTCATCTCCACTGCCTGTTGGCAATACACCTGCTTGGTCTGAGTAACATGACTGATAGGAAGAAAATATTATATACTAGCTATAGCATGCACGAAATTTTATAGTCTCCTTAAATGACGGGACGTGGTGAAATTCAGAGATCTCTGCATGAGTCCTCTCCATCTGTGCCTGATGCACTTAACAACCTGCTTCGTCGTAATTTTCCTACATCACTCATGGCTGTTCACGACTATAGCACGTTGATGGCTCATGCTCATTTCTGGATTTTTTTTTTTAACTCTATGGGACCTTTTTATAAAACTGCTATGCAAATGGTAACGATATACCACTTCCTCCCTGGCACTCCAGCTTCAGAAAGCTGTGGGGCCCGAGATCACCAAGAATGACCTAGTGCCAGCCTTCCAGAACCTGTTAAAGGACTGCGAGGCCGAGGTCCGGGCTGCGGCGGCCAATAAGGTCAAAGGTGAGTGAAGTATGCTGGTCTTCATACGGAAGGTCGCTTTATCAAATTTGAGGGCATTGTGATACTGTTTGGAGGATGTTCCTTCGTTGATACTAAAAATCCTGTTTTCAGAGTTCTGTGAGAATTTACCAGAAGACAGCAAGGAGACCATTATCATGACTCACATTCTTCCTTGTGTCAAGGTAAGGCTGGATGCATGCCGTCTTGGAGGCCTGATGCTTCAAGGCTGCCGCTCTTCATGTGTGTATGATCCATGGGTGTATGATGTTGAACAGCTATAAGGCATCACAATGTGGCACTTCTAGAGGTGTTGGTCTGCTTTTCTTTTTTTTATCCAAGCAGTCTACCTGCAGGGATTATGAAGTTTGGTATAGAGAGAGATTAGCACAACAGTAAGGCAGTTCTAGAAAATGTGCTTTGATTTCAGACCAGTTGAAGGGTTGTTAGTGCTGTTTTTTTAGTGCCTCGTATTTCGTTTCCTGATCTCTGTGGTCAGTTCCCTGAAAATGAGTTCTTGGAGTTCATGGATGTTGTTCCGGAGGAAGCTGAAGCAGAATGATCAGCTTGAAGCTCCGGTCGGTCTGGACCTGATCCAGGTCTGTGATGAAGGGCTGCAACGCGGTGCCCGCATGATTGTGGTTCACCTTTCCCAGAGCTTGGCTAATCTTTTCATGGTCCAGTGCTGGTTAATCGCTGCGTTTCTAAAGTAACTGGCTAGTACTGATAAAGAAGTGTTTTATGAATAGTTGAACTAAGCAATTCATTGGTTTCGGAAAGAGAGGTTAGTGGTTTTTGGAAGTTGGCTCGTGCCGCCAAAGTCTGTGTCTAGGCCACTAATCGTTGGAGGACAAGGAGAGTTTGCCTCAAAGTGGGGCACGTCATCTTGGCTGCTGAAATGCAAGCCGCAGCAGGCCCCTCTGTGGTTGTCCGCATGTCACAGAGTGCCGCAGCATGCTGTGTGTTAACTCGCAGCGTGCTTCGGAAGTCATGCCAGAAAATGACTTTTCCTTTCTGTCCCTGACCCAGTCTCAGGCTGCGTTGTGAAATGCTAAGGTTTATTTATTTATTTTTAAACTTTGTGCTGGTTCAAGAAATGCATTCTTTCCACTGGCCATGCTTGGAAGCACAACGCAGAGTATTTTGATTAAGTAGGAATTGGTGTGTGTTGGCCATATGTTTTGTGTCGATTTTACAAATGAGCGCGGCACCGGGCTAATGATCTGCCCGCTTCCCCGCTTCGTGTCGCGAAATCTCACGGCTTAAGTGGGATAAAATGCTTTTGAAGGCATAGAGAAGGCTGCCCAAGCCTTTGGAAAATCTGCAGAGGATGACATCTTGGATATCATTTCATGGCATTAACTGTGAACTTTGCTCTCTCCTAACCTATAGGGGGTGCTATAGGTTTTTTGAATTGCTAATAGCCCTGAAGAAACGCTTTGCTTTAAATTTTTCCTCTTTATGGTTGTTGAAATGTTGGCATTCTTTATAACCTTTGCTTTAAATATAAAAAATGCTGTAGTTTCCTGTTCAGCTCACCGATTACAGTAAAAATGGAAGTAGATATCCAGTTTCTGCTTTGCAAAGCTAGCATCTAAGGCTCTGTATTAGTAACCATATTTTATTGCAGCCTTAAACGTAGTTCAAGGATTGCGTACAAATTTCCAGTCAGGGAATCATCTTTCGTAGCAATAGGCTTAAGATGTGAGTCTGTCGTGGGGATCAGGTTTATTAAATGACTTTGCTCTGTTGATCCTGGCAGGAGCTGGTGTCTGACACAAACCAACATGTGAAGTCTGCCTTGGCATCTGTGATCATGGGTCTGTCCACCATCCTGGGCAAAGACAACACCATCGAGCACCTGCTGCCGCTCTTCTTGGCTCAGCTGAAGGATGAGGTATGCTCCCGCCTAAAAGAAATTCTGGGATGGTTCTGCTCAGTGCTGCATTTCAAGATTCAAGAATTTTATTTGTCACATGCATGGATGTACAATCAGTGACGTGAAATGAATTTGACCCTAGATTAGGCTTGGCCACCTTCCTTGTATAGGCCTGGTAGATAGCTGGTAGTGTTTTTCTTTAGAAGGTCATGCTAGGTGAAAATCGGAGAAGCCCTTGAGCTCTTGACTGGAGTAGCCACCTCTGGCATGAGCTCTAGGTTGTTTTCGCTGCTGTAATATTAATGAAATGGCTTTGATTTGTGGGCCACCTGGGGCTAAGTGGTAATCTGTACAGTTCTGTTTGCTTGAGTGGTCCTGCCTCACCAGGAGCTCAAAGCTTCATGCTATGGTTTAAAGTGGCCTTGGAGAGCCAGAAAAGCATTTGGTGTGGGGATCAAAGCAGGAGTGCCCTGCTTGCCATTCAGTTTATTTTAGTATTTTTTTTTTTTTTTTTGTATTCTGATAATGTTGCTATCAAGAGTGGAAAGGTGCAGTTGTCCTTGGGCTGAAGCAGCTGCTCAGAAGCCATTAAGGCAGCGATGACAAGGCTCCGTAAGGTTCCCCAGGTGTGGAGCCACAGAGCCCGGGAACAAAGGGGAACAGCTGGCTGCCTGCGTCACTTTCAAACCCCCCCCCCCCTTCCCCAACCGTATTCCTGTCCACCTCCAGCAGTGAGTCATTAGCTTAGCCTGTACAGGGAGCTCCGAGACAAAGCTGCTGCTTCCTCTCCCTGTATCCCTGTAGTCTTCCCCAGAGTGCCTGAGTCAGCTGCTTTCCTTGCTCTTCCCCTTATTGTGCCCGCATGCTGAGTCAGTCACGGACAGTCTTGGGTAACTGCGATACTGTACTTTAGCCAATTTGTAAATATTTTTGTGGCGTTTACTGGATGGATATCCCGTTTCTGTGGCTTGTAAATCAAATCAGCTTTTCTGAGTTGTCGAGTATGTAGCTGTGGCAGTGATTTCGGCCTGTTCTAAGACCCAGAATAGCTGTGACCTCCTATGTGTTTTCCCTGTTCCTGTCCTTTTTTCTTTCCCTTAACCACCCTGCCCCCCCCCGCCCCCTTACTTGCCTCCCTAGTGCCCAGAGGTTCGTCTGAACATCATCTCCAACCTGGACTGCGTCAATGAGGTCATCGGCATCCGCCAGCTGTCCCAGTCGCTGCTGCCCGCCATCGTGGAGCTGGCCGAGGACGCCAAGTGGAGGGTGCGCCTGGCCATCATAGAATACATGCCCCTGCTGGCGGGCCAGTTGGTGAGTCGCTCCACCTGCAATCTGACAGCTGTGCTTGGATATATTTTTGCAGTATTCTCACTACCCAGGTCACGTTTAGTTATTCTTTGGTTGTGGTGAGATTTTTTTTTTTTTATGCATCACTGTTTTTACTCAGTCATGAATTGTCAGTGTTTAATGAATTTTCCTGTCCTGTCCAAGGGTGTGGAATTCTTTGATGAGAAGCTGAACTCCCTCTGCATGGCGTGGCTCGTTGACCATGGTAAGTGTTAGTTTTTTTTTTTTTTTTGCATGGGCACCTCTGTGTTGCAGAGATCTAACCTAAAAAGCTGCAAAACACTGGTAAAAAAAAAAGCTTTGGAAGTGATTTGACTTTATGAATTTAACAGCCCCCCCCCCCCCAATCACCCAACGGAGAGTGTACTGAATATTGAGCACAGCCATATATGCTATGAGGTTTTTAGCACAGTTTTGACTGTGATTGTCATTTGTGGCACATGGTGCACCATATATCTGCACGCATGCTTGTCTCAAAAGACGGAAGCCCTGGGGGGCCACACTTGGCTGGATGCCGAGCCTCGCTTATTTCCAGTGGTGGGGGCTGATGAGCAGGCCAGTGTTCCACTATGGACTGCCAGGGATCGAGTATGTAGGCCAGGGCAGCAGAGACTGTGCACAAACAGGGTGCTCTGTCCTGACCCTTCCAGATGCTGCGTAATCCTGCTGCTGTCCTGAAAGGACGAGCCAAAATATAAACTAATTGCACCATAATGTCTTGAGTGGAAATGCTGGTTAAGAGTGTCTTGTTCCTGGATGGAGTACTGTTGATATGGCTAGTACTGAATTGGCATAGTCGGCACTAATGTCTCCTCTGCAATATTTGGTATCTTTTTTTCCCGTTGCCCAAGAATGACTTGCATCTAATTTCCATCTTGCACATTTTGGACGGTGAGATGGATCTAAGAAAGCCATCTTAGGCTGAGCTTGGCTGGGTTGCATAAGAGGCCTGCACACCACCTCCAGGGGTCTATCCCAGTGACCCCATTCTGGGCAGGGTACACTGCTTGTTGGTGAGGCAGAAGTTAAGTTGTATATCCTTACCTACGGACATGTGCTGTGGGTCTTGCCTGAAAGAACAAGGTCACAGGTACATGTGGCCGAAATGGGGTTTCTCTGCAGGGTTTCTGGGCTCACTCTCCATGACAGAATGAGGAGTTTGGAGATTGCGAAGCACTGCTCCTTCAGATTGAGAGGAGTTGTTTTGGGCATCTCGTATGGATGCCTTCTGGACCGCTCCCGAGGGGAACTGTGCTGGTGGCAGACCCAGGACCTGGGATGATGTCCATCCTAGGGGACCCATAGACATGAATCTACTATGCAAAGGGAGCTCTGGTCTGACTTGGTTACCATGCTGTCACCATGGCCAAAGAAATTACAGGGACTATGGCCTTTAACTATCTGAAAATCCCAATGAAGAAGTGAGGCATGGGTTCTTTTCTTTATTAGTAAATGGCTGGTT
>JAODKN010000039.1:17674398-17684450 GCA_026774425.1 Petrocephalus zakoni | reverse complement strand
CCCCCCCCCCCCCCCCCCCCCCCCCCCCCCCCCCCCCCCCCCCCCCCCCCCCCCCCCCCCCCCCCCCCCCCAGCATTAAGCCGAAGTGTGTCCCTATTGGCCATGCATCTACTGCTGGCGAGCTCATTCAGGACCATAGGTAACCCAGGAGACCGAGGAAACATCCTGTTTTAATCAACTGTTCAGTATGAGAGGAATGCAGCGCGCACGGCGCTGACTGCAGGCTGCCTGGCTCTGCGGGCGGGCGGGCGGGCTGCTGTAGGATCGCACTCCGCACATTCTGTTCCCTTTACCGCGGAGCGATGGCCAGGGGGGAGCGCCCCACCACGGTCCCCATCAAAAGCTCGTTAACCTCCCCTGCCCAAGCTCCCATGCAAAAGCTTCCCAAACAAAGGCGACATTCACGCAGCAAGAACAAATCTGACAGCATGACTTGTTAACTTTGCTCGCGCTGATCCCTTCTTGGAGAACCTGTCAGAATATGGCCGCGGGCCAAAGGATCGGGACTGGCCGTCTCTCATTGGCCAAACATTCCTGTTACCCACAGGCAGCAGGCCCCCAGGCCTGGTAGATGAATTGAGGCAAGGCCGGGTACTTTGGAGATCACATTCTTATTTCCTCACAGTCAAATTTCGAAATATGTGTCCAACCCGTTTTGTGCCCCCCCCCAAGCCGGTTCCTACCTTCGCTCATGAAGTAGGGGATCCGGAAGCGTCCCTCCAGCACGCGCTGACGCAGCACGGGCAGCGTGGGACCGTCGAATGGGAGGGCGCCACACACCAGCACGTAGAGGACCACGCCCATGCTCTGCGTGGACAGCACATGTGGCGTCAGTGCATTCTCTGCAAGGACAGCGGGGCATTCCACGCTGGTGCTCTTTGACACCAGGCGGTGTACCATGTACCCGGGAGAGGGGGGGTGGGGGTAAAATGCGTCACAGCCAGGCACTCCTACTATTTCTGCAAATAGTGCATTAACCCTGAGCGCTCCTGCTCACCTCCCGTCTACGGATAGACTTGCACCTTCAGGAGACACTCAGACACACAGGTACAAATCCACCAGGAAAGAAGCAGACTACAGGCAACACCATCACTCAGGGATGGTGAATTCGGGTGGGAATCCTCCCATGGCAGGAATAGAGTGCGGGATGGAGCGCACGGCGTCCCCTACCCAGATATCCAGCTGGGGGCCCTCATACTGCTGGCCCTCGAAGACCTCTGGGGCAGCGTAGGGGGGGCTGCCGCACCACGTGGCCAGAGGCTCCCCCGGCTGAAAGAAGTTGCCGAACCCGAAATCTGCGGGCGACAGGAAGGTGGGCCGGTTGGAAAAAAAAAAACCTCACAAATACCCAAACTATGAAAATGCGGAACGAGAGGACGTCTGGTTCTGCTCAAGGACACGTGCAGCCATTGTGTAGGTTGCATAAAGGATAGCATATATACGGCTAAGTCAGGGAGGAATGCACGCACACACACCCCTCTGCTGAGTGACTGAAGCGCCGAATAAGAGGTCAAGGGAAAGGAGGGAGAATCCCCAGGGCAGAACACGAGGCCCGCGGCGAGCATGAGGTGCAGTATTTCTGCTCTACAGTGCGGCAATTCTAAGGTACACGGCAGCGAGCAGCTCCCATTGGACAGAAACGAACGAAACCTCGCCGCTGGTCTCGTTCTGCTTGCTGTCTTGCCAGCAGAGAGATTTAACATCACCCCGCCCCATCCTGATGCCCCCCCCCATAGACACACATCACCAGGATGATGGCATCCCAGCATCTCACATGCACATGCACTCGAGTGCGCACACAAATCCTGTTACACAAGCAGGGAGAGACGGTGTGCAAGTCACAGCAACTGAAAGCCAGTGAAACGAGAGCCGACAAAGAGCACGGAACGGGCTGGAGATATCCCATAATTTCACTGTGGGGGGGGTGGGGGGTGGGGTGCACCTGTACAAGCAGCCAAGGATCAAGAAGAGAGGTGACGGGGTCAGCAGAGATTGGGGTCAATTACGTGCATTTGTTTGATTTTTAAAATGATTCACATGTTGCCTCTGAAAAAGGGACCCCAGCTGTGCCCCCCATGTGGAGAGCCCCCCTTAGCCTCCCCCAGCACCACACCCATTACCCCCACCCTATTTCCTCAGATCTTGTGGCGGAGATTGATTTGAAATAACCCCTGTAACAGCTGCATAATAAAATGGTAATACGGGGTATAACAACTACAGAGGCCATTATAGGTGTGGCACACTCAGGGAGGGGGGGTCACAGTCACATGTCCCCTGGCCCCCCCGCCTTGGGAGATGTGCTCATCAGAAGGCACTGCAGGATCGGGAGCCAGGATGACCAGCGAGTCACACCAGCTCACAGCGGATGTCACATACGGGAGCCGACATATTTGTGACTAAAGCGTGGAAACAGACAGAACGGTAGCATACAACTGGTTGGGTGGGGGTGGGTCTTACGGACAGTGCGAGCTGAGGGGGGGGCGGCACCATGTCACCCGTATGACTGAGTACGGCATCCCAGCTAATGCGATTACTACAGTGTCTCTCTTAATACGCTTTCAGCACTTCTGATAAACATGCCCCCCACCCTCCCTTCCGTAAGCCCTGCGGATCAGACCCCCCCCCCCCGGAATAAATGAGGGAGTGTGTGGGGAGGGATCATTCAAATTGACAGCATCAAGGTGAGACGAAAGTACAGCCGGGACATGGCGCGGATGCACTGACCCAGTTCACGGCTGGAATACTGAGCAGGCTGGTTGACGTCAATACCCCACCACTGCCCAGAGGTGGGCACCCGGAGGGGGATGGCGGGGGCTATCAAGGCGCTCCCTGCTCTCCTCCTTGCCCCCCGCCCCCGCACTAAGAATTGCTCACTAGCCAGCATCAGACGACATTCTCCAGAGCATCAGGCGCATTTCCTGCACACCGCATGCCTGCGGAATGATGCGTCGCCCCGGCGACACAGCCGGACTTTGGGCGGCACTGCGGGAACACCGTGATGGGGGGGGGTCGATGATCTCACGCTGATCCTGCACACGGTACGAATTTTACCGCTCTAGTTTGCCGGGAGCAGAAAGTGGGTGTGTCCTCCAGACTGAACTGAAGGGAAGCTGGGGGGTATTGGGGGGGCTCTCTCCACACACAGCCAGTGAGCATCTCAGGCTGGCTGACTGAGGAGCTCTTTCATCTTCAACAACAAGGGTAACCCAAAAAAATGGGGGGGGGGCAAGGAATAATAAAAAAAAAAACAAAAAGAAACGAACATCGAAACGAAAATCACCTCAGCAGCTCAGACACAGAGCAAACAAACACTTCTAGCCAAGTAGAGGCTTAGTTATCCTTCAGTTTTTTTATATTACACGTTGAAGTGTTTCCATTTAATTTGGGCCAGCCTGACCCGGATTCAGTGGCTCTCTGTCCTGAGCCCCAAAAAGCCTGAATGCTGGGAGTGAATGAAGGACAAGGCCTCTTATGGGGGCCTGGGGGTAGCTCAGGTGAACAGGAGTGGCCACCAAGTTCACCGATAAGATCTTATCGGCAAATGGAGCCTCCCCCGCTAGCGGGAATTCAGGATCCAAGGTCCAGGCTCACACGGGTGGGGGGGGGGTGGGAGACGGGACGCGTGACCCTTGTGAACGCTAAACAGACACCCCTCCTCGGGCAACCACACAGGTAACACATTTAAAGGGAAACTCACAGCGGACAACTGGCACATACAGGCCACTCTGTGAGAGGTGTGGGTGTTCCGGCGTGATTTACAGGACGCACGGGATGCCGACCTCACCCGTGTCGCTAACGCGCTCTGTTGCGAAGCTCCAGTGTCCGTGGATTTCACAACATCCGTTTTAATTCACACTAAGAAAAACAATTGTTCCTAAACGGAGGAGAGAGGTGCAGAGAATGCACAGTAGACTAATTATCCTTATTAAAAAAAAAAAATGCACCTCAGTGAAGAACCATTTGAGCAGAACCATCTGAACATTAGAACGGGACTCAATTAAGGAAGCTCCAACCGCCACTACCTAATTGCATTTCGGGTTTGCCACTGTTAAGCAGTCTAGAAAGGGGCCCCCAGAGGTCCCATAAAGGCAGCTCATCTGCAATGAAAGCCCACCACTCATGCTGCCTTCTGAAGGGCATTTTCTAGGGGGTGGGACACTTAAGGACAGCGTAGGTCGACCAAGCAGCCTGACAGGAGATAACATCATAAACTTCATAAACAAAGCGGGGTGTCCCTTGGTGTCCCCGCCTGACCTCCGCAGAAGCCACACACAAATGCGGAGGACGAGGGAATGGGATGCATTAGCGTTTGGGGCTGTGCTGCCCTCCCCCCCCACTGAAACGCCAGGCTTCTGGCATCCTCACATAGGCCGTATGTGTCTGTCAGCCACAGCCCATACACCCAGCCAACTCAGTTCCTCTGGGCCTGGAACAGGCTGTTGTACCTTAAAAAATATCAAAGCTAAGGATTTCACTGCATAGAAGCAAAACGCAAATGAGAAAAAAACAACAACAACAACAACAACAACTATTTCACCAGCACCTATGAGCCTGCGACACCTACTTGCGCATCAGCGCCGGCCCCCTTACCTGCGATCTTGATGTTCATGTGTCCATCCAGCAGCAGGTTCTCTGCCTTCAGGTCACGGTGGACGATGTGCCGGTTATGGCAGTACTCCACGGCGGACAGAATCTGCCAGAACTTACGGCGTGCGTCGGCCTCGCTCAGCCGCCCGTGGGCTGCCAGGTAGTCTGCAAGGTGGGGGTGGGGGGGGGCATGTTTATGGCGTGATTTCCAGAGTCTCGGCTGTACAGCCGGCGACTAACCGGCACAGCAATTTCATAAGGAAGGATAAGAAATCACACAGTGATCAGAAATCTCCTCGGCGAGTGCGACCGGGTCGAGTCGACAAACAGCCCAACAAACCGGAGACGCGGCCCAGGATGTCAACAGGGGAGCAGACCCAGAACCGGCACAAACCGGAGCATGGCAAAGCATGTGGGATCAGGCTAACAATGACACCAGAAACCCAGCGTGCAGACACGGCAGTCCTGACCTCTCGTCTGCGTCTCAGATTTTCCTATCCCTTCAGGGTGTTGTCTCGAATCCCGACCTGCCACCGAGGTAGCAGAGCACAGGCGGACATCACCGTCCTGACAGGATTCCCCACGGCCTGATTCTATAGAGCCCCCTCCCCCCTACTCCTTAAGCAATGTTGAAAACCCATCTGTTTAATATTATACAGGGGCCACATAATAACACACAGGGGACACAGCGTAGGCCCTTACATCCCTCCCTCGCCACCCACCCCCAAGCATAAAATGACACGTCAATGCGATTAACAGCGAGATGCGACAAAGCCAAGGGTCACTGTGAGGTGAAGAGCAGCCGGGCCACTTCCAGGCCCACCCTGGACTGTTATACAGAGCGTAACCGTAGATACCTCCAAAGTGGACATGAATATGAGAGAGCCATAGGCACCGGGCCAGAGGGGAACCAGGGCACGGGACAGCAGTACCCGCAGACTGCAGGATAAGCTCGCAGGGGCGGTCACGTACGCGCTCGGAAGACACGCCCCCCCCGGCGAGTCACAGCCACATCCCACATTCCCATGTGCTTCTCAGGGAAGGCTGACTGAGAGGGTGTATGTGTGTGTGCGTGCGTGTGCGTGTGTGTGTGTGTGCGTGTGTGTGCGTGTGGGTGGGGGGGGTGTCCCGCGACAGCTAGAACAACCACAACTCTGTGTCGGGGACCCAGACATCTGCATAGGATTAACATTAATATACAAATCACTGATAATTCATGCAAATTAGCAAAGGCAGTGATTCCTGGGGAGGGGCAGGGAAGGAGGCTAAAGGCAGCCATGATCTACAGACACCAACTTTCCACACCCTTCGAAAGCCAGAGACGGTAGAGCACCCTGCAGAGCCCCCCTAACAGGACATTACCCCCCCCCCCAAATTGCCAGGCCCACTAAAAAGGCACAGTGCTTCCCCCTCCGGTGGTATGGCATGGTCACATGACCCCTGTGCCATGATGACTGCCACCCCTGGCTTTCGGGCTGCTTGCCGGCAGGCTCGCCGCGCCTCATTAGACAGCGTTTTTGCGGCCCACCGGTTGGGGGGGGGATGGGGGGGCGCTCGCACACCCACCTCTCACTGGCTGGCAACCCCCAGGACTAGCAGAGCTGCTGTTTCACATCAGCCAGCTGCAGCGACCTGCCCCCCCCCACCATACATCTGAAAGTGCTTTTTCAGGTAACCCTGGCCTGACATGACACCCCCTGCCCCCTCCCCGATCCTGAAAACATGTCAGGGAATCTCTCCCACAGCTGGGACTGTTAGGAGCGTTATGAAGGGGAGGCAGAAAGCAGACTGTGTGTGTGTGTGTGTGTGTGTGTGTGTGTGTGGGCGTCGGCCAGCGGGAGGCCACGCCCCACCCTTCGCCGGGGGTAAGGCGATGAAGCGGCACCTCCGATAGGTGACGAGGGAGCAGGAGACGCTGACATACTTCTGGAAAGGAAGCAACCGGCTGTGCAGAGGGGGTGGGGGCTGTTTGGTGAGATCTTGGGGAGTGTGAAGCGATGCGTCACGAAAGGAGAGCAGGGCCGCGTTTAATTAACACCCCAATCGGCCTCCCTGTGTGACAGGCAGGAGGCTACGCGAGTGCGTGTGTGCGTGTGACAGCGAGGCAGAGAGAGCCACGGCAGATGGTAAAGCACAGAGGTGGGACGGGTGTCTGCATGTAAGAGCCGGCCGCACACGTGCCGTCACATTCTGAATGGTGACCTTACATGCCCCCGCAGCTGACCAGAACCATGCTGCTAATCGGGAGAGACGTCGGCATTGGGAATGTGGTGGGGCCTTCACGTGGAAATGCCCCCACCCCCCATAGGAGGGGGCGGGGCAGGTTTCAAGTTTTGCATCTCGATTCTGTCCACAGCAGGAGTTAACATAGGTCTCCCATGGCCATTTACTAAATAATTGGGGGGGGGGAGCAGGATGGTACAAGAACAGCATGCCATTTCGGTTCCGGGGGGGCACCAACCAGCGGGGACTTCTTTGGTGCTGAAAAACAACAATGCAGGCCGTGGTAAGCTCCTGGAACAGCTGCGCAGGTTTAAAGGGGATTGAGAGCAAAGTCCGCAGGCCTAAACTGAACTGTGATTTTCAAACGCAACCACCCGGCTAAAGGTGAGAGGGTGCTGCTCTTGCTGGGAAGGCGGGGGGCTGGGGTGTTGTCAGAGCCCTCAGGGGAGCCACATAGGGACAGAGCTCGGAGAGGTCAACTGAACTTGCTAACAAGGTAACTATGGACATCGTCGCCGGAGTGATGCCATCCAAACAGAAGAGCCACTATCGCTGGCCTGGTTTAACGTGATTCGACTCCTCCTTAGTCTCCCCGTGCCACTGCGTCTCAGACCTGCTGACGAAGGCGTCCGTGTTTCTGACCCGGGGGCCCAGAATGCAAATCTTTGCACGCCTTAAGCTAGAGGACAAAAGGTACGCCGCGCCACATCGAGTCAAGGACGCCGCGCTGCTGGGTTTGGCCGGGTTTCCGTGGCAACGCCCCAATGGTCACACGGCACATTACGCAGAAGTCACTCGTACATAATCCCCACTTAAAGACCCCACAACAGCTCCATTACCGCAATGTAAGAACTCTCCCCACCACCAAGTCATTCTGCATTCAGAGATTTAGAGTTACTCCAATGTGACGATTTGGCAAAGATGCTTCAGAGTCTCGAGACATACAGGGCATTCTGGTTTGTTCCGCTAATTACAGATGTCCATTCCATACGCAGGGTCCAGTAATTCACACTCAATGTGGCCTTATAATGATGGTGGACGAGTCACAGACACCAGTAGGTGGAGAGCTTCCAGCGATCTTACACTTTATGGTTCTGATGGGAAAGGGCGTCTCCCCATTGACCACTGACACAACCCGACCACATCGGGGTCAGCAAAGCGGGAAGTGGTCTACTGCTAAATGTTCCTCCCCACAAGGGAGGAACATTTGAGTCACCCGCCCCCCGCCCCCGGCCCCATTCACAACAAATGAAGGGTCAGTTCGACGATCGCACAACCATGTGTGCAAAAACCTGTGTTAAAACTAAAGATGCCAGTGCCACAAGAACAACACAACAGCAATGCCTTAGACAGCCGCCTCCGGCTGGCAGGTGTAGCAAAGGCATTGCCTGAATAAAATGATGGGTGACTCTGGAGGAACTTCCGCAAGCTTCCTTGGTGACATTTTCTTGCACAAACGCCCAGGGGCTCCGGGGCCACCGGATCATGGAACCGTTCTGCTGTACGGCCCTTAACAGACACCAGCTGCCAGACCTCAACAGTCTCCACGTTTCACTGCATTATGCGCTGGGAAATTGGGGGAAGAAAAGACCATGAAATAAATAACGAAGTGATGAATATGTTTATGGCAAAGTGCTCTACTGGTAGAAACAGGCACTTCGCCCTCAGCAGCCCTCATGATCTAAATCCGGCTCGTCAATTATTTTCATGCTCCCACGTGCTAAAGGTTAGGGGCTTCAGCAGAAGTACTGGCCACTGTACACCACTGATCGCTGTGTGGTTTAATCCCAGGATACCTGCCCGGTCATCAACCCCTGCTGAGACCCACCTGCTAGCCCCCATTCCCCTCTCCCTCCACCTATTCACCTGCAAGCTTCAGTTTGACAGTGTGGACACGCCCTGCTTGAATACCTTCATCCTCACAGCAGCAAATGAAAACATCATTTGCTCAGAGAGCATTTTAAAAGATCATCACTGATCCCTGTAAACGTGAGCGCGAAAAGCCGCCCCGGTACCTCCCTCTACTCCCGCCCACACTCCCGGCTCTCTCCCGCTCTGTGACCCCATTTTTCTGACATGGCACTAAGGTAGCTTGCGGCTGACATCATTTCTTTTTCCCTTTCTCCCCTTCGCTTAGGAGACAGAGCTGACAAATATCTCCGCTTGGTGGACTATAATGTAAACACCGGGCGTTTCTCCACGCTGGGATCTCGTGGGGCCTTGAGATGAATGCAACGAGATAATGATTCAGGGTTTTGCAAAAATCCGTGGGGCGAGTGTGGTGGCTGAGGTAAGCAGAGGGGCATTTCAGGCTGGCTGTCGGGGTCACTTTATGGCTCTGCAGTGCCCAGCAGGCACGGGCCAGAGAGAGGAGTAACTAGTCCAGACTCATTCACGTCTTCTCGTTACAATCAGGACCCCAATCCAAATGGACTGTCGGAAGGTCCAGGCTCACAAAGGCCTCTGGGTCTGGTATGCAAAAGGGGCAAAGTGACTCATCACACTGGAAGCACCAACTGGCTTGACACAGCTTTACAGTTGGGGGAGGAACTGCATTTACTAACAAGTACCAGCCAGACACAAACATAAACTAGGACATTCTCTAACCAAAGCACCAGACTTCGAAGTCTGAGTATCTAGTAGCAAAGCAAACATAAGAAATGCGGTCAACAATTAGATGTGCAGTGAAAGCGGTGTCAAGTTAGATTTTACAGCATTTGTACCCTAATGTACTGGAACTAGTGCCTGATCATTAGAATAACACCACGCTTAGATTCAAATGCGCGTACAGCCAGTGTATAGCTCAGTAGGTTAGGATGCTCTGCTTGTATCTCCAAAGTGTATGTCGCTTTGGATAAAAGCATCTGCTTGATAAAGGAAATGTAGCAAAAACACAGTGAGCACGTCAGTAGCCCCAGCGTTAAGCATTAAGCTCACACAATGCCCCAGACCAGACAGCTGATCTGAAACGGCCTTATGGTGATCATATGAACCCTTGTGCCTGTGATCTGATTTCGCTGTTGCTGAGAACCGGAACCAGAGAGGGCTGAGATCATAGAGGCTCAGGGGGCAAGGGAGCAGACTGGGTGTGGTGACCTCCCAACACGGGTCACCTGTGGTCAGACAGCTAGCTGTTGGCTTTTGCATGTATTCATTCACGACACCATGAAAGGAGCGACCGTGCCGCGTACGGAGCAAAGACACACGCAAGGAAGATCAGGGGGGCACTCACCAAAAATCTC
>JAODKN010000039.1:17655148-17667326 GCA_026774425.1 Petrocephalus zakoni | reverse complement strand
CGCCGGGGCCGGGGCCCGGGTGCGGGGGCTTGGGGGCCCCGCCCCCCACCCCCCGGCGGACCGGGGGGGCGGGGGGGGGGCGCGGGGGGGGCCACGGACCTCAGCGGCTCCAGCCACCTAACGTGGGTCAGTTACACAGGGAGGGGGGCAGTAAAATAAAACCATAAACCCTATAGTAAAAAAAACACAAACAAACAAAATAACTGCTTTAAAACGTCGGGGTTAGATTCTCCTCAGGTAACTTGGACACGCGGGGCGCAACTCGGAAGGAGCGCCGAATTAAAATAAAAAAGGAAAGGAAACCCCGCGAAGGCGGACACCCGACGAGCGCGGCGGCTCCGTCACATCGCTCCCGTCCCCGGCTTAGAGAAGGCAGGAGCGGAGACGGAGCGGAGGCTGGGGGGAGGCGGGAGGCGGGCGGCTCGGCGACCGTATCGCTCACGGCCCCGCCGGCTGACTGGCCGCAGAACGCGCCGCCGCGCTCCCAGCCCCGCGCGCATTGACGTCACGGCCGCTGGGGGTATTTGCACAGGGGGCGGGGCCTGTCGGAGCGGCTCCGCGAGCGCGCCGCCAGCGCGTCTCCTAGGCGACCAGATCCGCCTCTTACGTCAAGCGGCGAGCTATAGCAATCAGCTGTCGGTGCGCGCGCGCGCCCGCGCGCCCTGCTCGCTCGCCCCGCCGGCGTAGATATGGCACACATTAAAGCGTATGCAGTGTAGGGGACGCCGTAAAAAAGGGCGTTAGGTTACGCGGCTAAAAGGGTCGCGGTCCGCGGGGGGGCGGCTGCTGTTGTTGCGGTTTTGTTGGCTTTGAAGTCTCCGGCACAACTTCATTAAGCTTAGTGTATTCTAAGCTAATGGCAAAGAACCTAACTTTAGCATCATTGTCTGAAGCAAATATTGCAGTAGCATTTAATGCATATAAAATAAAACGCAGTAACATTTTAATGCATATAAAATAAAATGTATAAACCAGATTTCTTTCAATATTGTATAATGTTAGTCAACGCACTGTTGTAACATAGCAGAGCAGTATTTAGTCAGGGACATAAAATACGTCATTGTACTTTTATTTCCAACCAGAATTTATGAAAGCTTATTTTTTTCCAGTGTTGCAGAAGGCTTGCCTGATGCAACGATCTAATCTTCTCAAGGATGTGTACAGAAATACACACGGAATATCGCTGGCCTTTGTCTCGCACTACAGCAATGAAGCAGCGTCATCTGCTGTCTGCTTTGGCTGCGGGAAAATGACTAAACGGCGGACAATGGAACAGCTCCTATCCAAAAAAAAAATTAAGCACAAAAGATGCCTGCAAAAACAACAGTTCTCCAAATAAAATTGTAAATATTTTAATTTCTCTGATATTAGGCACACACGCACTCACTGGCGTATCCGTATAGGAGAGTAGCGACGGTCTGAACGGAAATACTTCGGGGAGGGAGCGCTGGAAAGTCCCTGTTACTGTACGTTTCCTGCATGTGTGTTCCAGATGTGCTTTCGCCATTCCCGCCACATCCTCCAACGCACGTGTGTCCCCTGCGGTTCCTATAATTACCTGCAGAAAACTACCCAATTTCTTTCCTTTGGTCACGCGGTTTGGTGCATGGAAAGGGACACAAAAGCTTCCCAGGTGAGGATCGCAGCACACAGCCAAATAAATCAGAGCATGAGGATAGAGACGGAAAGGTGACCCCCCCCCATCCGGTTATCATTGTCCTTGTATAACCATATATTTGCACAGCCCGTTACAAACATGTTGTTGACATTATTCCCATTAATTAATTTTGCACCGCGCATTTCCAAACATCTGGCTAATGGAAACAACGGGGTGCAGACTCATCACCATGAATTTGTTATTTTGGGTTAAAGTTGTTCCTACAGACGTAACAGATAAGTCTTGTCAAATTGCTGCTAAATAGCTAAACGCAAACCGAGCAAGTTATAAACTCATTCCATACTTCCCGTCGGTTTCATTAACTGACAAAAGCTTGATTCTCCCTCTGATTATATACACTGCTTTATTGAGGTCTCATATCACAACTTGCATCATAGCAAACATTCCAATATCAACGGGTAAAAAGTGCAGGAGTCTGTATTAAGAGCAGCCACCATTCAGGCAAGATGCTTTCTGCAGGGTTGTCAGTGAGGCTTTTCAGCAGTGACCTTACCTGTGCAAATGCATTAAAAAGAAGCGAAAAAAATAGGTCCATGCAATCCTAACTGGGGCTCTGCTGACACCTGTTTGCCCTGAACTGACTTAATGGCTGCATTTATTTCATGAAGGGTCTGATTCAGCAAACGATTCCCGCTGGTGTCGGTACAGTCACGGGAGATGGAAAAGCGGACTTTGGGCCAGAGTGGCGCATTTCTGCTGAAGAGCGAGTTCCGTTTCCATCCAAAACACCTTTTATGCCGAAAGATATCCAACGTGAGCAACCGGCTGCCTTCTCTGATGGGAAACGGCCTGGCGATTGTATCAATGGGCATGGGCATGTTTGTGCGCGAGAAGACGGCCATTGGGAGAGATGTTAGTGTCAGCGCTGGCCTGCCACGTCAGTTCTCCGGTGAGGTTCTCCAGATCTTCCGGCCCTCTGCACAGGAAGTCGTTGGGGGATGAAGGTCGGCTGCCCCCCTTCCCCCCCACCCTACCACTCCACGGGAGTCTGAGCAGTGTGGGAGGCCTGTAGCCTGCTCCAAAGTAGCGAAATACATTGGGAGCTGCTACACTTGGCATGGGTGGGCTAGGCTGTCTACTTGAAGGATGGGGTATGGAGCTAGACATGGGACGTAAGGTGTATGCAGGGGGTGTTGGGACTTGGATATCTAACGGCTGTCATCGCCTCCTTCCCCCCCGCCAGCACCATCGTTACAGCTCAGTAGCCGTATATCTCGTTCTCCACCCATCCGGCCTCGCGGTAGTAGCGGCCCCGACTCTGGCAGGTCTCGTAGATGTCGTTGGTGACGAAGCCGCTCTCCGTGCTGGCCAGTGTCACAAAGCCGCTCTCCGTGTCCCTGCCCGCCAGGTTGTCGTAGTCGCCCGGGGGCGTGTCTGGCGAAGAGCCCAGGAAGGAGCTGTTCTTGATGTCGGGGCGCGTGCCGGCCAGGTCGGCGTCGTGCTGCTTGCGGATGACGTTGTAGACGTCCGGGCTGGGGCTGTCGCAGCGGTCCACCCAGTACCCCATCTCCGTGGGGCAGCCTCCCTCAGTCTGCTCTTTCTTCCTACGCAAAGACAAGTGCGTTGAGCGGCCACGGGCAGACAGCGGCACGGGACCTTATGCGTGCGGCGTCCTCCTTACTTTCTGGACAGCAGCTTGAAGCAGAAGACGCCGAGGGCCACCAGCAACAACAACAGCAGGGGGATGGTGGGGAGCACGATGTAGGCGATATTCAAGGCGCTGTCTGAAGCTGACAGGGAAGAGAAGAGGTCGCACAGGTGTCACTCAACGAGTGCCGGGATGCTATACACGGCTACATCTCCACCCGACATGCTACACTCTATTTACATATGTGTCGTAGGTGGCAACTGTCATCAAAGAGAGGACCTTAAAATACAATAAAAATAAATAACTCTGAAGCATACTAATTTGTAATTTTGGCTGCTTTTATCCAGAATGACTGAATTTTGCATTTTTTTTTTTTTTTACTAATGCAGTTAAGTACCTTCCAGGCCCCTAGGACAAGGACAAAAGTGTGTCCTTAACCCCCCTGATACCTACTGCCAGTTTGGACCCGTTGATAGAATAAAAAAAAAGGAGAATAGTGTGGACTATTGTTGACGGAGCTTCATGCTTGTTAGGTTTTTTTTTTTTTTTTTTTCCTCAGCATGCATCTCTCCAAATAAAAAGTGAATCCATTTGCTTCAGCAACATTACCTTTTGAGAGCCTTATTTTAATTTCATCGTCGCCCTCTGTAACCGAAGTATATTTCGGTTTCGGAGAAACAGCCGGGACTTCTGCAAAGGGATTAACAAACACACCAAGTGCTTACTTATACAATTATTAACATATTAGAGAAAGACTTTGCGGAAATGATGCCTTAAAATATATAACATGAAAACCATTTGAACATATTGTTCAGTTGTTCAGTATGGTAATATCCTGGCAGAGATGTCAAGTAATTTAATTATGGAACTGGCTATATCCTGGGTAGCGGTTCTGCCTTGAATGGTAGGACATCCACAGTACAGTAAATTAAGGGAATACTTAACTCAATTTAGCCAGCGAGACATAAAACATTCCCTCATACAAACAATGGGCCTTATATAACGTCTCAATAAAGACTGACGAAGGATACATGTGTTACTATCTATGGCCACAAGGTGTCCTCACTACCACAAACTGGCAGAAAAACAGACAGGAGTCCTGAGAGGGACTATCTGAGATGGTGGGCGGGGGAGCTCTATATGGGAAATTAAAGAGCATCCGTCTGTCCCCAGTCGTGACAGCTCTTTGATCCGCACGGTCTGCTGAGCCTTCACAATCACACGAGCAGGAAACACTCTGACAGGGGGAAGTGACCCTCCGGCTCGCACATGACGCTCCTTCCAACCGTAACGACACAGCGCGCGGCTGGGGCATTGTTCAGAGGCGAGATAAGGCTCCCAGTTGTGAAGGAGAAGGCGAATATTTACCTGTGCCTGTCGAATTTCCCCGAGCTGTGGGAACGGGCTGTTTCTCTGGAAATACAGACATTCTATTACTCATCTGCATAACAGTCAGTCACCTTCAGCTGGCGTCTGTAATGTGACTATTTGCTGTGGCGCATAATTCGCGAAACAGATCAAGTTAGGCACATTAATCCGCCGTGAAAAAAAAAAAACAACGTCCCTCCAAGACCTGTCCCAGTAACCCGATCCAAAAGTCATACTAAATTCATTTTTCAATTGTCGCGGCTTTCTGAAACACTGCAACAGAAAAAATTGAGCAATATATCTTGCTAAGTGTATAATCCATTTGCGTTTCTTTTGTACCCCAGTTCCACACCTGGACCGAAAAGTGAGCTAGAAGCTTCAGCTGACCTCGAGAGTACTTGCAGATGAAGTTGTTCTTGGTGTCACAGTTGTCATCGTTCCACTGGAACATGTAGAGGCCGCCCAGGCCTGGAGGAGCCGAGGGCTGGTGGTACATGACCACGCACACCTCATACCCACACGATGGCTCGTCCCAGTGCCAGTTCCTGCAATGCATGACAGTCCATGATGGTGCTGACGTCCCTGAGCCAAAGTGCAACATGATCAGACTTGGCACAAGACCGCCCAGTCTTTCTGGGATTAAAATGTAGCCTCTAGCACTGCGTTCTTCACTCTTGAGTCCGCAGGTTCTGATTAAAATCTTATGTGTAATTTGCAGTGTTTCCCCAAGTTGAGCGTCTTATCCTTTAATGTAAGGACACGCAGGCCAGGTTAAATGATGACTCTAAGCTGCAGTGGTGTGTTGTAGTTAGAGGACAGCACATATCTGTCATTAAGGGTGTGGGCCTGGAGGTTTATGGTTCAAGGCAGACCATAAGCAAACCACTTCACTGGAGCTGCTCTGGTAAATGATTCAGCTGTGTAAATGGGCAAAGTTTGAAAGGTGTTTTGGAGAAAAGCATCAATTGATCAGCTGCGTCTGACATATGGTGCTTTTCCAGTGGCGAACAGGAACCGGGCTGTACCTGAGTCATACCGCAAAGAGACTCGTTATAGCACGGTTCCAGCTCGCTTTGATTTTCCACTGCAGAAGGGTCGGCTCGGTAAAGGCGCTGCTGGGTTTGATAGGCGACAGTGACGTGAAACTGAAGAACTGCTTATTTACTGTTCAGATGGTGTACATCATGCTTTACTATGTGCTAATTTCCATTAGCATGTCTTTGGGAATCACTGTGTTATGCTAGCATCAAACGCTAATGGAATCAGCATTAGCTTGCTTAAATTTTGCATTACGAATCCATTCCGTTCCGTTGTTCTGTAGTACTTTTTTAAGTTGGTGGTTGGACATTTTCAGGTTCCGAGTTATGGGAAATGCATCAATATATCGCAATATGCGATACTACAAATATTATATTTAATTTTTCAGATAATCCATACATAGAAAGGCAGATAAACTGCATCTCTGTTCATTCTGAGCAACCAACTCGGTTTAGTCATGCTTTCAGCCCTGCTAGTAGGCAGAGCCATATCAGCGTGGGTATAGGGCAAGTACGGCTTACAAAATTTGCAATGGAAAAACGACCTCATTTCCGTACGGCTCGGGTACAGTTCAGGTACAGCCCTGGTTCTTGGTGGCAGTGGAAAAGGACCAAGAGAGTGGCAGTGTATGCAAGTAGAATCTGAACTGAGCTACCTTCCTCTCTCCAGATTCTACACTTTCCCAGATATGGTAAGGCTTCTTATTAGTGGAAATGTACGCTTTTATAATGGATGGACTATGACCAGGGATACTACCTAGCTGTCATGGGTCATCACTATTAACCAGCACCTGTAGTTCCACATTGGTCGAGCTACGGATATCAGACTCGAATCAAAGTGACTACCTTGCAGTTGCTCAACGTACGGGACAGAAGTTCTCTAAAGTGTCTGAAAAATGGGTACAGCTCCGGTGCAATTCTATTCCCCGAGGTACAAACATTAACACTCCCTCAATGGTACAAAACCATTCCTCAGAGTCCATTTCTATACTTAAAGGTACAATTGTCAGACCTTTGAAGGTACAGCCCCAGTGACTGGTAACTGTACCCTCAAAGGTACAAATGGTTCCTTTTTACTAACAGTGTAGTGGATGTTGTGGGCATTTGGTAAGGAGACCTGAAGGTGGCCTTGCTGCCATCCAGCCAGTGATACTGGGTCGGGCAGTCGCCGCTGGCCTCCTGCGAGCTCTGGTCCCGCCGTAGGCCGATCCAGAAGTCGCCGTCGGTGGCTCGCAGCTCTTGAATGAAATTCTGGATGAGTCGCTGCTCGCTGTCCGACTCGATGCTGAGGAGCTCGCCGCCGTCGCTGCGACAGGCCTGGTTCGCCTGCTCGAAGTTCACCTTGCGCCAGCTCTCCTGGAAGTAGGCGATCTTGTAGCAGGGTCGCTCTGTGCCACGCCGGCAAATCCTCTGACCTGGCGGGACGTGTTGGGGGGGGGGTCAGAATGCAACCCAATCTCAATGTTCTAGAAGAACACATGGGACTGGATGTCCCCCCACCCCGGCTTCCACCCACCTAACACAAAGCTAACTTGTGGTGTCAGGTACAGAGATAATGTTCAGGATGGGAGTGTAATTTACATTTAAGCCTCTAAAAGAGCATGTCGAAACCAGTTTAAACAAACATGATTATAAATATGTAATTTCATAGTTTCATATTTCATATACAGATTCGTAGAGAGTCATTGTATTTTATTCTGCAGTATTTGGTTTCCTCTCAGTTGATTAATTCATTTGGGCATTTCGTTAATTCTCTTTACAATTGTGTCCTGTAGGGCGAATCCGCTAATGCTTTTATATAATGGGCTTCGAGATAAACTCTCGGCAGCCGCTATATGGAAATGAATGCTTCTGAAAAGTGTCTGTTTGCAGCAGTTTATACACCCTTTTTTTTAACATAATCTATTTTAAAATATGCCAGTGAATATTGTCTGTGTTAATTCTGCCATGCAGCAAACACATCCATGCAGTCATGCAGCGAGACGAATTAAGTACAATAACGTACCTCTGGGCTCATAAAAGTCCGCTTAATTGAAAAAGCAGGATGTAACAAGAAACACTGATTTACAATAAGCGCGGTTATGGAAGAAACCCGTCCGAAATCCAAAATATACATTCAAGCTCCCTCTACAAACAGTACGACACACGTAGGGGAACGGGACTAAGGAAATATTCAAAATCGGAATTCAAAAAGTAATAAACTAAACGCTACTGCAAAAACCGTAAATCCCAAGTCCCCTCCTACACAGAATGGTTCGCAAACGTGATTTCCACAAGAGCAGTGGGTGTCTAGACAAATAAAATTTTAAAGCCTGGTCTTCTTTAGGTCACAGAGACGCAACTTTTTTAGAATAATATACAAAAAAATACTTAGAAGGAAATATGACTTTTAAAATGATTATTATTATGTTATTTGTGACTTTTGGAAATGCAGAGGGGGAGATCCCAGGCGTTTTCTCCTCCATACTTACCGCTGAACAGTTTGGACGCAGAGACCGCGCAGCAGCAGACGGCGAGCGCAGCTCCGAGCAGCCTCATAAAATCCATATCTTCATATTTTCCGCCGTGCAGACCACCCGACTGCTCCCTATATCAGCAGTGTCTGTTTATTTATATTTTATTCGCAGTCTCACGCAGTCTTCCTAATATTCGCGTCCCCCTGCAAGGCAATGAAAGCGAAGGGACCGAGGGCACGAAAGTGTCGCCCCGTTATAAGTTACCATGCCTGCGGATGTCCAATCAGACGGGGATGGAGAGGAGAGGGGGGCAGGCAGGCGGCGTTTCGGACCGCAGGACAGCGTCATCCATCTGCAGGAAAGCATATGCTGATCCTGGGGCGCGACTGCAACTTTCTCTCCTAATCGATATGCTCAAAGAAGCAGTCATTTATAACGGGGGCTGCAGACCCCATGCCTCGCGTCTCTTAAAATATTTTCTAAATCATTCTAAATCACTGTTTTCTGAACCCCGGCGACCCTCTGCTGAATAATTAAGTGGTTGGAAGATAAATGAATAGATATATTCTAAAGTATTTGTGGGCTAATAATTAAACCTACGAATAGGCCACAGGTACTCTGATTTTGAATATGCTTAATGTTTGAACTAAACACACCGCTGATACGTAATACTTAGAAATACCAATGCAAGTGTACCGGCTAATGTGTCAGCCTTAGATTATATTTATCTGGCTACGTTTTACACCGCTCCAACAACACGTGAGAGAGTTCTAGATTTTTGTATGCGATATTGCTTCAGGTCTGTCAACTTTTCAAAACCAAATGTCAAACTCAAACGTGTTTCATACGCTGATACATTAACTGATAACTGCACTTTTGTCCAGATTTATTTCAACTATAAATTTTTTTCTGGAATTTAACCATATATTTAAGATTCAACAGTGATTATTAGGGCCCCATGAAGAAGGCTATGTCAAACAACAACAACAACAACAACAACAATGTTTCTTTATACTCCGAAAGCATTTATTCGTTTTGTGGGCATGTAAACCGGCGGATTCGGTGAGTCAGACTTGCTGACATGTGACAGTCGCTGATGGTGACAGAGTCTCCTCGCCGACAGCAGCCATTAGATCAAATGTCGCACATCAACTGCATCCTGGCGTGACTCTTCTGGTACAGTTCTGGTGTCGGACCTGTCACAACACAGAAGTGCTCCGAAAAGATGTCCCTCTGGTTTTTAGGATGGACACTGCCCTCCGATGTCAAGCATATAAGCTAATAATAATAATAATAATAAATAGAATAAAAATGCATCTGGTATTCCCGCTGACTGCGTTCAAAAGGCGACATGTCAGTAGCAAATATGCACTAATAAAACGCACATTAATATTGTGTCAGTCAGCAGTTAACTCGCAGATGTAATTTGTGCTGCGTCTCGCAGGAAATTCAAAGAGAGCATTAAATAATTCTCAGTGACTTCCAATGACTGATGAAAAGGCCCCTGTAATGAAACTGAATTAGCCATCCCGTACTGTAATCGACGTGGACACTATTTAATACAACAGAGCAGAAAATCAATGGCCTGGGCTGGCATCGGCCCACCAGCATGGCAGTTTATTGTGCTCTTCTGGAGGGGGGGGGGGGGTGGCCTCTTCATTAGAGAGAAACGCTCCTATTGACTCTGGTGGCGGTGTGCGACAGGCGCTGCTAAGCCGCCCGATCTATTCAAAGTTCATTAGCCGCGCCACAGCACTCGTTAAAATGCGCGGGCGTGCAGACAGACGGACGCCGTCTTTAGAGCGCGGCCCGTCCCCGTTTCCTGTAGCAGGGAGCGCCACGGTCACCCGGGCCACTTCAGCTAAATAAGATTTTCATTAAATCCCCACCTCCCCCTCCCACAGAACTCAGGAGGGGGAAAAAATATTCATGGAAAAATAATTAGATGCATCTTTCCAATTACTTGTGAAACCTGGCCGGTTGTATCCTATCAATATGGAAACGCTGGGTGAATTAACCCTTGTAAAGAAGGTCCGTAAACTTGCTAATGCTGACACACAGCTACTGCTACACACACACACACACACACACAGCCCATGTATTCCTATCATTATGGGGACACTCCATTCATTCCTATGGGCATAACCCTGATCCCAACTATGACAGCCTTACCACCTACGTACCCAGCCCTAACTTTAACCATAAGTAACCAAATAAAATATGAGACTTTTGGCATTTTTTGTTTTTTGATTGCAGACTCAGATTTTTATATAATTAACGTTATCCTTATGGGGACCAAAAATGTCCCCACAAGGTAAAAAGTAGCAGGCTTATATCACATTGTGGGGACGTTGGGTCCCCACACTGTAATAATTACAAAGCCACACACACACAGAGACACACACACAGTGGAAGAGAGCGAGAGAGAGAGAGAGAGAACCCATTTCAGGATGGAGCTCCTTGACTGTATTTCAGAAGCCTTTTAGAGCCATACTATGGTAAGGGTTAGCTCACCCCTAAACAATTCTATTACAATTTATAGGAATGTCATTTAGGCATTATTCAGTTGTGGTAAATGGACAAACCATACTATTAAAATATGACACATGAAATTCAAATTCATAAGATATGGATGTGTGTATAAACTATATAACTACAATAATATAAAATAACGTAACCCCACATACAACTGTGCATACGATTGCAATGTAAGGAGGATATGATCTAGCATAACAAACATAAACATCATGTACTTTTCTCCCAAAAAGCAAGTATGTCAATCCAAGCACACTTGCACGTCCTTACATGAAAACGTACTCTTCCAGTACACAAACAAACAGATGCGTTTGCAAAAATATCATCCTTCCTTTACCAGGAAGCTAAGGGGAGTTTATCTTTGAGTCTATTTCCTGAATCCTCTGAGATTTACTCCAGCCTTATCAGCAAAGAGTTCTGGGCACGATTTCTATAGCTGTAAATCTCGGGCCATTCTAGGGTTGCTGCTCACTTTTGAAGGGATCAATACAAACTCTCCGCCCACCATACAGAGCAATCTCCTCCATTTCAAATTGGGGCTTGTCTTAAAACTATTGAAATATCAACATCATCCATGTTATGCTAAGTGGGATCCTTTCCGTACGAGCAAGAAGAAAATATCTGAAATTTAGTATTGGATGGAAGAACTCTTATATTAAACATGGAAAATCAAACTTACAGCCTTATAAAATGTTTTAAAGAAAAGTAGAAACCTTACCTCTCATGATTGTCACATTTCCTTGGCTTAAACGGAAAGGATATCATCTCTTTCTGTTTTCAAATAACAACAGAACATGGTGAAATGTGTGTTACTGCCGTGGTTGGGAATCTGAAGCGCACGATGGAACTGAAACTCAGGCTTTCACTGAACGTACTGAACGAGGCACTGAGCCTCCACTGAAGACCTATACACAATAAACATCACAGCATGCGGACGTAGATGGTTAGCTACACTCAACACGGTCAGGGCAGCAGTGACTTTCACTTTGATCTGATGCGAATTGACCAATGGCAAGGCAATGTGGAATACTAGCAAGGCCAAACAAGGCCATAGAACACCAAATAAATGCATTGATACACTTTATTAATCTCAGAGGTAAATTCTTTAATATAGCTTCAGAGTCCTTTTCATGACTATTCAGTGCTTTTAAAAATACTACTGTCCACTGGTTTGAGAATCACTATAGATCCACATAGCCCCCCCCCCCCGCCTCCATGATATTAGTCCCTGAGGGACATAAATACCCCAGGAGAAGATAAACGAGAACAGATCTTCCTAACCACGTGACCGACAGCCCCCCCGGCTAACAGTTCGAGAAAAGAGCTGAGATCCAGAGTAAAAAGTGCTGAGGGTTTAAGAGGGGGCCCTAATGGATAGGAGTTTAATAAAACGCTTGGCAGCTGACAGGGAGACTGAGCTGCCTTACTCTCCATTATCGCTGTACCAGTTTGTTAGCAGGAACCGGGTTGTAGTTCAACCACATTTCCTCCGGCTCTCATTGCGGTAAGTGCAGAA
>JAODKN010000039.1:17614102-17624774 GCA_026774425.1 Petrocephalus zakoni | reverse complement strand
CCCCCCCCCCCCCCCCCCCCCCCCCCCCCCCCCCCCCCCCCCCCCCCCCCCCCCCCCCCCCCCCCCCCCGCCCCCATGTTTAGCATGATCCCACAATAAAGATGGCACCTTTCCTTGAAAAAAGATCCGATGACGATGAAATATCGATTTATGCAATTTAAATGTTTTATAAATGGATCCATCCTGCCTTGTATAAACAAGGCTGGTGGTGGTGGTGTAATGGTGTGGGGGGTATTTTATTGGCACAATTTGGACCCCTTAGTACCAAATGAGCATGGTTTACATGTCACAGCCTACCTGAGTATTGTTGCAGACCATGTCCATCCCTTTATGACCACAGCGCACCCAGCTTGTCATGGCTACTTCCAGAAGGATAATGGGCCACGTGCTCATATCATCTCAGATGCGGTTCTTGAACATGACAATGAGATTCCTGTACTCAAATGGCCACCACACTCACTAGACCTCAGTCCAATGGAGCGTCTATGGGATGCGGTGGAATGGGAGATTCACATCATGAAGGTGCAGCCGACACACTTGCAGTAACTGCATGATGCTATCATGAGAGCCTAGTCCAATCTCTCTGAGGAATGTTTCTAGCACCGCTTTGCATCTATGTCATGAAAAAATTAAAGACTTCTGAAGGCAGAAGGGGGTCCAACCTGGTAATAACAAGGTGTCCCAAATAAATCACCCCGTGCGTGTATCAATCGCATTGGCGCAAAGCCACATTTTCAAAACACGTCGTAGGAGAACACACTGCACCCCATATTCATTTACTAATCCTGACAAAAACCTGTTCGTTCAAGTTGGGTACTGAGGTATTCTGGACTAAGTTAGGGTGGGTGTTTAGGTTTTCTGGATGAAGTTATCTGGATTTTCAGCACTCCCCATGGTCATGTTGTTCTGGATGAGAATAGGGCCCCACTGAATAGCAGCTGACCTTTACACAGCTCAATATTCTGAATGGCTAAAATATCCCCAAGTATACCCCCCTCCAAACACACACACACACACACACACACACACACACTTACAAATTTTTCACTGAAGTACCTTTGTCAGTAATCTCAAAGACAGAATTTACCCAGCACAAACATAAACCTGAATTTCATATTAAACACTTTTGCCTCCCCTCCCCAAAACACATAGGAGGAAAGCCACAGAAGCAGCATTGGGATCCCAGTATTCTGCAAGCGAGGTATCTGGCTGTTAATGACGGTCGGTTAATAACATCTCAGGAGAGTTCCGCTGTCGTGCCCCTGATCAAAGATCTTAACATAAAACACTAATTTAAGAGAGCAGCCTGGGTTCATCTTCTCTAGGATTAGTCAGTGGCACCATCTACCTTCATGCTTTGCCGAAGGCAACTGATTTTGTTACCCGATTAATCGGTTTTTCTTTTGTTCCAGATAATTAACTTGAGATTTTTCCCCCCCGAGACTCGCTTAATTACGTTAAATTACGAGACGGAGAGTGACGTTTTGCCGGCCAGTCCGCGCCCGATATTACGCCGCCCGGATCCTTATTTGGCACGGTCCTGTGGGTTTTAGGAGTTTTAGATTAGTGTCTAAATTAGCACCTGACTGGCTTACTGCCCGTATAATTACTTCAGAAAGGAAAGCATTTTAGTTTAGACAAGGTTTTTGGAACAAGGTTGTATTTTGATGAGATTAACAGTAAAGTAAGAACGCTGTCTCCACCTAGTGGCCACAGACGTGAAAACAAAAACGAGTGGTTTCGCCCCAGCTGCGCATCGTGTCAAACAGGTGAAACCGGCTGTAGTGACCCGCAGGAACCAGAAAGACTCGAGTGTAGCTAGAACCCTGTCCTGGGTGCTCCACTGCCCTGTATTCCCCGGATTAGGCTGTAGGCTCTTATACTCCACAAACAATAGGAAGATGGATGGATGTTGATGAATGGATCGATGGACAGACTAGAGTACACGAACAGACTGCCACTTCCTGACTATATTTAACATACAATAATTTGTTTCACCAGTTTACTGCTAGTATGTAATTTGTTTTTAAAACGAAGTTATGAAAAATGAAAAAGAGCAATATAAACATGATAAACCATATAACCACATAAATAAACCATATAATTATTATATTTTACCCCATATCTTAGATGTGAACTACTTGTGTTTCAGGTAGGTTAATCCTTTCATAAATTGACATACTTGCTACAAAGTGGTTTGATAAAGAAATTGCCAAGTTCAAATAGCTTTTTTATGTGTGTCTCCAACAGGCAGCGATGGAACTGAACTTCTTTGGGGTCCCCAGAGCTGGACCTCAAAGAGAAAGAAGAGAGAATTAAAAACATTGTAACGTCTATAACCTACTAATCAGCATTTGGGGTTTCGACAAAACCCAAAATGTTTGGTAAAACACACCAGTAGTGGGGAAGGGTGGGATGCTTCTGATTGGGTGGACTGGATTCAGTAACTTTAACTATCACTGTTTTGCTGGGCAGTGCCTCTGATTATGCCAGTGCCTTAGGCTGTAGCCCACGATAGCTCATACATTAATCTGCCCAGGGGAGGATTTATGACTGTAGGTTGGTAAACATAACATGCTTTGCTGAATGAGACTCCGTACATTTTATTTTCCTTTTGGCTACCAGGTTGGGTGACCCCAGGGCAAGTAAGAAAATATTTGCAGGCCGATTCCCCCCTAGCGTCAGTCGGGGAGTAACAGCAGGTCACCCCAGGCAAAGCAATCATAGCAGTGGCCTGCAGAATCGTGGTTCACTAGAAACAAAATTATAGGGTCAGGAGAAATGGCTGGAGAAGAAATAAACGAGTCTACCAATCTTCAGAAGTTCAGGCAGGTAACATTCTTTAAGTGGCCATAACAAGAAGTTAAAATGGGTACGGACTCATAGGTCAAGGTCGTAATCACACCAGAAAACAGTACTGATGTCTGATTTTGGTCAGATGTTCCAACCATTGGATTGTTCCATTGGGTGATTTTAATAGGCATACAGATTAATGGTTTTCAATCTTCTCTCAATCTTTTCGTGGTACATTTCATGATTTTAAAATGTGATAAGATAAAATGTTATTGATCCACCCTGGGTAAGTTTTTGTTGTCCCACAGAATTACCAAAATTAATAACTGTCAGTGCAGTACCGTCTCTAACTTGAAATAAACAAATGACAAGAAAGCACAGCATTTAAGTACAAGTGAGGAAGAAACTTCTCTGAGCTGGGGAGGGGGGGGCGGGGGCATTGAACAGAAGGAGCTTCTGAAGTGCTCAGGTGCTGCTTAGATACAGCAGAGGATTGACCTTATCATTCAGTCTGGAAGTTCCTCAAGACCATCAGCCTGCTCTGCACTTTCTGGTAGTCTCTCTCTGTGCCATCCTGGTAGTCCGACTGGTCGCTGATGGAGACACTGAGGTACCAGCATCACTGTGCCTTTTCTATACACCCTCCATGATCGGTCAACTGCTCGCTGCTCTGTCCCCAGCTCCAGGAATCTCTGCATAGACCTAGAACAGAGGTAGAGGCTGACAGGAGGGTCCCAGTGGGCTGTGGGCTTATTTAACTACCATCCAGAAAAACAATTATAAGGGTTTGCATTGCACACAATTAAATGAAGAAATCGTGCCACATCACACTGACATGCAATGACCACCTTTGCTCTGCTGCATCGGCTCATTTTCATTTTCGAAAAGTACTGTAATTAAGGTGAAACTGGTGTACCAAAAGGTAACTGAGTTACCTGAGTAATTAGTTTCCAGGGAAAGTAACTATTGCGTTAGTATGCAGTGCAGACCCTTCTAATGGTTTTTCTGGATGGTAATTAAATAAGATTATTATTAATGCATACATTACACCCAGAATGACCTATAATATTCTGTCACCACTTTGAACACTGGACTGACATAATCTTCTATGACCATTTGAAGATTATTCTGGACTCATTGCTATTGAAAAGACTTATCTGGGTGTAAAACCCCCTCCCCTTGTCAAAGAATTTCTTGTTATCTTGTTACCTCCCTGACAAGTGCCATCATCCTGGGAATGAGTCTGCAAATGTAACTATTGACTGCCGATCCCTAGCAAAAGCCATTAAATATTAAATGAAATATTATCTGATTAAATGAAAATACCGCTGGTCAGATAATGAGCGATTAGCAGGAAAACAGAAGTAAATGGCGCTCTGTTAATAATTCCATAATTCTTAAGGGGCTTCCCGCAAAAATGTTTTAAACCACACAGGAACTATAGAGTCAAGTGAATGCAGAACTCGGCCACGGAGGTTTAACGTAAGATGATACAAGTTCTATGTGCTTCCACATCTTAATTGTTTATTATAACACAAATGTGAAATAAAAAGTAAGACATGCATGTCCTCTTTGTCATAAGGCTCTTAAAATGTACCAGTATTTTTTCTGTCATCAGTAGCTCCTTTTATGAATAAGATTATTAATGTTCAAAAACTTTTTACAATAGTTTTCAACAGAAGCTTCAACTAAATTACCTGGAAACCACACTTCCAAGTGATGGTTTCAGTGAGAACAATATTAAGAAATTTTGATTTTATTGAAAAGCCTTTTCGCAAAAGCTGGCTGTAATTTTTATACATTGTCTGTCCTTGTCAGAGAAAAAGCAACTGCGGCGAGTTAATTAATTATAACTTCAATAAATAAACTTTTAGTCCTTCATTCGTTTTTAGTTTTTCATTCATTTAAGCTCTCAGCCTTGATCATTATTTTAATAGCCTGTATCAAAGTGATAAAAATTATACTAATATTGTCTAAATCAAAACTCTGACACCTTTTGAAAGCGGCTGCAGAAATATTTCTGATAATCAGAAGCAGGCCGTCTTGCCCTGAGGCTGACTACGTTTCTTAATTGCATGTTCTCATACTGTCCAAAGTATTAGCTCAGGAAACATGCTCAGAGAAGAACATCACAGTGCTCCCGTGAGGACAGCCAGCGTTCCTGAGCTACAGTCGTGACTTACAGAAATTGCCAGAAGGCTGTTCTTCAAACTGACACATTGAAAACTCACTTTAGCTGAGATTTGTGAACTATTTCACTCACTTTTGCTTAAGTTGAAATAGTTGTGGACAATTTCTTCGAATTGAACCATTTCCTTGTTGCCCGGGAAACCGCACTGTCCTATAGGATGTCTCGCCTAGCTTCCAAACAGCAGGGCCCGGAAACAGCTGCCGCTGCCATCCAGGGATGCATCTGTGTCCCAGGTGGTGGGGGGGAAAAGGGAAAAACCCCCGGGGTCAAGGGCGACCATTAATAGGCATATGAAGGTCACATGACCTGAAAGCACTTCCTGTTCCTGTGGGACTGCACAGGCGAGAATGAACGCTGGATAATAGGAAGGGAAGCTGGAGTGTGCGGGGATTAGCAGTGCGTCTGCGGACAGCCAAGCATCCAGCGCAAAGGTATTTTCCTGATATTTCTGTTGTGTTGACCTCCTGTATGCAACTTTCCATTGAGCTTAAACCAGTTTCACTCCAGTCCTCCTCCAGCTGTGGTCAGCCTTGTGAAACGAGCTTTTGACAAAGACCCTGAACTGGATTTCCTGGCAATATAAGGAACCCAATGTGCTACATCCGGTCCCGGATCGCTAATGAATTCTGAAGCCTGTTGCGTTAGCTGTAGCCTGAATTAGCCTAATAGACCCTAATGGAGTGTCCCTCTCTGGGCAGTCTGCTCTTGCAGCTGGGTCATAGCCAAGGCCCGCCCTACCTTTTCAAGGACCCTACTAGGCAAATCTTTACTTGGGAGGCCCCCCTACCAAGAAAATTGATGGTGATTTCACTTCCTCCGCAGTGCAGGTAATTCGGGGCCCCCGGGAAGCTGCCCATTTTGCGTTTAGCTAGAGCTGGACCAGGGTGAAACCCCAATGTCAGTGGCATAGAGTCCCAATAGGGGTTTCCATGGGTACTGCTTCTGAAGTATGTCAAGGTACATGTAAAGAGAAGGTACAGCTTCCAGATGAAGACCTGCTCCATGCTGCGGCTCCATGCAGGCTGCTGGCTATGCCACCCATCTCAGAAATCATGCTTAACAACTGCTAATTGTGGGATGAGTAATTCTGAGACGTGCCTCTCTGCACAGTAACAGGAAACCTTTCCAATAAGTTATCTTGCTCAGGGTCTGGGGAGGGGCCTGGAATCCATCCCAAGCAGTATATGGCACAAGGCAGGGGTATACCCTAAAAGGGGTACAAGTCCATCGCAGGACAAGCATGCACACACTCTGCAGGCAAGTTAGAAATACAGGAGACAGGGAGTCTATCTCAGCGTTTCCCAACCCTGTTCTCGCGGACAGTCCACGTTTTTTCTCCCTCCCAGCTCCCAGCCAATCAGGAACATAGAATACCTAGCACAGGTGCGCTGGGAGCTGAGAGGAAGCAGAAACGTGGCCTGTCCCGTGTTCCCCAAGGACTGCGTAGGGAAACACTGGCTATCTACAGTATATGTCTTTGGGTTTTCAAAGGAAATCTGCGAGACACGAGAATATGATATCTCCATATACAGAGTGGACGCAGGATCCGAACGCCCAGACCTTGCAGATGTGAGGCAACAGTCCAACATGCCGAGCTTCTCCGACTAGGAGTTTTTAAAGTGAGGACTGAATTCCTACAGAATGGCCAAACTTATCATTATCCAATGATATATTTTGAATCACTGAGTGACAGGGAGAGGGGCACTCAGAAGGCCAATTAGCTTTTAGCTGGGGCCAGGGTCCCTTTGGCCCCACCCTGTATACGTTTGCCATTGTGCGCTGTATACGAAGTGAAAGAAGACATACAGATGAAGTAATGCCATTAACTGCGCATTAAATTACCAACATGGTGGAGGATCATGCAAATAAAAATACTGTATGTAATATCCTGCTGCAGTCTCTGAATTGGTAAATCACTGACATCTATCTCGACAGAGTGGACGTTGCTAGGACAGGGTGGCCAGCAGCATACTGTCATGTGATCTGACAACAGGGGCAAAATGACTCGTTTGCTGGAGTGAAGTGTCTGGGCAAAATTTGGGACTGACGAGGCAGCAGCAGCCCTGGGGCACCTTAGGAGGCAGGCACAGGAAATGACATACTCCTCATCTGATGTCACCGCCATGTCTGGCACTCATGTGCCCTCTACTGGGTGCGGGAAGCCTGACAGGCTGGTAATAAACAGGCTTCCTTTCTGTAGTTATTGTTCTACGTTGAGAAATTCTATTGGCATCTGATGAGCACTTCCCCTGAGTCTTAATGACCAGCGTGGCTTCGCTCCGCGTGCAGCTCCGCCCCCTTTTCCTGGCTCTCGGTCGGCGCGCGGATGCACCAAAGCCGCCACGCCGCACACAGCCGGCTGGCGCGAAGAGCTTGTCTTCCGCTTGCTCCTTTCCACTTGAGAGCGTAAGTCTGACATAGAACAAGCTGACGCCACTCGGATAACTGCGACGCCGTGACACATTTTTAGGCACACCGGTTCTTACAGATAATCCTTTTGAAGGGCTCAAAAGAACATTCTGCTAGTAAAAGAATCTGTATTGTATGGAGCAGGTTTGTACAGAATGTGCAACGTGACACTGAGTGATATCCACGAGAGACCTTCCTGTGAAACTCACGCCCCCCCCCCCCACCCTGTTGTGTTGAGAGGGCGTTAAATGTTAAATTTTACTTCATATGAAGAATTCGATGCCCACTTAATACCCATGGGAAGCCAATTTTCATAACAAAGGAATTAAAGGCATGCACATCAATGCTCCGGACAATTACAGCCCAAACTCTTGCTTCGGCAATAAAAATTCCCCAGCGTTTCCCTCCAGTTGTTTGAATCACTATCTCTCAAACTCTTTCCCTTGCAAAAGGTCCCCTGAAGATCAAATGGCATGGTTACCCAGAATGCTCGGTGCTCAAGATGAAACAGAGCTTGACGTAATTGGATTCTTGTAGAATGACCGAATCCCCACCAGATCCGGCAGGGAATGGGTAAATCCGCCCACCCCAGGGAAGCGGGCCACAGCTACCGGTCTCTGTGGAGATCAGACAGGCACCCAAAGGGGCTGGTGGTTCCGTAAAGGTGTTACGGAAACATGCAAGCTAAGGCCTTCCATCGGTAATATAATCTAGCGACTTCATTATTGTCTCCCTTCATAGTCAATACAGAATTAGCTTTTCTTTTCTAGAGCTTAGTAAGCTGTAATACTGACTAAGGCGTACCATTCATACTAAAAAAAACCTCACTAATCATGATCTGCATTAAGCAACTACAAATTAAGAGGGCGTTACTAGCATATTCCTGATTTTTTTTTTTTTTTGGTTTTTGACGATACCTAAAGTCTGTGTTGTGATTTCACCCCCTATTTCACTGCCCCGTATGTAAGAAACCCAAGGCGTGTTTTCGTTGGTCAGATGACTTGTTGTATGTTGTATGTATTAAAAGATCACTGCAATAACTTGAGTGTGAGTGTGTCATAATGGGTCCTTCTGCAGCTCTGATTGGAGGTTTGCAGGCTGGCCGCATGAACGCGAGACTTCACGTGGGTCACTGCTGACCAGCTCTTTGTGTGCAGCCCTGCCATCAAGAAAAAGAAATTTAAAAAACTAAAGCACACTCAAAGGCTTTCACGACTGCTTCTATGGAAGGTGTTTTGTGACAATATTCAAAACACTTATTTTTGGCCAGCGTATCGGTAATGATAATCCAGTGGGCTCATGTGCGCCCCCTTCAGTGAGGCAGCGGTACATTTTTTGCACAGAGCAGTAGACAAATATTAATGTTACTTTTATCTTATCATTATTTGCTTTTAACTTCTCATGATGACAGGTAAGGTTCTGTATCCCCTGACTGCACGTCAGTGATTATAACATGACCACGATATTTTTTATCGTTATGTCATGAGTGGGTGCCATACATTCTGTTGGTTGCGTAAAAGACAATAAAAAAGCAGCCATGCTGATTAAATGAGTTTAGCTATAGCTGCGACAAAGTGTTGGCCAGTGTAAGCAGGTGCTCATTTGTTTTGCACCAATAACACCTTCACAGTCCAAGATCGGAACAGAAAAAACGCGGTATTAAATGAGAGATCGGGCTGTTGTGACTTGGTCTGCATTGCAATCAATCAGATGTTTAGTTTGTTTAGAGCCCGCCCAGTGAGTTTGATGGGTGATTTTGGCAGATAATTTTAATGGTTGCTGATTTCGTTTAAATTATCATTTAAACAAGCATTTAAATAGCAATTTGAATGATTGTTTGAATATATTTCGAAATATATTATATTATTAAATTTATTTATAAATAATAATTTAAATGACAATTTCAATCATTTAAATTGCTTCTGTATTTATAGAATATTGTTACAAAACACTCCATGCTTCAGGCACACAGTTAGTTATCTGGATTTAGCACGTTGTCAAATACATAAACAAGTAAATTCACATTAAAATATGAAAAAAATAATGCCAATATTACTGGCATCCATTATATTCATGCATTTTTGTTTAAAAAAAACAAATATATAATCAACAGAACAAATATATAATCAAAATCAACCAAAAAGTGTATATAATCAAAATAAAAAAATATATATATTAACTTATCCCAAGAAATACACAGCTTGTTATATAGCATCATCGATCATAGAAACTGCACATTAGGTGAGTGAACGTGTTGTGATACTTCGAAAGAAAATCTGGCTGAAGACATTCAGATTTGGTCCCAATACACGATGAGGGGACGTCTGATAGAGGAAGTCAGAAAGAGAAATTGTATTTGGACGGAGATCTCCCCCGTGAATGCCCCATGTGGTCCCTCTCAATGCCTACCCCCTTAGGGATTCACTCACAGCTGATTTCTCCCTCTTTGCGCTGCTCCGTGTTCTTTCAGTGAAAGGGTGCAGCATATATAATGTGGGGGGGCTATGCCCTGGCTGACTGGAATGGTGATGAGGAACCCCTTTCAGGCTGATTTGGCTGGGGGAGGGAGGTATGCTTCAGATAAAAATGCCAGAGAAGAAGATTTGTTGGGAAGAACCCCAGATCTGTCCACATTATTACATTCCTCTGTTCAGCCTCTGAAAATGAAATGTGATAATTGGAACGGGATGCAATGCTTAGGTTTCATATTCCAGAAGCAAAATGCTGCTTTTTTTTTAATAATCGCCGCCCACGAATCATTTAGTGATATCGCTGTTGTCACAGTACTGTTTTCGCAAAGGTTGCTTTTGCAGAGCTTTTTCATCTGTCATATTGTAACCAAGATGGGTCACAGGACGCTAAGATGCTAATAAGCATCATTTAATGAACAGATGGAAGCCACTGTGTCTTGCTGCTGTTACTTCTTCTCCAAGCTGCTTGCTGTCCTCATAAGGGTAGCATAGGGACTCAGTGGGTCGCCTCACACCTACAGAGTCAGAGGTTTGACTCCCACCAAAGCTGTGTGTCGAGTTTGTGTGTTCTCCCAGTGTCATGTGGGTTTCTTAGGGGTGATTACAGTCCAAACACATGCTGCTTATTAATTGACATCCCTAAATTATTGGGGGATGGAGGCCTGGGTCTGGGACCCAAATGTGAAATCACACCTGTGCCCTGGGACCTACTATAGCGGGCCCCGGGCGGCGGGGGGGGGCGGGGGGGGGGGGGGGGGGGGCGGGGGGGGGGGGGGGGGGGGGGGGGGGGGGGGGGGGGGGGGGGGGG
>JAODKN010000039.1:17585762-17607627 GCA_026774425.1 Petrocephalus zakoni | reverse complement strand
CCTTAGGTTCCTTTAAATCAGAGCTAGATAATATTTTATGGCCTCCTCTCGTTTGTATAGTTCTTATGTTCTTATTATCCCATACTGCTCAGTGAGAATCTATTTGTCAAAAAAAAATAAAATTAAAAACGCAACTAAATAAATCTGACGTTGGGGTTAAATTAAGTCTTAATTAAAAGCATCCTCAAGACTACATGAATAAATGCCAAGAGTTATCATCAATAACTCTGCTCATAGCTCTCACATGTATTATATAAATCGTGCATTTTTGCCATGTCATTTAGAGTAAATGTTGTACTGCAAAAAGGAATTTAAGTCAAGTCAAACTATGCATATGTAAGTATAAAACGGCATGATCACATTCCCCCAGAATACAGACAACAAATGACAAGAGCTGGGAGACACAATAGTTGTAAAAATTTCTAAAAAGAGTGACCAAGGGGAAGACTGTATATACAGTGCCTGTGAACATAATCAATGCCATTAAATAATGAAGTAGCACAGAAACAACAGTCGAATAAATATTGCAGAACCAGTAAAACAGCAATCAATAAATGGTAGGTACCTTCTCAGTGAATAAGGGGTCAAAGAACTTAAACATCATGTAGCAGGGTTAAGTCAAGTCAGATTTATTTATCATTTCAGCCATATACACAGTACACAGAGAAAAGAAACATTGTGCCTTCAGGGCCAAGGTAACCGACAAAGTTACACCAACAAACCTGGCTTTAGTAAAACATCTAGTTGTACACATTGAGTTAGAGATGCGAGCAGAGCGATTAACATGGTGGGTAACAATATAAATGAATTTTGTTCGGGATAATGAAAGTTTCCTGATTCTGGAATACTTACTGCCTCACCTTATGAAATTTGAGGATTCATCCAACTGATTGAGGCTTTTTAAAATCTATTAACTACAAGCAGTGTGCAACTGGATACTTGGGATTTGCTGAATTTACTAAGTTTTAAAAGATTTTATTTTAATTTTAATAACATGAGCAATAATACATTATCGTGATAATAATTTTGTGTGTCTGTTTCTTTATGGTCCAAAAGTTAATATCCAAGTAACTTCAATTTCATTGTATTTAGTTGAATTAATAATTCGTTCAAATTCTCCAAACTGTGTGAAATCCAGCATTGTTTTCCAATTGTATTTCCTAATTCACAGTAGTTATGCGGCTTCTTCGTATAAGACTGCCAATCCTATTTGAGACTGCTTCAGCACTCGAGACCCATAATTCCCAGGCAGTCTTAGTTTTATAGGATTAGGTTTTGTGTATGCAGGACTCCGGGGATTTGCAGGGAGTACCTCTCATTCCACGCATGCTTGTCTCGCGGTGTTTTTCTGACGTGATTGTGGCTGTCCTTCATTCCCTGAGATGTGAAGCACACGAGTGTGTCTACGCTACGTCCGATCATGTGAAAAAGAAAAGTAGGTTTGTTTTAATATCTGGGAAGGACTTTGTGGCGATGATGTCAGCACAGCTTGTGACTGGAGAATGCGGTATATACACACACACACACACACCTTCTGTTAATGCCAAAATATTATAGAGCAGATATAGCCCACTGAGTTACTAATATCCAATTAACCGTGGGCAGTTTTGTGTGTGTTGTTGAAGGCACACACGCAGTGTGTAACTGTAGAGTTTTAGGTAATAAAAACGCATAATAAATTGTCTATCACAGTTAAATTTCAATTTGCCTCAGCCTGTAGCCCCTCTGGGATGCCCATGATATTGCCTGTTATTTTCAGATTTTCCTTCTTTGTATTTCAGTATTCAGCACAAAGCATTACTCTGTTCCAATCAGGCAGTGGGCCGGACAGGAAAAATGCCATCATGCCACAGCCGTCAGTAAAGTCAGAGGCCTTTAAACACTTTTTCATTGCCTGTTGGAAGCTTCTGAGGACCCCGCCTCTGATTGTATTCCCCTTCCTGCGTGGACGGGTGTCAAAGTAGTGAGGCAGCCTTCTCAAAGAACAGGTAAATACACTGTCCCTGTCCTGCCAGTATTTCGGCCTCTGTCTACGAGGCCCTAGATGCGAGAAAGAAGCCCACACCTTTACATTGTAGCTGCTTACCTGACATTTTTATCCAGTAAGTAAGTAAGCAGAGGTGTCAATTTCAAGTCCAGAAAGTAAAAATCCAGACCAGGATTTTGTTTCAACCAATCAGTTGAGCATAAAGAGTCTGAGTCACAGAGTGATCAACTAGTTGGTTGAAACAAAATCCTGGTCTGGATTTTTACTTTCTGGACCTGAAATTGAAACCTCTGTAAGTAAGTAAGCAAGTAAACTCAGATTTTTATACCGCTTTGTCTCTTTTTTTCCTCTTGTCCTACTTCAAAGGTCGGCTGTTTCACAAGTTCCGCCTGTGCTGTTTTTGGGTCGCCTGGTCGGGGAGAACAGCTGGAGTAGGAAGTGGAGGTGAGGAGAATGCTGTAGCTTTTCCACCGGGGCTCATCTGAGGAGTCAAAGTGGGAGCCTGAGTACTGACACCCTCATGGGGAAAGCAATCCCGACATTCTTACCTCATATTCTTAGATCCCTCGGCAAAGACGTCAGGTTGTTTCCCGCACCTGCATCCTTTCATCCCTCCCTGTTTCGCTCATGGCCACTTGCATCAGGTTGTGGTTTCCAAAGATGCTGGCTTGCTTACGCCGGCAGCAAGCGATTCATTTGGGTCGTGGCCGAGGCCGCAGTTGCGTGTCATGCTTTGCTTTTACATAAGAGCTGTAGCTCTTTTCAGAGCTGGATTTAGGGAGATGGGGGCCCTTGGGCTAAAGTCGTGGTTGCGACGGTAACTCCCAGCATAAACATTACAGTTAAAAAATAATTGGAGGGCTCCTACAACTTGGGTCCTTGGCTCTTGGTCAAGAAGGAGGCCTACAATGGCAGTGTGTGTGTGTAAGCATGTGTGTGTGTGTGTGTTTGTCATTTTGGATGCTGCTCCCTTGTGTTTTGCTGATGTTGAATAATCTTTGCCCACTGGGTACGCAGAAGAGGGCACCAGGACATATAGTACTTCTCACCACCTCTCTCCAGCTCTGAGTCATTCTCAGAAGGCATCTGGTGCTGACAAGTCTCATTAGCCTGTGGGTTGACCTGGTTCCAGGTATGGGTCATCCGTAGGTCACGTTGTGTTGGGCCTGGTTGGCAGAGGTGTGGATGACACATTCCACCTCCCCAGTGAGTCCGTATGGATAGTAAAGTGGCACTTAAAAGCCTGGAAAGCAGAACAGCTTTAAGTTTATTGAGTCTGCCATTATCACTCGGTAAATATAATGTCAGAATGTACCACCCCCCACCCCCACTGTCAGTCCTCTTTCTCATGTGAAGAAGCAAATTTTTTATCCAGCGTTATTCGTCAACTCGGTCGAGCACATCTGGTGGGGTCGTCTCGTGGGTCTGCAACTCTGACGTGCGTGGGGAGAACTTTCCCTAAGCTCAACATCTTCAATTTATTTACAAGCACCTACGGCTAGTCAATGATCAAGTCTGAGAAAAGGCCACAAAACAAAACTCGAAGAGGTACAAGGACGTTTTATTGTCTTATCATCTCATACCCAGTTGGGGGACAAACCGCTCGCCGTTCTTGATTAGCTTTATTTGTTTTGCTTGCCCGGCTTTGACCTGAGACGCTGTTTTTCTTTGTGGCTGGCTGGGACTGCTTAGCAATGATAAATGAGCTTCGGACTGAGAAGAAGAAGCTTCTGTGCCTGGACGGCCCAATATGTATCTCTGTGGCGGCCGGCAGACTCTTTCCAGCATAAACAAAAGCTTCCCTGTAGTCGATGGCGACGACCCTTTTAAATAGCGGGCGAGGAAATTGCCCGGAAGCCTCAGATGGTTTTAGATAATTCACAGCCAAATGGTTTGTGGCAAAACCACAAAAAAAAGAAGGGAAATAATAGGTGGGTTGTTCAGAGTAATTTTGCTTTTTAATCTTTTCCTTGTATTGACTGTTGTCCATGTACAGTTATTTTGGTTAATTAGCCCTGTCACACCAGCTTTTAATAAATCCTTAGTTTGCCTGAGAAATGCATTCAACAAGGTAACAAAAAAAGGCACATTTTGTCCCCACGGAAGTGTACCAAAACTTAAACCCATAAATACCCACAAATAAACTGTTGCATAATTTTTTTCCCCAAGACTCATACTTCTATATGCAACAACTCTCTAAAGGATTTGCCTTCATTTTTAATTATCTGTACTTCCCAACACAATGAGGTTTACCTACTTCCACATTTTCAATGCACAGCTGATACACTTGCAGAGAGCATGACGCATATCACAAAGCGCACACTTTCTCGGCTTGTGTGCACCGTGGTTTTCCTCCATTCCGTCCCCCGAGTCCTTCCCAGGCAGCAAAGGACGGGAGACAGGGGATACCCTGCAAAGGGCTTCCGGGTGCCAGTTCTGGAGGTGTGAGGCCACCGTGCCCCTCACTGAAGCACCTTGCTACTACAACTGTTTCCACTCGGTCAAATATGGAGGCCTTTGGCAGGCCTGACAGGCAAGCGATTGCGATGTAGGATATGGTGCGAGGAGCCGTTTGGCAGGGGAGGTTCTTGTTATGATCTCTCCACTGCTACTCCCTCTCCCAGTGACCTCCAGCCAGACTTCTCCCCACTCTAACCCCATGCAGCTTCCTCTCTAGTTGCTATCTATCTTCCACCTTCAGGGGGCGCTACCTGGGACGGAGCTCATTAATCCAAGGGAGTGAAGGTAATTACCTGTTCTTAGCGGTGCATTTCAGTGAGTTCTGGGAAGAAGGGAGAGAAGACTTCTCTTTTTTGGAAACCGGCCACTCCAGATTTGTTCACAGTATATTTGTCTGCAAAACACTTTTGAAATTTTCACATAGTAATTGGACCTTGGATTGCTGTATACTCAGCGGCAATGGGAACTTAAGATCATATATGACAGAAGTGCTGGAGTTAATTAAAAAGAGCTCCAAGGTCCACAGTTCAGTTAAGGACATAACTAAGCAAGCTTTCTGAGGCATGTGTGGCCAAAGCCTTTTCATTGAGATCATACTCACCCTTTACTTTCAAATGAAATATTTATGCAAATATGCTCTGAAAATTACACAGTAATTACACAAAGGATCTTGGAATAGTAAAAAAAAAATGACCTCACGGACTGTTAATGCTTTTTGTGGGTGAGAATTTTTCAGATGAGAATGCAGGATGAAAACAAATGGTCTGGTTGTTAGCGACACTGAAAATGAGACATATACCCCCCTTAGCCAAAAGGTCACCGGTCGGTCAACCTGATTTACATCTCAGCAATGTGAAAATGCATGAAAAACACACCGTACAGCAATGGTGTTTTACTGCATTGCACCATCACCCAGCTGCACTATGGTGACCTGAAAAAACAGGGAGATTTTATACTTTAATGTGTTTTTATGAAAGAATAACGTATCTGGCTGGGACTTCTATGCATTTTTACATCTGGCCTCTTACTAACACGGATGTGGCTAAAAGGTACAACAGCCGTGTCCCACCAGGACGTGAATCATCAGCTGCCAGCTCCGTCTTCTTAGCCATTAACACCCCATGCTATCTATGTAAACCTACCATCACGCTGCCTAGCAGCAGATAAGTTAAAATCTGCGCCGTTGCATGACTTCAGTCATATTTGGTCTCCTTGTCATTTATTTTCCATCGTTTGACGAAGGAGGGTCAATACTCATCTCAGGCTAATTCGAATTGTAATGAACTTTCGATTCACCGGAGAAGATGTCGCAGGCCACCCCTGCCTCTCCGTCCAGGGGCCTCTGTCAGGGCAGACAGCATCCCGCAGCATCCCTACATCCTGTCTGGCTGTAATTCGCTGGTGGAGGGCAGGCAAAGTGGCCCCCTGAAAGCTGAGCCTGAAATGAAAAGCTGGCCGCTTCCCCCTCGTTCCTCTTTGGTCATGGCCCCCGCCTCCCCATCATGGCCTGCTGGATCTGTGGGTTAGCAAAATTTATTGTGAAGGATTCGCATGTGTGATGTGATGGTCCTGTCTGTGAAAAATCCCAGTTCAGCCCTGCTCCCACTAACATGCATTGGCTGTTGATGGATTTATATTTACCCCCCTGCCCCCCCCACCCTTTTCAGGGATCCCGGTAAATGGGAAATGAAGGAAAAAGGAAAAGCTGACGCGATCCATTTCGGAAAAGCAGGCCGGGAACAGAAGCCGCCTGGACTCACGACTCGGTCTGTCAAAGACCAGACATAGTGGGCCCTCGACCGGCACAATATGAGCGAGTAAACAAAAAATGCCCGAAATAGACGCAAGCATTCAATCTCTTCAGCTGCAAGAGTCACGCCAGATAAATATAATGTATTCCCTTCATCTCGGCCGGCTCATACCTATTTTATAAGCTGCGAACTTCTGCATTTTCGAAGGTAAATACGAGGCTAACGCCTTTCCGCACTGGCATGGGGCGACAGCTGAATGATATGGAAATGGCTTTTCATAGAACTCCTACCGACCTTATTAAAATCGATTACTTTAACACTGATTACAGTTTGTCGCGTTTAATAGGTGTTCTTTGGGCTTGTGTTGCTGAGCAGAGCTGGGGGCCGTGCGCGAGGGTGACCAGCCGCGCATCGCCCCAGAGGGCTATTCATTGTCCTATTGGGCTTGTCCCCTTTTTCGGCTTCTATTTAACTTGCGATGGCTTTAGGCTAAAGGACGAGAAATTATAAAGGATGAAAATGGGTCGGCAGCAAAGGCGCGGATCGGACCCAATGATCAGAGGAGTATACCGTAGTTTCAGGGGCCCCAGTGCTGTAGGTCTGAGAAATGACTATGGTAATGTCTTGGCTGCCCAAATAAAACAAACAAACTAATTATCACGTATTAACCTGATACTGTTATCCTTACTAACAGTAGAGGGGAAGGTTACAGTTTCTTTTACAGGAATTTTGTGAGTTGTTCAGCCGGCTAAGTCTCTGTGCCCATGACTGGAAGACCACTGGTTCAAGCCCCAGTCTCAGCAGAACAATCACATGTCTAGGGCTCCTTTAATGAGGCCTTTAAGCCCCAGCTCCGGGGGTGCCGCACGTTGGCTGACCCTGCACTGCGATAAGCAAAGGGAAGCATTCCCATGTACCTGTGCTTGTAGAAATGGCGAATAAAGGATTTCTCAGCTCTGCATGCTTCCCGGGTTTGTAACCCGCAGCCTTCACGTTACAAGTACAACGCTGTACTTGTTGACTTACAGCAGCTACAGAAATCAGCTCTTATCTCCGCAATCAACACACTTGCCTGATATGTGCTTTTGCACAGAGGGTCAGGCAGAACCTGCAGGGCACAGCACGCGGCCAAAATGAGTGAACATCTGGAGGTGCATAGGCCTGCACAGATGCCATGTCTTTAGCTCTCCTATGTTGCTATGTCTCTGCTCATTTCAGCCTTGTCTGAATGATGGTGAAGACATGTCTCCTGCATTACGAGATAAATCAGGTGTTGATTCGCTCATAGTGGCTACTGATGCGTTTAGCTTTCACTGAGTACAGCTTGACAGAGAACTCTTCCATATATACGTCAATACATCAATACAATGAAAATGTATTTATTTATTTTCCCCCTGCCTTATATACCCAGTGATACGTCAACAATGCATGGGTGCACTAGGGGAAGTTTTTCTACGTGATTTTCTTTCAAGGTTTTAAAAGGGACCACGTTTTGATCTGCATTTTGTCGACGGGCCTGCTGAATAATTCAGACCGTCAGCCTCCGGTGTGGGCAGTTTAGGACTTCAGCAGGTAAATTTCAGCATGCATGCATGCTTGGTTCTCTTGGAATAAAAGCCCGCCCATCCCTTTCCGATTTGCAAAAAAAAGCTGGCCTGTTCAGGATATAGTCAGCGTGTGCCCTGGCCGGATCTGTTAGTCACAAAGAATGATGTGGTTGGCAATATTAGAAAACGTGCAGCTTTTTCGGTATATTTGTTCCCTGCCCTTTGAAAAAGAAGGTAAATGGAAATCTTTCCATGCGTTACTGCCAGGTAAATGGTATTATCCTCACCTCATGTGGAAGGAATCGCTGCTCATTTATTTTGTTCTTGGGTACCCATGTACTCCATATACTGTAAAGTGGTGGAGCTAACCTTTATAACAGTATATTTAAGTGTGACGGTAATACAATGTGAATTCAGTTTTTGTTATATGTACCGCTTGCTTTCCGAACACCAAAAAAAAAAAAAAACGTCAACTGGATTTGGGCTAAGTGTTGCCTCAGGTGCGGCGTGCACCCACCGCTGAGTCCAGGTATTAGGGTTCTGGATGCAGGGAGAGAGTGGCGAATGCCACTGTCCAGGGATTCCAGCGGCTGAAGGCTCTACCGCTAGCCTGGCTACGCCCCAGGGGAGCTGACAGAGGGATGGCACCTTTCCTTCCCGGGGAGATGGGAACAGCTTGCTTCAGCCAGTTCTGCCGGAAACCAAGGTCTTATTAACACGTCTCTGATGCATGCTTGAAAAGGCCATTTACCTGTCGCAGCTTTGCCTCGAGGTACCTTGGGATCCCAGCGGTCCATTTCCATTTCTTTAGGGAGAAGAGTCATCAAGCACGGAGTTCTCTTCCATGCGAGTGGCCATTAATTAACATAAATCTGAATACCCCTTTGCAATACCACTCAACAGTCTACGTCCTGCACCATATTAATGAAACAACGAGGAAAGCAAAAAATAAAGGCGTTTGGGTGGTGCTGAACCTTGCCGTAGCCTTTAGTCTTGCCTATCTCTAAATACCTAAACAACATTTTTTCAACGCACGCAGAATGCCTTCCACAGCCCCTGAAGAGAAATCAGCTATGACCCTCTGAGAGGGTGGTGGACCCCAGGTCCAGAGCGGTTTAATTGCGATTAGCCCCTCCATTAAAGGTTAATAAAAGCTTTTGTCGAGGCACATCACCGTAGCAGAATCGGGAGCTGGATGCAGTGGTCTGAGAAATCAGCCTTTTGCATGGCTTTCAGCCGCACGCTCAGAGTGCTACGTAATGGGCTGAAATTGAGGAACTGGAGAGCTCCACAGCTTCCTACATTTTGGCTTTTAGGGAACTTGAAAGAGACAGCGAGTTTTTCTGTGAGGAGAACTCATCTGATGGTAGGACTTCAAGACTGAAATCTGCGTGTTTGGCATGTTAGTGTGTGCGTGGACATATTTATATTACGTTGTAGGGACCCAATGTCCCTACAGTGTGATAAAAACCAGTTATTTTCTACCTAGTGGGGACATTTTCTTGGTCCCCATAAGGATAACCTAAATTTTGTAAAAATCTGTCTGCAATCAAAAAACTAAAAATGCCTGGGTAGGGGTTAAGGGTGTCGTGATTGGGATTGGGGTTTTTCCCATAGAAATGAATGGATGGCCACCATTTAGATTGCTACGCGAGTCTGTGTGTGTGTGTGTTTGCGAGTGTGTGACATCACACAGGACGCTATAGCTCAATGAGTTTCATGCATCTACAAACTGGACCTGGGACTGATCTTTTCATGCCTGCACATCCATCTGCTTTTACGTGTGTCCAGTCACCTTGAACTAGATTTCGAATGCTGCCATGAATGCAGCACCCTGCACCTAAATCTGGAAGGACATCGAACATGTTTGGATTCCTTGGCGGCGGCACGGCGAGAATCCATCGGTATTTCCGGCACGTCCCTCAGGTTCCGGTCTGTTGATGCACTGGGGACAAAGGCAGCCCTGGGCACTGGGTAGCAGAGGTGACAACAGGACATGGCTCTCGCAGGACGCATTCTAAAGCCCACTTGTTTACGAATGAAAATGAATGTGGGAGAATCCTTTCCCTATGTCTCCTTGCCACAGGGGCCGTATGCATGTATAATAATGAAGAATCCTGTTTATACTGAGCACTAAACCCTTAAAGTGACACCAGACATGCAACGGCACAGTGCAGACGCTCAGACGTTTATATGGCCGCCTTTTCCGGCCCTAATTAGCCCACCCTGGTTGTTTCTCACGTTCCCCTTTCTTCCAGAGAGTGGTGGGAAGCACAGAGGGTTAGCAAACTTCGCCAATGACTGTTTGTCAAATTGCGCTCCGGAGATTTGGCTTCGGTCGCAGGTAGCGGGCGACGCGTACAAGCTCATGCAGCAGTCGGCCATTGACGGTCAGCGGATGTAAGACCCCTAACTCAATGTGCTCCACTTCAGGGTCGACAAGCACAGCTCACATGAAAAAGAAAAGAGACAGCAGTGATAGTATTTAGGCTTCTGTAGCGTGAGCATTAATGTCCTGCATATATAACCGACTAAAAGAATGCGTAAGGACCTGCCCACTGGCCTGAATTGGCTCCGAATTGGTGTAGGGCTTTCCAAGTGATCCTGAAAAGTTACTTACCCTTTAAATAAACCCGAATTAACTCTGACTCCAATTTATCGTTTGGGAGTTGATTTAGTCGCGATGTCCAATAATTAGGTTGTTCTGATTATTTCTAGGCTTTTCTTATTTAACTAAAGTTGTTTGTTCCTGTATTGCAATGTCATACTGGCTCCAATCAAGGGCCAAATGTTGAAACTGTATTTTTTCCTTAGGGAATCTGTAAAAATAGTTTTATATGGCAGGGTTGCGGTCATTATCTCCTTGAAAGTATGCTAACAGGTCATTGGATAGCCAGATCCCCATGCTATTCTGGAATTTTAACACTGCGGTCTTTATGTACTAACAAGGAAACATTAACCTAACTTTCTGTATCTTTATAATATTATGGGATACTGTTTCAAGGGTGACACCATTCAAATAAGGCCAAACATTAATATGTGAATCAGTTACATTAACATCAGACAATGTTTCTGACATTTAGGCTTTCTGTGAAAAGTTTGCATGACCAGGGATAGTGAGCAATGGACAGAGAAGAGAAGGTCGGAGGGAAAGATGGGCTTATGATCAGAAGGTCACTGAGAACTTCTCCATCAGTCAAGGTTGACATGAGGTCACAAGGTCATGACGTGAGGTCACGAGGTGTGGAAACCAGCCACCTTCCAAACATATGAGGAGGGAGCTAAACTAATATTTCATAACAGCTTTCAGTTCAGAAATTGTCTGTGTTTATATCCCCTGCAATGGCAAGAGTATCTGCATACCGGGTTTCAAGACCAGAAATCAGAACAGAACAGAACAGAAGGACTATAGGACAGTCTAAAAACTGCATGGACGTTTGTTTATGTTTTGGAATCATCAGCATATCTAAGAATAGCCTTCGTCATTTTTTTTCTATCCCACCTTCCTGTTTTAAATCCATTTTTCAGTACAGTTATCATGTCTCCCAACCACCTCAGTTCCACAGCATAAACGGGGGGCATTGGGAATTATTTACGAATTATTTGCCTCTGAAGAGTATTGCGGTTTCTCGGTTCTGAGCATGTGCATACACAGAGCCACGTTTAGCTGCAGCTGAGCACGTCACGTGTCGCGGCGCTGGGAGGAGCTAATGTTGGGGGAGGGGTGGAGTTGAGCGCTCACGTGCCGGCGTACCGCCACCGGGTACCGACGAAGAATGAAGAGCGACTTCGCACTCGCAGCCGGAGAGGACACGAAAAGCTTTCGCACTCCCATCTGTTCTGAAAAAGACGCTGCCTTAATGCCGTGATTATGTACGCATGCCAAAGTGCCCAATTACAAAGAAGCCCCAAAGAAACACATTTCTTCTGGAAGAGCACTCTTGCAGAGACAGGATTTTTACGTAATGCTTTTATTATACAATTATGCTTCTATCAATATTCGGTCCGAATGGTTTTTAAGAAGAGTGCTATAACATAGAATACACACAAGACTTACAGATATATGAAGCATGTCAGTTAGACATTGCAAGTTCAACCTGCAAAGAATGTTTTGTCTGCTTAAATCATGCCTTCAGCAAAAAACAGGACCCTCAAAGTACCACTAGGCCTAACAGACCTCATTTATAGATAACTTGCATGTCTTCTCGCAGTCTGTTGGATGACGAAGCTTTTCAGTGTCAGATCAATGTGACGGCAAGCAAAGTAGTCCAATCTTGTCAGCAGAGAACGAAAATCAAACACAAAAAAAATAACCCACAAGATCTTCTCATCCCAACCACACATACAGTTGTTTCAGCTGCTGTTGAAATGTGACATAACTTGATTTTCCCAACAGAAGCCTCTTCCTGCAGGTCATTTTTTACACTTTGGCTTATGAAGCCAGTGCCCTATCCGGAGAGGCCACAGACTACGGTGACAGGAGATGATGCCAGTCTCGATAAGTGTGCAAACAGATCACCGACACGGCTCTTCCAGCCAGCAGTGTCGGGGGCAGCTGCCTGCAGGCAGTGGGGGTCGTGCCGAGCCGGCAGCCTTCGCTATAAACTGCGGGTCGCGCGGCGCCCCAGCTGAAAGACATGGGAGGCGTCTGCTTCCTCGGCTGCACACCCAGGTAAATGTATTGCAAGTGAGAAGTTAAATCGATGATTAAATCTTACCTACAGCTGCCGAGTGCCGCCTGCCGTTATCATCAAAAAATAATGAATACTATGACAAACCGATATATTCGCTCTTTTGAATAGAGAGAGCTTATCGTGATATTGAAAAAAAATATATCTTTCTAAAATGTTTTTAGTCATATTGATTATCCATTTATCTATCACAGGGTACCAGGGAAACAGCTTGGGTGAGATGCTGGTCCTGTCCAAGGCATACAATATAGGTGGTTTATAAACACCTAACTGTGGAACTGTGGGGAATTCTGGGCAGAACAGGGGTGGATATAAGCCCACAGCCGTGGTCTCTTATTTAGGATTTTTGAGATATGGGACATACAGACAGTGGGATAGCTTAGAATCGAAGATGAGCTGGAGCACGCAGATCTAGCTTCGTCTGAAAAGGACTGTCTGTACTAAAATTCAGAAACCCAATGTTTCTTGAATATAGGCAACTGTGCCAACTGTATTGGTTTTCTGAATTAGAAAATATTCCTAATGCCATCTAAAAGTAGCTGTCACAGTCAGCGTGCCTGGGTCGCCGCCTGTTTTACTTTGTTAGCAAAATAAAAAGTAACATTCAGCTGCCGTCTACATTGCATTTATATTTTAGCGTACATATTCATTTACAGTAGCTTGCAAGAGTACAATGCAAGAGCACAATAGATGCAGAGTAAATTATCATGCTGTAATTTTCTGTAGTCATGCTGGATGTAATTGCATGTGCTATGGGGACACTGTGGGAACATTTAGAAGAAGAATATTATACCTCAAACAAAATCATGCATTAATTTACCTAGCCTTCTTCAATACCTGCTCATCCAGTACTGGATTACGGTGAGCCCGGAGTCAGTGGCGTGGAGAACAAGACACCCTGGATAGGATGCTAGTCCTTCGCAAGCTACGGAAATGCACACGCACTCACTAACCATGAGCAATCTTAGGTGCCGCAAATCAAACACCTCAAAACAAAATTTGGCGACACTTTACTTGAAGGGGAACAGATGGTAGTTACTACTGAAGTACAAATCATGAACAAATACAGCTCTGGAAAACATTAAGAGGCCACTCTATATTTAAAAAATATATATGCATTTTTAGATCCTGGTTTAACCCTGGTTCTGTTGGCAGAAGCCTATGTTGAGCAGCAGGCTGCTTCCATGCTCAAAGTTTCTAAGACAGCAGTACACAAGAACAAGGTGAAGCAGGAGACACTGGCAATGACCAGAAACTAGCCAGGCAAAAGGAGGAAGTGACTTTCTAATGCCAGAGATGGCCATTTACTTATGCGACATTTTCTCGTGAATAGGAGGATGACATCAAGTGACTTTCAAAAAGAATTGGGAACATTAAGTGGTGTGAAGTGCACTGCTAGAGCAGTTTGTATCAGGCTCCTAGAAGCAGGACTCAAGTTCCATAAAGCAAGGAAGAAGCCCTTCATCAATGAGATGCAAGGTAAAGACACCCTGCAATTTGCCTAAATATATATATATATATGTCATTCACTGATACACACCCATAAACTGAGGAAATCACTGAAACAATGTTTGCTGTGGTCTCTTAATTTTTTCTAGAGCTGTATAGTAGCTACTTGAGATAAAAGATGTCATCATCAATGACAAACAAACATGAGATCAGGTTATTGCTTGTGTTGTATTGATTGTGTTATTCATTATTTATTCCTTCAGTAGTTCACAAAGGTTTACAGAATTAACAGATACAGTAACAAATATAGTAACTGCTTGAGATAAAACATACATAAGGATTCATTAATGATGAATGAACATGAGATCAGTATGTAACTTAGACTTAGTTTGTAGTCAATTAATACATAAGTAATGGCTTAATACTACATTATTAGCACCCCCTCAAGTAAAGTATTACCCAAAATACCTGATAAAGGAAACAAAATAATCAAAAAAGTGAAGGCCCAGAATCAAAACAAGTCGTGCTGATTACGGTTTTGAGGATGCAACAATCTGAATCAACAAATGGATGAAGAGCAACAATCCAAACCGGGTGGAAATGCTTCAGTGTAGCGTGATCATACCCCGTGACCCTCATGTCTCTTCCCTAACGTGGCCCCCTGATGAGCCGCACCTGTTGCTTGTTCCCCCTCGTTAGTCCCTTTATTTAAGCACCCGTTTGTCTCGTCTTCCTCAGTCTGGTCATTAATGTCATTACTCCTGTCAGCCCATGTCCTTCCTCGTTCTACCCCTCTTGTTCTGACCCCTCGCGGTCTTGTTACTTAACCGTCCCTGTTTGTTTAGTTTAATAGAAAATCCCTTTTCTTTTGCCAAACATCTGCCCTTGAGTCATTTGTCCCACGTCAAGACGTATATATATATGCTCACTATGACTGATGACGACGTACTGTAAAATTTATTTAATAACATCAATGAATAATTAATACAAATAACACGTTAATAAGCATTAGCTCAGCATGGAAACGATGACAGTGGATAAATGCGTGTAAACACACTTTATTTAATTTGCTGAAATGTAGCCGGCGAGTCAGGTGTCAGAAATGAAAAATGCGTTCTGTAAGTTATTGGCAACACCCACAAATTTACCCTGCACTGTTGAAAAAGCAATATAAAAAAAATGAATGACTGGAGAATATTTTGCTTTGTGATATGGAATTTTTCCCAGGGCCCAGGACTGACATGACCATCGATCATTGTTAAAGACAGATACTTAAAAGCAGACCGCCTTTAGCCAAACACAAATACATTTTTTCATGCCCAGAGCGTGTGTATATCATGAAACACTACCGGCTGCTACCTTGACAATGAAACTCAAGAAGGAGACAAACAAAAACAGTCAACATTGCTCTTAAACCTGGGGCCTGTATCACAGAACTGGATTTCTTGTTTAGCTTGTCATATTTAACATTTCCAGCTTCCCCTACTCCCATCGAATCGACACTTGGCCTGAAGAGACCAGACCAAACATACAATGTTTCAAAATATGCACTAATCATTAACGTCTAATGAGAAGGCTCTGGTGCCTGTTCTGAATACATACAGGCAATTCATATTTTAACTGACAGCACATGAGTTTGAGTATGGACACAAAATGCCACCTCCTATTGAGTTTAGTATTCTATAGCACAGTTTATAAGATGTTTCTTTTATCCACTCAGAAGAATGGGTGCTTATAACTTGTGGCATTTGAAAAAGGTCCAGCAATAGAATCTGTCTTAATGAGACACAATTCTCCAGCAGCTGTGCCCTTCTGCTTTCGTCCCAGAATCCTCTATTCTCCCGGAATATTCTGCCCCCTCCCCCGTCAGTGACTGCACGTCCGGTCAGGATCTCGCCAATCGTAGGCCCCACCCATTGAGTGGGCTATAAATCATGGTACACCCTGAATGGGGTGCCGGGGTATTTCCGGACAAACACACTCACTTTGATTTTAGCTATTAGCACCACATGAACAGATGCTTTGATCAGCCCGTGTCGGCCAATATACTGCATGCATTTTATCAGCCGATAGAGAACGTGTCCCACTCCGGCACCCTCAGCTTAAAGCGTTTGCCCAAAGAGCATCAACAGAAGTTCATCTCACACGGGGGCCTTTTGTTATATAACGTTCCTCTTCCTCACCATGAACACCCTGCAACTGTGACCCGGATAAGGGTGGAGAAGGTGAATGGATGGAATGCTCAGCATGAAAGTTTTGTAGAAACGACTTACCTCAAAATAATCAATGCAATACCAATGACATGTACAAAACAACAGATTGATTTTCAGTTATTATTAATACAAAAGTGATTGGAATAATGGGTAGGATAATTAATTTCCTGGTTATTACTATGGACCTCGAGGATTTCTGCTGTGGGAATTTAAGCTAAATCAGTGCAGCACAATAAATCATGTAGGGCTGTCATTCCCCAGTGGAACACACAGAAGGAGTTTGTAAGTGTTCTGGCCTCACCATTCAAGTATGAAAATGTAGATGCTTAATACAATTTTTAGCTGTAAAGGCTGTAATTAGACAAACAGATGAAAGACAAATATCCAAAAACTAACTCCGACCATGGGAGATGTTTTTGAGAAAACGTTTCTGGAAGCTAATGAGTAGGTGGCAAGGTGGTACAGTGGTTAGCACTATAACCTCACTTGGATCAGGGTTCAAGTCTCTGCCCAAGTTCCATGTGCGTGGAGTTTGCATGTTCTCCATGCATTGTTGTGGGGTTTCCTCCGGGTACTCCGGTTTCCCTCCGCAGTCCAAAAACATGTTGAGGCTAATTGGAATTACCAAATTAACCATAAGTATGCATGTGTGAGTATGCATGTGTGAGTATGCTCTGCGATGGGTTGCCCCCCCCCCCATCCTGGGTTGTTCCCCGCCTCGCGTCCGTAGCTTCTGGGATAGGCTCTGGATGCCCTGCGACCCAGAAGGATAAGTGGTTTCAGAATGGATGGAATGGATGGATGGAAATTTAATGAAAGTCCTTTGTTGGATTACATAAGAACTGAGTTCTGGCTCCCAACACTGTAACATACTATTATGAGGAAGCCTGACTTTAGGTCAATGGCGATCTCATCTCAAACACAACAAAAATGTATTGAGTTTTGAAAATCTGCTCTCCAATTGTAAAACTAAAATGCATACACACATCTGTCAAGTTTTCACAGATTTCAAAACAATGTGCTAAAATGGCTGTTGCCCACCCTTTGGGCTGCACAGTCCGTAGCGTTTTTGATCCTTTCCTGTTCTGTATCACCTTCCTTGTCTATCTTTGCTTTTCTTCTAGAAGTTATGCCCTTGTCCCTCATTGGAGGAAAATGTTGGGTGTTTAATTAACTCCAGGTGCCCTCAATTTGGCTCTGATCATCTGAAGGAAGCCTGTTGTACCTGTCCATGTGACATTTGTCTGTACTGTCCCGCAGAAGGGTTGCGGGCACACAGCGAAAAACCTGAGAAGCTTGCATTGGCAGCTGCAGTGAAACACGGTTAGGAGCTTAGCTTTGAGGGAGAAGTCTAATGCGATTACCTTGTGAAGAAACAGCTATGAAGTTTGCTGGAGTTTTAATTTGGAGAATTTTCACTCATTTGAATTTTGCAATGTATGGGTTTTATGAAGAGCCCGTGGAAGGGTTTGTTCCTCACTTTTTTGTGCTTTTAGCAGTCAACTTTCTGAGATGTTTTCAGACCCTATAGACAAACAGACATGCACACACACATCTTCGTATTCCTTTTGTGCCTGCTGCCCTAGTATAAGGGTTTTTATTTTTTTTGTTTCCTGTTAAGGTGTGGCTATGGAGGGTGAGTTGCAAGAGTTGAGGGCTCTAGTCATGCAACTAAGAGCGGAAAACGAGAGGCAGTGGCAGGAACAGTCTATGCCTGTTCCAGAGCTTAGCGCCGCATCCTCTGTTTCTGCTGGACCATCTACTGCCCCTTTGCCTGTTAGCGCCCCATTAGCGGAAAGATTAGTGTTGGTGCCTCATGACAGGAAATGTTGCATCTTTAGGGGAAGGGCAGGTGTAGGGCTAGCAGAGTGGATGGAGGAGGTGCAGGCATGTATGAGGGCACGTCATTTGGGTGTATGTGACCAGCCATTTTTCTTGTTTGACCACCTTGACGGAGAGGCTTGGGAGGAAATTAAGTTCCATGCTGCTGCTGAGTGGGAGGACCCAGCTTTGCGGTTGTTCAGATTCTTATGTGGCTCTGCAGGAGGCTTTCGTCTCCTGACGGCAACAAGACGGAGAAACCCTGCGTGAGTTTTCCCTTGCTTCGTTGGGTCTTATGACAGCAGTGTGCACTTGTGGAGTATGTTCTCGATGGAGCTTTAAGCCTCAGTCTGAAACAGTTTGTGCAGTGATCATACATGCCTGCACCTCCTCCATCCACTCTGCTAGCCCTACACCTGCCCTTCCCCTAAAGATGCAACATTTCCTGTCATGAGGCACGGACAGGAAAAGAAAAAAAATCATTAACCACACATAAAACACTCCAATATAATATGGTCAAAAAGCAAAATAAAATAAGTCAGATCAAATAATACACACAAATACTGTTGAAAGAAATAACCAACTAAACTTTAATATGAAACCCCAACTCAGCCAAAAATAATCGTAAAAACAACCAATGCCAACACAAAACAACAATCAACACAAGCAACATACAATGAAATACAATCAACCAAATACGGCAACAGAAAAGGTATTTGACCAAAGCAAAATGACGCGAAAGTATACATGGGTCCAACAGAGCGGCAGTGGTCCAACGGCGTCACCACCTGTCGATCAGGCAACACCCACAATCACATACGAAGAAGTCTGGTGTCACACTGGGAGGGAAACCGTACACACTCCGCCCTAGACAAATTGGGCAACCCGGAAGTGGGTGGTATCAGAGCCAGCAACCAAGAAATGCCCTAACTGGCATTATATAGGGTACCCCCAGGTGGATAACTGGTTAACATGCTAACTGCACCGCACATGCCCCGTATGATAAACTTCTCCACTTACAGTACTACAAAAAGAATGCTTGTCATTGAAATACAAACCTTAAAAATAATAGTTTAAATCCAGAAATGCTGGTTGTTGTAATTTATCCTCTGTGGGAGTAGTGCACAAATAATTTATCTAAACCTCTTGTTCCGTTTGCAGAAGCTTGGTTCGGTTGTCATAATAACGAATGATATTCCTCTCACACAACAGCACAGGGATCTATTCAGTTCTCTGCCACGGAATTAATAAGCCAGGAAGGACATTTTTGATAAGACACCAAACGTGTAATTACTGGCTTTCTGTTTGTGCACCACTGCTGATATGGCCAGTTTTTAATTCTCTACAGAAAAGTGGCCTCCCTGCAGTCAAAATAAATCAAAACACCACAAGATTATTTACTTTCAGTAGAGCTGGCCAGCACAGTGGCGCAGTATGTTACTCTGAGGTTTCACACCTCCAGACGTAGGGCTATAGTCACTGGCCCTGCCTCTGTGTGTCTTCGCTTTGCATGATTTCCTGCCCAAGTACATGCAGTTAGGTGGACTGGTGTCTTTACATCGGCCACATAATATGACTATTTCTGTGTGCTCTCTGATGCACTGGCATCGCAACCAGGATATCTCTGTACTTCCCAGGACTCACCCGTGGCTTCCCAGGACTCACCCGTACTTCCCAGGACTCACCCGTGGCTTCCCAGGACTCACCCGTACTTCCCAGGACTCACCCGTACTTCCCAGGACTCACCCGTACTTCCCAGGACTCACCCGTGGCTTCCCATAACCCTCTGCTGAATAAGCGGTTATGGAAAATGGACGGATGTTACTAAAACGTAATCAGTAGCCTCTCGTGGCTTTTTGTGGGCAATCTGGACACAAACTGTGGGGCTCTGTGGGTTGGGACCATGTGCCCATTACCAGAAGGTGTTCTAAATTCACTGTCTAGTCTTGAGTGTGGCTCTTAATCCCAATTGCTACAGGAAACGACTGACTCATTCCTCTCAGTTGTACATCCCTTTTGGATAAAAAAGCATTGCTAAATAAATGAAATGTAAATATTTCCTCTGCTTCCCCGCATACACCCACTCTACTGTCACTCTCACTTAAACCACAGCCCGAATATCAGATGGAAGTGTTTTGTTTGGTTTTCATATCTGTGACATGTCTGCATGCACATTATTGAAAAAAGAGCAAATTAGAAAAGAAATGAAGGAGAAAAAAGGACTTCCTCCACCAAGCTGGCACTAAACGTTTCAGTAATATTCATAATTGACATCCAGATGATTTATAAACTGCATTAACTTTTACATTCGCAGTAAGCTTCTGAAGCATTCAAGTCCAGTTTAACAAGGGTTTAAACATCATGACATCCTGACTATTTCTATGTAATAAGGGTTTTACTTGAGCCCACTTTTGGAAGATCTTGTGATCTGTAATTACAAATAAGTTCAAAGCTCTGAAAGCAGCCTGACTGCTTCTGGGCCTTTATCCCTGTGATCTTACCATACGTCCCCCCGCCCCCCCAACTGGACTCTCTCCCCATGTAGCAAAACCACTTTTCCGCCGATTTCCAGCGACGGCTCCATTTCCCCTTTCCCACAAAGCCCCTTGTCATCTCCGGCTGTCTGCCCCGTCTGTCAGGTCGGGCCCTGGCTTTCTCCCTCCCCTGTCTTTATGAAGTCCAAATTGCACCCTCCATCACCCCCCAGTGCCCTTTGGAAACAGGCCTGGCAATCATATGCAAATGGAAGGGGACAAGCATGGAAGAATTTTCCTGGCGTTTTTCTGGGAATTATTGTGTTTTTTGTTTGTTAATAGTGCTTAAGGGAATATTCCGAGAGAAAGTATTATGCTGGAACTGTATGACAATTCATTCTGAAATGTAGATGCTGTGACATGGAAGAATAATGAGCCGTAGAACTGCAGTTCCTCTACGCAGGAAACACAAACACAGTCTCCATGTAGTAAATGGCCTCATGTCACATTCAGCACCAGTGTCCACCGTGGTGTAGCGGTGAAGCTGGAGTACAGAGGAAGGGGAGCCACTCCTGATGGGCTTCCTTCAGATATTCTGTAGTCCAAAAACACACAGTTAGGTACGTTTCTGTCTCTACTGCCTGCGTATGTGTGAGAGATGCCTGCCCTACAGTATGTTTCCAGGGATAAGCTGTATGTGATACCTGGCTGTGGGAAATGGATGGTTGGATGGATGTGCTGTTCTTTAGGTATACCCACTCGAGAGGCATGAGCCATAAGAGAGATTTTTGAGAGGTATGAGTCGGGCAAGAATATTCTGAAAATAAAATAATGATAAAATACCTTTGCATTCGGCAAGAACTGGCTCAGATTGAGTTATGATTTATGTACCTAATATAAAAGAGTGTAACATTGATCACCATGGTTCATAACATGCCTAAACCAGATGCTTAAAAGCTATAGATTAAACAGGCTTTTGTTCCAACTAGGATCTTAATTTATCAAGATTGACTGAGACTGAGATTGAGACTAAAGACTGATGATTGCTTCTCATAATTGAAAATCATCTTGGACCAAATTTCCTTCTTAATGATACACTTACAAAACTAAAATAATTATATGACTAGAATTGTCTCACGTACTGGTGCCTCCTTTTATTTGGTTATTTTTTAAATATGCGAAAAAAAGATAGAAAACAATCAATCGAATCATTAGCTTTGTAATCATTAAAGCAATGAGAATATTAAAAAAAATAATTCGTTAAAATAAATCGTTAGTTAAATGAAAAAGACAAAAATATTTTTTGAAACCTCGACATCGAGTATTCTTTTCACTGTTACAAGCCTTTTCTGTTTCTCTAATCTATATTATTCGGTATTCACAGGCAGACTCCGTACAATATACATGTTTTGTTTCTCTGTTTTGTTTGTAGTAGTTTGTTTACTGTAACTGTTGTCAGTCACCAGTTATGA
>JAODKN010000039.1:17543788-17554923 GCA_026774425.1 Petrocephalus zakoni | reverse complement strand
TCAAATTCTCACCTAATGGCTAGTGATTAAATCAATTAAGAATGAATACTGCATTATTGCATTACCTGTATATTTTCTTATACGTCGCTGAGGAAACCAACCGCAAAGGCCATAATTTTTAGAGTTGGAAATTTGTCAATCCATTGAAATTTTATGACTAATTGTAGTTTAAATATGATATATGATTGTAGTTCAAATTTCAGCCATTCTAGGCTAGCCCTGGATATGGCAATTTCCTTGAAAACCCTGGACTTGTCAATTTATAGAGGAGAGGATAAATCGTGGTCTCTGTGCTATGAAGAGTCAAAAGAATTCCTCGTGGTCTGTGTGCTCTGAATAGTGAGGCGAATTCCTGTTCTAAGTGATTGATATCCCAGCCAAACAGGAACACTCTGTCCTGGTCACATTGATGAAACAATAACACTCGAATTCACAACTGAAAGGGGTTGACATCCAGTGGTGCAAGCAGTCCTTCATTAAATATATAGCAACTGGAGAGAACATAAGACCAGGCTACTGCAGGTAATTAACTTAATTGGGGCACCAAACTATGTCATTTGTATCAAAGGAGAATATTTGTCTTCAGTCTATACATACCTTTTGCAATCAGGATATGATTTAGATCAATGTCTACGTTCTTTTAAGCTAAATGATACAAATAAATGAATAAATGTGTATCTGTGTATGGATTCTGAGTTCCATGTCTTTTATGGTACTAAGATTATACTGGCCCTTCCCAGCATTGCTGATTCATGGCCAAAAGCCATGAATGTAAACCTGTTTGTGTTTTTGGCCACAAGGACCTGCAGTGGGTGCATCTGGATGGACCGGAAAGTCAAGTGGGAAATTGGGAAGGTCGCAGGTGCAGTAGTACCTCTGCTTCATTGCAGCAGTATTCACTCTATGACCCCAGAGCACGGAGACCATTACCCTTGCTGGGAGAAGCACCCCGTCCAGTGCAAATTGTCCGAAGGCATGTACTCCCACAAATTAATCATGCTTCCTAAATGAGCCGTAAATGCGAAGTCACGTCGTACGGCACGTTAAGTCCAGGATAGCAGACGTGTTTGTATATGGCATCAGCTTACGAAATGCCACTAAATATGTATTTTAACAGCAATCTTTTAAAAACAATTATGGATAATCTGTACCACATTCATTTTCAAATTCAATGCTGGAAAAATTCAAATTGCATCAATATCGCCTTTGTTATTTAAATTTAAATGGTGTTTCCAAACTTCATTTTTGGAAGTTATGTGTCTTACCCATATTTTGCTTGAACTCTCTGTTTCTGCCTTTTAGTAAGCTGCATACTGTTTCCTAAATTAGTTTAAAATTACATTTTCATAATTAAATATAAATAGAAACAGATTTGAAAATATTTTGTGCAATGCCCTACTTTTACATACAATGAATGCTTAAACTAAAAATATTAATTGAAAGTTATTTTTTAAATTGATCTGTAGTAATATGCCATGTCTTCAAGCCAAGACAATGATAAATTTAGTTTCACTGGCAATTAGATTGCCTGCAAATCAGTTCATTTGATTAATATTTCCAAACCAATCATTTAGTGATTATTATTGGAGTCAGTGTTTACTTATTGACAAACAGGAATATAGAATTTCGATTTATGAAGACACAGCCATTGTTGATTGTTTATGAATCAAACCAAAACCCTGTGCACTGAAGAAATCATTACAGCACTGAAGACCTTATTAATCAAGTCAAATTGAAGCATTTTTGTGCTCAGATATCGACCACACATCAGCAAGTATAATAATCGCCTGGACAAATCAATCCATCCATCCATCCATCCATCCATCCATCCATCCATCTTCCAACTGCTTATTCAGTCAGGGTCATGGCCAGGGCGGTGTATAGACTGGGTGGGCGGTGGGTGTTCAGTAAATCTTCCCAGGTACCAGCTGCTCAGACATCCCCCCCCCACATCAGTGTGATGAGGCCCCCCCCTGAAGTCTGAAGACCTGAAGTCTTACAAGCCCAAATGTTAAAAGCCATCTGAAGAAGCCACGTGTGTGGAATTGCCGAATTACTTCAGTAATTTCCAGCTACATAAATGTCATTTAATCCCTGAGTAATTTCCATGCAAAATGCAGTGATTGCCAATTTGCGTCCGGAAATAGGGGGATCTGCCCTTGTATGGGGTGGAGTAGCATGATTGTGTCCCGTCTTATGGTTTATGGCTCCTCGTATGTCCTGATAGACGGTAACACATGGCTGATAGATGGCATCACTCCCCCAAGAGGGCCCACCTGCATTTTCCTTGACTGCCCAGGGGAAATCAGGGCTATCAGCGCCGGATTGTGGGTGTCTCCATATCGTTACCCAGTAACGTTCCCGTCAGGACTTAAGTGAGAGTCAGTCGTGTCATGAATGATGCAGCTGCTTGACAGCTGAAGGTATTAGCATTAGTATTAATCACATCCAGGGTTACTTTTCGGTGAGTTTTACGCATTAGCAGGATTACAAAATCTTCTGTCAATGGCTAGAGTTAAACCTAATATCGCAACCGGTGAATCTGTTCCATTTTTTTTCCCCCGACTTTCCTTTCCCCGTAAGTGCCTAAAAGTACGGAGAGGAAATGTGATTTCAATAATTCTAACCACATTACTTCTGCTGCGCGAAATATTCTCAATATTATGGCAATAAAATATTTATATTAAATCGGTGCTCAGGCAGTGAAAACTTATTAAGTTTCAAAAATCAGGTCTCCCCGCTTGTCTGGTTCCTGGCAGATAACACTTTGTAGAGGAGACGAAGCTTTCTATAATATTTTATGGGTAGAGACAGCGGTCTCATGGGCTTTCGCTGACCTTTTGCTAATATTCTTTGATGTCATACATGTTCTGTGGGCCAGAGGTTGTGTACACACATCTGTTATGTCGCTTGCACAAAGTCCCGGCATGTGTTAGGTGAAGACCACAGGGCAAATAATCACCAGATGGGTCTGAGGGGACAGCCCGCTGTTGTTACATCACAGGTCAAAGGTCACCTTGGTAGAATCCCTCCTTCCTGTACTGCCCCAGAATGACTCTATCCCACCCCTGACTTTTCCTTGCAGATGCCTCCTGATGTAAAAGATGGGAGCAAATCAGGACATGCATGTCGTGACTGGGGTCACCCGGCCTACATTTTCAGACGTATATCAGGCCTAACATGCTGCTGCTGACATGCTCCTGACATCAAAATTATTACTACATATTTCCGACTAAAACCCAGATTCAAATTAAATGGTTTATTAAAAATGGGCAGTGGGCCCAAACCTTATGCCCCATGCAGGGGTGTGGGGGGGGGGGGATGTTGCAGAGTCTCTGAAACCATACCTGCTATCAGCTCTGGTGATTTACTGTAGGTGGTGAAATGTAAAAGCGTCCAAAATCCTTTCCAAGGGCAGTGAGCTTCTTACCCATTCTCTCCCAAACAGTACTGACAGGTAGAGCTGCTCGTCTTTCTCATAGAGTTTCAGAAACGATCCCCCCCCCATTCTCTCCCCTAAAGCTAAGATGGGCCACTGTCACCCACTAAGCTGTTGCATTGTGTTGCATCTTGATGTAGAACCCAACTTTCCTGATTCCCCATTAAGGACTCCTGCTGTTATATTACAGACACTGAGCAAAACTTGAGTTTTTCTGTTATAGAACAAGTAATTCTCTGTATTTCACACAGTGATTAATTGTGTAATGAAATGTATTTTCAAATAAATGTCACATGATTATGAGTCTTTTCCGAACCTGTATATTTTATATTATAAACACTTCAGATTTGGGTTTAGTTTTGGGCGTATGTATTTACAGGTCGAACTAGAGTCCAATGCGCATTCGATTAATATTTATAAGCTAGTGGCTTGTGCATTATTCATTCTTATGTGCAGATCAGGCTAGACCGGGGTATAATTCATATATATTTCACATGTACTATATATGGTTTTTGGAATATCTAATGCTTTGTGAACTTCCTCGTAACAAGCGGAGCATGAGATGCTTAATTGTCTCCGTTGTCCTGCTGACCCAGCTGCACACTGCTTGCCCCTATCACTAAGAGCTCAGTGTCCCTGAGGTGTGGCTGTTTCCCTGGAAATCCGCCTGCTAAGCACAGCTGAGCGTGCCACCTCCGCTTCCCGGTTGCACTTTGGGCCATTCCCTCTGCACGCCTCGCTGCGTGCACTCCCGATTCCGATAAAATTACTCCGAATTATTGTTATGATATTTTTTCCACCAACAAAGACCTTATTCATGCATGAAGGCGACCTTGATCTAATATTTATTTTTCCTACATTAAACATCATCTCAGCAAAAAAGATTAATGTACATTTCCTCAAGGCCATATAATTCAATAACGCCTGCTGTAAACTGGACTGCGAGCTTTTCGCAAAGCCCTGGGATTTGCCTCTATAGTACAAACCATGTTTTCGCCAAATCTATATGCAATTCCATTGTCCGGAGATAATGAAATGCAATCTGATAAAATCTCGCCTGTTGATTAATAAACGGTGTTATATTGGAAGGATTTCCTGTAAAGAAGCAAAAAAATATATAAAAAAAAGCCCAAAACATATAGTGTCAAAGGTACTGGTTCATAAGTCCCCAACACCCACTTCCCCCTGCCCCATGACCCGGATGGTGGATGATTCATAAGTGAATTCCAGGCTCCATCAGCTCTGGTTCTAGGAAGAAAGTCTTTCACCAGAAATATGCATTTTAGTCATTATTGGTGTGTCTCACCACCTACAGACTGAGGCCTCTCATCCGCATTGTCCGGATTTGTAGGAAGCCGTAGAGAACAGTGCACATGAGAAAGAGACAGAGGGGGGAGGGGGGTAAGCCCTCAGAAAGCACCCCGAACGGAGGAGCGCAGCTTGAGAAGGATGCCTAGCTGTCAGCCTCACGTCAGAACACGCCTGCCTTAACAAATGATCATGTCAAAGTCCCAAAAAAAAACATCAAGCATATAAGCTCATCTCCAGAATGAGCTGTAATATGAACACAGGGACAATTTGGTTCCTCACAGTTTTGACGGAGGAACCAGGGAGTCACATTCAATATTCTGTCGAGTCAACTGGCGGTTGTACGTTTGTACGCATTGTGGTCACCTGTCATACGGTGGCATGACTCAACGCGGTCAGAGTCGCATGCGGCTGTCAGATACATCTGAGGCACTACAGCACCGGCTCTGGGCTGGGATGGAGTCTCGCCGCGACAGGTGTTGTTTAAAAGGAAGCCTTACAGTTTTTGCTTCTCCTGATGTTAGCACACAGAATGTCGCGGCGGTGGGGGGGGGGGGGGGTTCAGGCACATGACAAGCCGCTTCATTCACCTGAAACCAGTTTCCAATAATGTAAGATAAGACAGCTTCATTGTCATTATAGTTCAGGAAAATGACATTGCGTCGACATCTCTGCTTGTGCAATGAAAATGGAAAATAAAAAAGACGCTAATCGAGGATAGTAAAGGAGGTAATTCAAAAGGTATTGCGGACGACGGAGAGAGCAGCGTGTCGGTTACTATATACAAAGTGGAATTATACACAGGGTAAAGTAGTTGTAGAATATATTTTTCAATATAATATAGATCAATACAAACTGGGCTAATGTTTTTCTCTCAGTCCCCCTCTTGTCCCTGTATTTGTTGCCCCATGGTGACATCTCTGCTCCTTCCTCTCATTTCTATGTCCTCCTTCACTCATTTCTATGTCATTTTCTATTTCTATGTGGATCCCCAACTGAAGGAGGTCTAACACTCCATGCTATGGAATCTATTCTGAAACACGGGACAATAAGATGGCATAGGGGATTGTTTGTCCAGACAAACAGTATAATCAGTCAGTAGACAATACAGTCAATGTCACAAAGGATTTTTCCAAACCTCACACCAAGTATTCAAATGGTAACTAAACATCGAGTCTTTTTTTCTGAAGGAATTATGCCGTCTACCTTTAAGTTAAAAGATGGCCTGTCATCTCTCCTTATCCTGAGACGCCATTGGGACTCTTGACATTTAACTTTTGGCTGATCTGTCCACAAAAAGCAAAGGGAAGTCAACCTTGCGCCTGCCTATGGAATAGCTAGGGTTGTACCGAATAAAGTGTTTTTTTGATGTACTCAAACATTTCACCAAGACGGGATTGAAAACATGAAGCAAATCCAGAAAGGAAAGAATATGGAGCCCATATTCAGCCACATCAGCTACGTCAGAGTGAGGAATCATTCTCTAACAGTGGTTTTACCTCGTCCCATGTCACCGGCTTAAATGAATCTTCAGCATTACCATGTGGAGTTCTAAGCTTACACATTATTGTGGGTACACCTGCGATGTCGGCGGCCGACATAAAGGCAAGCACGATGGGGGGGAGTGGTCAGGGCTGGATGACACGGGGGCTGCTGTTTCTATACCTGTGGTAGTTTAGAATCTCACAGGAACCAAACTAGTGGGGACTCAATGTGGCCACAAGCTTGAGCCAAGGGAGTGTATGGTTCTTTTTGCTTTTTTACTACAAATCAACACAGAGGAGCTGGGAAAACATTCAGCATTTCTGTAGCACTGTTATTACAGGCTGCGGGCGACAAACGTTTCATGCGGCAATGAACCGGGCTGTCAATGAACCGGGGACAACTTCATAATATAAATGTAAAGATCTATCTTTTAGGGGGATAAACAAAGCCAAATTAAGCTCCCACATCCCCGGCTGTCAGAATCGGCCATTGTGTGGTTACAAAGCGGCATTTCCAGCGACATTCCTAAGGCTTCACCACGTGAACCAACCAAGACTCAAAAAATATATATTTCTGGAAAAAAAACCCCAGATAAGCCATTAGGAGGAGAAGCCGTAAGAAGCTCTCACTGATTATTCGAGCGTGACACATGTGCAGAGTGTCATGTCTGGTGAAGGGGAGGCTCTCGCACCTGATTGGCTTCCGACCCGGAGACCACTCGACTCCTCGTCGGTCATCGACCTCCATACTCGAGAATAATTGATCGTGTGATTCCGAGGATGTGCTTGAGCAATCTCCGCTCTCACCAACCCCCCCCCCCCAACCCCAGTCCTGTTTGATCATTGAAAGAAAAAAAAATCTGCTGTGGATGAATCGGTAAGCAATGAGGCTCATTTCAAGCCCAGTGATTACCATTACGGGGGTGACCTAGTTCTTTTAGGAGGAGGTCTTTTAGGATCTCCTGTTGCCTGTTCCTCCATGAAAGCTCTTAATAAGTCTTACTTTGGGCTCATGTGCAGGCTTGAAAGTCCTTTATGTTACCCAAGCCCTGACCAGGCAAGGGAGGGGCACGTGATGTAATCAGTGTAATATCCCCGTTGCCACGCGGCTGCCCCCCCCCGGCCCGTCAGTCACCCGGCCCTAGCCGTTGGGGAGCTCGCTTGGCGGCAGCCTCCAGCACCAAGCCTGTGGACGCAAGACCCGTAACAAGCCTCCGATGGGCTCATTAAGCCCCGCAGCTGATGCCGTTCCCTAACAACAACATGGCCGGCACCCACCTCCTGTGAAAAGAGAGAGGGGGTGACTTTCCAAACTGAAAGGTATTAATAAAACGTAAGCCGAGGCCCGCCTGGGGCCGGCTGAGCATAGCAGCCTCTCTTCTGCATTATTTACGGTTGTACATTCTTTGGTACGAGTGGAGTCTTCATTGTTTTTTTCTGCACTCTCAAGCCCATTGTTTATCGCTTCCCCGTCCAAGCTCACAATTACTCTCAGAACCCTTTTCCACAGATACTTAGAGATTTATTCCGGAGGCCGGCATCTGGGATCGCCTGTCCTGTCTGTCGAGTCTTCTCCATTCTAGCACATAAATCAATCTATTATTCATCTTACACCAGCACAGATGCCATCTACTATATTATTATGATGCAGAAATTATCATAAGATTACCTAGTGAAGCCATGCTCACCTACTTTGTCATACAGTACAACCCAACACAACCAATCGTATAAGTGCCCACATTAAAACAAACAAAAAAAAATTGAATAACCTTGCTTGGCTGACAAAACCTTTACATAATTACAACATGATTATTTAAATCCATGGAATTTCCAGTATTTGTCAGAATTCATTACCCCCGTAGACATTTTGTATTCAAACAGTTACCAGTTAACAGTGCGGGTAAAACAGTAATTAATTCTAAAGAAGCTTAAATTCTCTCATATCTTTCAGGATTTATTTGATGCAGGAACATGCTGAAAAAATATCAACAAATACAAAAATCAAACCCGACAGAACCAAACATGGGAATGTTTTTTTTTTTTCCCAGGCATACTTCATTATTTATGTAGTCTCTATTTGCATATACTAAGAAATGCATAGACACAGAAGGATGGTTTCCTACACCTAGTACTGGATTATATTGGCTCTTAAATAGAGAATCTTCATATAAAAGTCAGTTTAGTCCAAGACGAAGCTTAATCCTGTCTGGGAAACCAACACAGTATGTATTAAACCACTTGGACAGTGTCTGATGTTCGTTAATGTTGTTTCTTATACTCTCTCAGCACTCAGATTTTTTTTCTCAAATCAGTATACAAATTGGTACACAAATCAGTATTGAAATTAAAAAATTAAACAAGGATGGAAATGTTCATTCAGCACTCTGGGTGTCACGTCCTGCCCATCCGATCCTCCTGTGTGCCACACCCCCTCATTACCCTTGTGTGAATTCCTGCGTCTCCCAGCTGTTTCTTGTTCTGTATTAGTGATCCTGTGTATTTAGTCCACGTTCAAGTTTGTTTCCCCAGTCCGGTCATTGAAGTTTTGTAGTGCTGCTCCCTGTCCGTCTAGTCACCTGAATAAATGCGGTGTTTCCTAGCACTTTGGCTTCCTGTCCGTGCTTCCTTGTTCCGTGCCCGGCAGCGTTCATCACACTGGGAAAGCATGTAATCAACACTTTCCCTGAAATCTAGTTCTGCGTTAGGAGGTTACTAAAAGTATGCATGCTTTTAAACGCATTATTGCTCGGCTATACATATTATTAAAGGGCACAGTGATCACAAACATCCTTTCACATTACAGTATTTTCTTCTTCAGCAGTATTCGAGGTAAGTAACGTTTGCAGGCTACTCTTTCTGAAATAACCTTGATGTACCATTTTCAAGATACAATTCACTGACACATAGGATGGAAAGTCAAAGCCAATTTAAGTGTGCAATTATATAAAATGTTCTCTAGCTAGATGTTCTGACACTCAGTACATCTCAAGTACAGCGAGATGTTCTGACATTCAGTACATCTCAGCTAATTCAGCTATGACCTATGTAGTGCCTACTGCTCTTGGTTGGAACCAACAACATAATTAATTTTCTCCTTATGCAGTTGTGTGTGTCTTTCTGGGTTTGGAATTTGTGCGCATCTCCAGAAGGCCCTGGGTTCTAATCCCGAGGCCAGCAGAGTGATAATATGATTGCTGGTTCCTTCACCTACCCCAGCCACCTTGACAGATTCATCCTCACTCCTATGTTCCCTTGGGTAAAAGTTTCTGCTAAATAATTGCATTCCTGTTCATACCATTGAAACTATTACTCAGAGCTATTTGTGCTGCCTATTAAGATCAATTACATGTTGATGTGTCGACGTGTGGGAGCTCTTCTTTTCATTACGCTCGTTACAATCAGCAAGCTAATGTCTTTCTTTTGATGCTTTTAGCATGCTGCAATGGTTGGAGGAATGAGGCTTTGAAACGCAGTAATTGTAGGATTAGCACGTGCTGTCAATCACTGCCTGGTCTAACCCGGCTGGGACCGATATGGGAGCCGGCGAGAAGGAGCCCTTATCTTTCCATCTGTGCGACGAGACTCAGTTAAATCTTCCGATAAATTTGCTTTGTGCCCAAACATGTCTACTCACTTAAGCAATACATCCATGGACTGTTTCTTGCTATTTCACTACATGTAAATACAGTATATGAAAACATAAATCTGGACAAAATTATCTGCGAACAGGAAATAACAATCTAATATAAAATATTGATTCGTACTAATGATTTAACACTAATTACTGTTTTAATATGAGTCTGCTGTCGTTTAAGTCAGGCTGAAATGCACTGTTATGATTAGTTCATTAACAAATCCATAGTTAAGTGTGTTATTTTAGAGGTTCCAATTTGTGTGGTCTTGATTACGATTATCATGTGCAGTATTAATCTTGGTGTGTCGCACTATAATTGCCCACTGTACATGGAAACGACCCCGAGTCACATAAAGGTTAGCGGGGTGGAGAGAAACAGATGCTGACTGAGACTTTGTGGCTGCGAGGCAAATTGTGTTTGCTAGCATGTCAAATTGATGCATTTAGAGGGTTTTATTCTGCCCCTGAGCTGTCCAAAGCAGTTTTTTTCTTTCCATGATAAGAGAGAGAATAGCAAACAGGGGCATTTAGATCAAGACGTAATTTCTGTAGGATGGTTTTGACTGACTTTGTGGCAGCTTCAGTCATTATGGAACTTCGTAAATGTGTGCATGTGAAAGTCTTGATTATTATTATTATTATTATTATTCTATTCAGCCTTGTGATTTGACCCATATTTATAATTAGATTCAGAGGAAGACAGAAGTTTCCTTTTTACGGGACAGTTTTCCCGTAATTTGACGGCAGCGGAACGCAGTCGGAAATTTCGATTTGTAGCATTATCACGCGCAATGTTGAGGAGAGTGAACTTTCTCACATATGCTTATGTGAGGCTGACTTTATTAACCAATCAGACGTGGGATTTCCCCCCCCTAGTCTCCGTACCTCTTCCCCCTGTAGTGATGGGGCCCCGAATCTTGTGAGCAGAGGTCACTGCGTCTAAATTACCCTAGCTTGATACCATCAAGGCTTCCCGAGTCTCTAAGGTCAAGCAAAACAGTCATAGTTTTTATGATCCACTGCGCAGAGGTGATCCTAGGGACTCCGGGGGCTCTAGACAAAAAAATAAACGCCAATGGGCCCTCCAGCTACCCTCCCCCCCAGCATAATAAAATAAAATGTATTACTTTTATTTAACTGTGAAGTGTAAATTTATAATATCAGCAAAGAGAGTTTAATAAGCACTAGACCTTTATTTTCACTTTTGTGAAACACAGAATACACAGATAAAGCAGATTTGTCGTTGCAATGTACTATGTAACAGGTCGCC
>JAODKN010000039.1:17529933-17543647 GCA_026774425.1 Petrocephalus zakoni | reverse complement strand
GGTTAGTGTCCAGGCAGTAACTCTGCGTCAAATACGATGTCAAATGGGGCACTCGAACCAAAAGCCTCTGAGTGTTAGGCGTGTTTCACCCCCTGAAATATATCAGATGCCAAACGTCGCTTCGCGTGATTTTCCGTCTAGGTGGAAATCGCAGATTTGGATACTGAAGGGACATCCGAATGGATACTAAAAATTGAACTATTTATACGTAGTTCAAATAGCATGAGAAACTATTTCTTTATACTAAAACGCGGCGTGGGCTACGTAATTATAAAGTAACGAAAACTGTAGTATCTCGGTATTAAGTAATACGATACGGGGACACGTTTTGCGGTTTACAGTTTGCTGATTCTACTTGGCCGTGCAATTTTTAAAACTCGTGTTTGTGTTTATTAAAGCCCGCTTATTAGAAGCCTACTATGCTCTTATTTCACTTCGGTCAGGTTTCTGTCAGAAGCGATTATAAAGTGTGTGTGTGTACGAGGGGGGGTTAGCAGATTCCTCCGCATCGGTTCTTTGAGACGCTGGAAACAAGACGAAAACCTCCTTATATGACCAGCGTGGTCTAAACTCGCTTATTATCTAAAACGAAAAATAAAACGATAGCATTTCATGCAACTCAATGCTAAATTGACTTTTTAGTCAGTAATACTTTTTTCTATCTATTGGCACAATTATTTTAATGGACCCACTACCACCCCACACAAGGCATAGGGACAATTAAGAGGAGGCTCGTGAAAATGGCCATCTCCGTTAAGTTTGCGTCCGTGTAAGACACGCATGGCATAGTTTATCAGCAGACCACGGGCACAGCAAAAGAAAGAAAGAAAAAACTGTAGCGTGGAGGTGGGAATATCTAATACCGCCACTAAAGCAGCAATCAAAATCCCTGACAGGAAAACCAGCAAATCTACATCTAACGAAACCCGCAAGACTCTGCATACTGTATGCATGCACACAGGGTGACAATCTGAATTAAAACGCATCTTACTTAGAGGGTCAAGGCGTTATAAATAAAAACACTGGTCTAGAGTTACCTTGAAAATTAATTAAAACGGAGATCCCCCTCAAACTTAGCATAACGCAAGGGAAATTAGACTAAATGTTGCAGGCAACTTAATTGAATATAAGAGAGTTTTCTTTTTCCCAGCAGGTCTTTCCTCTGAGAGCAAGAGAGCCATTGAAACGACCCGAGACGTTTCAGTGAGATGGATTTTTAATGGGACAACACCTGTGAACGCGTTTAACTTCAGCCCCGTAATTTGGGCGACTTAATTTCATCTCTTACCCAAGATAAAAAAAGACAAAGGCAGTTTACAAACAGTGGGTAATTATCGCGTGTGTTTTCAGTTACCAGAATTACATGCGACCGGTAAGTTCTTTCTCTAATTAAACACATGAGAGAAATGAAACGTAAATGCTAGAATTTACATCTCCTGTCCGTTCTAGTCAAAATCTCTACATTTAACATAAATAGAGCTCAACAAACGAGTGCCTTTCCCCCCAACCCTTACCTTCAAGCCATAAGATGCTGTTGAGTTCCACCAATGTTCTTCTGTTAAATCCACAACTGTCCGGACTTTATCGCCGTCCGTTGGCACATCCTAACTTGCCCATTTTCTTCTTGCCAAAGAGTTTTCTCTCCCCCCCACCCCCAATGACCGTAAAACTTAAGGTTATCGCATCAGCTGAACCAAAGCCCCGGAGAAGCGCATTAAACGCACAAACAACATTTTAATGGTCATCCCAACTGTCCACACGTGTCTCTTATCTTGTATATTTTAGGTACATATATAGAAAAGAGGAAAATACACTTCTGCCTAGTAATTTTCCTATTGATCCGTATGACTGCGCGCTGCAAACTCTCTTTCCGCTGCCAAAAAGCGAATTATCTTCTTTCGTGGGAGCCGTGCGCTCCTAGTCGGAGGCGGTGGCCAGCTCCTTCAGCACCGGCGGAGGGACAGCTCCTACAGGCGCTCCCGCAGGAATGGTGCTGGAAAAAAAGGCATAAGGCAGGTTCCGGAGGGGTGGGAGGAGGCAGGAAGAGGGCTAACCTTCCGAGAGCTAAGGGTTAGTGCAAACAGCCATGTTTTTATTTTTTTCCTCCCGAGATGGAAACAACCGATTCATCCACACGCTTATTTTACTGTAAACCTATAGGCTCTTTGATAGGAATATATACTATTGACAATTAAATAATATATTGCTGGTGTCGCTCTGTTAAATCAGCCACATTTGTATGGACATCTCTGTAAATCTCTATGCAATGGTTATGTACAAGCTTTTGAACCTTGTGTTATTATTGTTGTTGTCATTATGATTGTCAATAATAACAATAACAATAACAACAATAATAACAATATTAGTGATAATGATAATAATGATTATTAATGATAGTAATAATGATTATTATTACTATTACTATTATTCTTTTGTTGTTGTTATCATTTACTTAAATTAGAATAATAATAATTATTACCATAAGCCAAGTGATCAAGATTCAAAGCTCAATAAAGCATAGAATCATCAAATGCTCTCAGCACCGACGAGGTCGATAATTGGAGATTTTTGGAGACGCAGAATGCCAGAGACCCACCGGCACTCCAGTGTTTACTTGCTCAGGGTCTGAAAAAAAAAAATGAGCAAAAAAGTCTAAAAACAAGCTTTAGTGTACTTTCCCAAGTAGAGAAAGCTGTTCTATTGATTATTGGGTCACCTGGGAACACGTAATTTGTGTAATGCTGATTTATGTAACGCCCTGACTGGCTGTTATCCTCATTTTTTTGTTAGTAATCTGAGAAGTATGTGCTTATGCTAAGTATTTTGTGGCACGCTGGCTTACTGGGTAGCACGTGTGCCTCCTACACGCAGGACTGGGGGCTCAAAGCCTGTCCTCTATGTGTGTGGTGGTATGGGTGTCTTCCACCTACCATGGTTCCCTTGCAAGGGCCGATAAACTTATCCTAATTAAACTTTACCTTCCAGCTCAGTGGGAAGGATGAGCCTGATTCAGATAAATTTTGGACACTGGCGTGTCTCTATTTTTAATATTTCTAAATCTTGCAATTTAGAAATTGGTCTAACTCCCCCAAACAGTTCCCTATAGTGTTTCTTTTCCGTCAGCTCTGTGTCCCTGCAATTCCTTTGCTCCCCACTAGGGGCGCATGCTCCACAGTTTGAATACCTCTGATAAAAAGACGTTCATTTGGGTGAATTTGCCTCTCTAAATCATCCCTAGTGTGTGCATATCTGGTGCAAAGGACTGGCATACGATCTAGGGTCTTCATCTGCCTTGTGCCCTGTGAAACCTGGGTTAAGCCCCTCTGGGGATCTCGTATAGGATAAGAAGTTAGAAGATGGATTTATGGATTCTCCTGAAAAATATTTTAAATAAATATTGGCTATATCTATTAACCAAGTTATATTTGATCCGTTCCACATCTCTTTCATCCTCATATCCCTTCATCCCCATTGTTTCTACTTTCAATCCCCCAGTTTATAGTTTGGTTAATGACTATTTCATTACACAGGTCAGTTAAAAAATGTTCGCCAGGCAACAAAATAAAGAGCTGTGTTCTGTCTCCACACTCTGATTTTACTTGTAACTGATCTCTGAGACAATGTTGTGAGTCAACTGGTAAATCGATAATTATCTCTCCATGTAATTAAAAATATTTAAAGTGTGTTTGTGTGTGTGTGGGGGGCGGGGGGGGAGTAATTTTCCATGCTGACTTGTATTCTATCTGACAATTGTTTATTGTAGGACGATCCGCACTGAAATTTCGGAAAGGTGATTTTATAAGGGCAAAACTCAGAAGAAACACACAAATGCCAGCTACATGACAAATGTACCACATGCCTAATTAATTCTTATAGGCAAAGTTGGAAATAATACATAGGGTAGTTGTAATAATGAAGAACAATCATTTAGGATAAAATGGTATTAATATACTGTATTTCCAAAGCTGCAGCAGCCTGAATCACTTGGGCTCCTTCAACTAATTTCTTTCGGGTCATAAAATCTAATTTAATACTTCTGGTAATCTTATGAGAACCAAGTCCATCTCGTCTTTGAATAGATGACACGATTTAACCTTTGGCCAGTCATGATTTCATATAAATACATTAGGCAGTTAGCTTTGGGTGGAGTGTAAGCCATGCAGTCACCCTTAACAGGAGTCTTCTGGTAACCCAAGAGGCAAATGAATTTATTACACATTTTGCTGTAGCTATATTAGAAAAGACTCTAGGGTATTACTTTATAATATTTTAAGCAGTGCTAACAACATTTGAAATTTAATTTAAAGAAAATCAGTAGGCCTATACCTTGGCTTCTTAACTCGAATTTTTTTATTATTGTAGATACACAGAATAAACCACTGTGTATTTCCGTGTCAGTAATGATCAGGGATCCACACAGAGTAAACGAAACCATTAGCGAGATAGTGAGCATGAAAAGCTTAGCCATACAAGACTCAGAGAAGCTGTGGGTACTTTGAAAGGGAAGGGTGTTGATTCACATGACGTTTTTTTCCCGAAGTTGAGCACTAATTCAAATGAAGCAGTTGCTGGACCGTGTTTCTTTGCACTGCCCCCACATTATTCAGACGCACAGATAAAAAATATATTAAATGAAAATAAGAGCTGACAATGGTGAATTCCCAAGGGTGCCCCTGTAAAGGGTGTTTCTGTAAAGGGCGCCCCTGTAAAGGGCACTTCTGTAAAGGGTGCCTTTGTAAAGGGCGCTTCTATAAAGGCAGCCTCTGTAAAGGGTGCTTCTGTGAAGGGTGCCTCTGTAAAGGGTGCCCCTGCAAAGGGTTCCACTGTAAAGGGCGCTTCTGTAAAGGGTGCCTTTGTAAAGGGTGCTTTTGTAAAGGGCGCCTCTGTAAAGGGCACTTCTGTAAAGGGTGCCACTGTAAAGGGCGCCTCTGTAAATCACAATGCGAATCAGTAAAAACAACTTACTATAACAAGAGAAATGGAATATGTAGCTCAGGGTTAAAGTTAGTGCTGTTGTACCGTAAGTAGGCTGTTACATTGTTAGCAGCAATCAGAAAGATCAGGCTAGGAGAAATGTGAAGATAAACTTTAACAATATGGCTATGGTTTTTAGTGTATGACTAAAAGCACAGAAGCCTTTACGGAAACAACGATTCCAATTTGTCGAGGAAGACCAGGTCCCCATAACTCATCACTGCCAAGAAGAATGGGCTGTCCATGGATTATAATTATAATTATATAATAACAATATAGATATAAAATATATAATTATATTACATAATTATATGCAATGTTATGTATATGTTAAAAATTGTGTTAAAAATCTCAAACTGTTTGGAACATTAACAGATATTTCAACAACTGATGAATGCTTCTAAAATAGCAACTTTAAACATGTTTGACACGCTGACATTATTCAATCAGTAGCTGCAAATTCTGAACTGTACCACTCTTCAAAACATTACTCATGACATCTGACCCCAAGAGGAAACATTTTGGGTCTGAATGTGGTTTGTGTCTGTAGTGCCACTGGAAAAAAATGTCTTTGCCTTCCAACAGAGTGGCAGATGATCCACAAGCTATGGAACTGCACTAATGACCTGAAACTTGATGGTTGACGCTTGCACCATGGGATGCCGAACTTAATATAAAGTCCCATTAAATTCTCTTCTATGTAACGGAAAATGTCAGTTTACAATTTTCAGCTTTCTGATAAGAGCAACTGTCAAGAAAATAAAAAATAATAAATAATAATGCTGGGTCTCTAAGAATATTTCCTAATATATAATTCAAATTTATGTCTATGTGAAAATAGCAATAATGGCTGGCTTCTAATTGTCATTTTCCATTATTCATTTTCAGCAGTTATGTGTTTATTAAAATAAAAACCAAGTATAGTTTCACTAAAAATGTTCAACTAAAACACAGTAGTTAGACTAAAACTTTGATCCCATTTCCAGCTCAGAAATGCACAACTCAAAACTATAACTATTCGTAACCATTTATTCAGGACAAGACCTATAGTCTGCTAGCTAATAAGACATGTGAATTATAAAATTCTCACCCCATCTGACATTGCACGTGAGAAAACAACACATTTAGGTCCTAATGATTGAGGGGGGTTATTTGATGTTTGATGTAAATAGATACAGTAAGTCTTCACATCTAAGCATGTTCAAATTGGGCTGTCATGGAGGATGTCGTATCAAAATGGGGAGCCGCCTATCAGTTTAATTATGCATTTCCTGGCAAAGCAAACAGAGCAGGAGAGGTTGGGAAGGTTTCACCATAATGAATGGGAGTTTTCAAGGAGACGGCTAATAAGCTCAGTCCTGTGCCCGCTTGGTGATCACACTGCTTTTGAACATGGCAGAAATCCCCCAATTTCATTCTAATTCACTGTTTTAAAACTCACAGGTCTGTTGTTGTTTAATTTTACCCCAGTGTTTCTACCTGTGACTGAATGTGACTCGCATGGTTGCTTTCATGAAGAAGTTTACAACCCAGTTAAGATAATAAATTCATCACATGCTCTCAGATAGGCAGCTATATGGTTGCCTGAAGGAATGGTGTGTGTTTAGGCCTCTGTGCTTGTGATCAGGAGGTTGCCAGTTTGAATCCCGTCCTCCGAGGAATAGTCTCTTCAGTGCCCCCCCCCCCCAAAAAATTAAAAGACTCCAGGTGCATTGTGGGTAAATTGCCCAACCCAGGGCTGTATATATGTGTGTTTATGTCTCAGGAGAGAGCGTGATGGGGTACGTGACTGCATCTGTACTTGTGCGTGGGAATTTGCAGCAGGAACCTCAGCAAGGGTCAGCTAGCTGAGCCGAAGGTCCATCTGTATAGTGTCAGTGACAGTCTTGTGCCATGAGCCTTATCACCCAGAGACAGTATAATTTATATTTCAAGCCTTAATCAAAATCCATGTGAATCTAAACAAAAGAAGATCTACATTACATTACAGTTTGGATGATTTTAATAAACAGTAATACATATGAACAGAGCTTATAAATTGTGCACAAAACTGATTAAAACAGTTCCCGGCATGCTTTAAGCTGTCCCTTTTGTATGCTAAATCATTTCACAAGAACAATCTGTTTTCCCTGAGAACGTATTGGTTTTGTAATATCTACAATATGCTGTCAGACCCTGTAATTTGCGGTAAAACAAGAAATCCAATATTTAGATTCTTGGCCAAACTTCGATGGATGTTGCCAAACATCATCTGCTGTTTGCTAAGCAGATCAGGCTGTTGAAGCTGGGAATGGAGGTGGGGGGGGGTTACTCATGTTTAAAATTAAGTTGCACATGGGCAGTCATTCTGCACTCTGTGTTTGCCGGGAGAAGCGATTACCCTCTTTGCTGCATCCGGACTGCTTGTAGACGCATGGAGGAATAGTCATCTAGGAACTGCTCAGTTCTTTCATAAAGCGACTGTGCTTGAAGACTGACTTAGAGGGTCAGGAGGTCAAGCAGACCTGGACCCACTGTAGTGTTACATAAGATGTTCTTCGACGACTTTAAAATGTGGTGCCACCTCCCGTGACAGCTACAACTGGGTTATATCATGGCTACCTCCTACTAAGGCCAGACATTTCAAGATAATCAGCAGGGCTCGACCCCTACCGCCTAGCCTCAGTTAAAAATTTATTCAGTCAGTTCCCAGCCAGGGCCAACCATCTTTAAAACAGAGACATCTTAGTAAAAGGTAGTGCAGAGGGAGCTACACACATTTATGACCACATCTTCTGTAAATGGGAGAGAGAATGAAGATAATGTTCCTTTCATCCATCCATCCATCCATCTCCCAACTTATATTGTACTAGGTTGCAAATATCATGACCTTGGTGTAAAAATAAGACATGCATTTGGGTTTGCATCGGGTGACATTTTTTTTTCTTGAAAATTCTCTTTAAAAGCTACACTAAAGTGGCAGAATAAATCCAGAGTGTAATGTTTGCATGATTCCTGCAGAGCTCTCCAAAAGGTTCAGATGAACAGCGTGTGGGCTTGCCCTGTGGGCCAAAGGCAAGCTGGGATAGGTATCCCTGGCTAATTGCTCTGAACTAAGGGTCAAGCTTGTGTTGCCAGAAAAAATGAATTTTTCCAGTAGGGCGGAACAACCAACATCTGCTCTGGTTGGTCAGCTGAAGGGTGTCCTCTGGGTGTGAGATCAGATAGCCAGTACCAATGATGGCCATGTCAGCATGTGTCTGTACCAGTACCTGGCTCATTATTAAAAATCAATTGATTCATTAAGACCTAAATTGGATTCCATATTACTTTAATATTTACATTATGTATATGAAAGCTTAAAACAGGTTTAGTATAAATTACCTGCTTGCTCGTCTTTAAATTTTATCATCTACAAAGTTGCTTTGATCCATAATGGGAAGGAAGAAAAAGCCTCATTTTCTGGTTATTTTATCTAAACAAAGACAGCTATTACGCTGCTTGGAATACATATTTCGAATAAAACCATTAAGGTCTTTACTGGTGCAGAAAACTCAGGAGGACACTGTAATCTAATAACCAGATTCAATAAAGACTCCACCAGGAGCTGAAATGTTAAAGCGATACAGAGTGTTACCCACACACCAGGCGTCTGGGACCAATGTACGCCCCTTATTCTATGTGGAAGATCTACTCCCCGTATACAAGTATACATGGTAGTATCTCACACATAGAGAATGGAGAGGTGTCTGATTGGTGTATTATTAAGGCTCATATGGATGTTTCAGGTTGGTTGGGTGTCAGTGCACAGGCTGCAGGGATTGAAAAAAGATATAGGGATGTGGGATGGTGGAGGCCTAATGGTATAAGGCGGGAGTTATGTACCAAGAGGTTGCTGGTTCAATTCCCACCAACCACCAGTGGGTCCCTTAATCCCAAATTGCTCCAGGGAGATTGTAATCCCTGTAATGTACTCTAAATCACTCTGCATATGGGTGTCAGCTAAATGCCATAAATGTAAATATAGGTGCATCAAAGTATCATGGGGGACCACCTCCAGTCCTGACTAGACAGTTAATTAGAACACCCCCCTACCCGTCTATGAATGTGTTATGTGACAATGTTTAAGTTCTCGGTATGGCTAAATACTAAGGTGGTACATATATACTGGCAGGATCCAGCTTCACAGACACCCCCCTCCTCCCCAGCCCCTTTATCTTCCTGGGCATTCTTCCAGGAACATCTTGTGAAGGGCTCCTTCTGCAGACCACTTGGACGGTCCTGCTGGCACAGGGAGTTCATCACTCAGTATAACCGAGAATGAATGCAGACAGCCTGTGAGGAGACGAGATGCGCGTGCAGAGCCATTGAAGGATGCCGGGGCACCTTTACTCGGCTATCTTTACAGTAGGGTACCGCCGGGTAAACCGACATGAGGCGGACCTCGGAAGTGCCTGGGGGGGGGGGGCTACACCACAGATGCTAACCCGCATCACAGGTTCCCAGCTTCCCCGGTTTGTGCCGCAAAGCGACACCTTTCGCGGGGAGCAAATTACAGCCCTTTGAAGCCGGCTGACAGCGCACAGCGGGACACCGGACCGCGCGGTGTGCTGGCTGCCGCCGTCTCCGCTCCCAAAGCACCGGCTGTCCGTCGTCACTGTGATCGGTGACTATTTGTTCCCAGCCACGGAGCACAGATGTTAGCGTTCTCATTTGACCGAATGGCTGATCGTACTGCTTTTCACTCAGCAGCATGAAGACAAGTTACGTGGCGTAACAAGCATCGTTATTAACTTTTATTGTGCTGATGTCCTGGTCCTTCTACACATAGCTTACTCTTCCTCCTCAAGCTCCTCCAAAGGAGTACCAAGGTGTTCCCGGGCCAGCTGAGAGATATAATCTCCTTCTCCCTTGGTCAGGGAGGTGTCCAGGATTACTGTGTCCCATGTATATGATGTATATGATGGCCAATATAGACAATGGTTTACCATATACAGTATAACTATATAGTGACTGTTTGTTCAGGGTTGGTGCGTGGCTCTGTGGCAGAGTGTCATGGAGTGCAAGGGGGAATATGTGCAAATTATCCACTTTCTCCTCGGAACTGAATAAAGTATTTCTGTTATATAAATGCACAGCTGTTGGTTGTTTTGGAGAAGGCTCATGCAGCAAAGTGAGCAGCTTGAATATTATGGCTGTGTGTTCGTTAAGATGGGTTGTTATCAGTCTGTAGGGTGTGGATATCTTATTTCTCCGCCTTGTGCCAGGGTGCGGGATACCCATCTCTACTCTACAGCCCACAGTTCTGAAGTCTGAACGAGCCTAACATGTAGGACCCTTGGAGTTTGTGTTAAAGTAATTCGCTGCACGAAATGGCTTCTATTAACTTGTGCCAGCGAGCTGACATCTGCTGAAGGTAGAACAAATTGCAGGAGCGCTGATGAAGGCGGAGAGGCGGTAGAACACTGAGCTTAATTTTATGTCGAGTCGAGATCTGACACATTGACGCTGGCGCCTAAGCGATTTGCCAGCTCACGATTCAGTGGAAGGGTTCCACTTTTGATGTCATTTTGAAAGAATGTTACCTGACACTGATATTGTGCTGAAGCTTGTTGTGAAGTTGAACCAGGTAGCTTAGGAATTCGAGTTTAGAAGCTAGACGCTAAATGTCCTTTTTCATTATTTTTCATTATTTTTCATTCAATTTGTATTAATCACAAAGTATTTTGATTGCCCTACATGGCTAAAAACCTGATGCGATACATGCTATTTCGTGCAGGGTGCGTCCCTGCCCTGTTCCATGTGTTTCCTGGTCATGGTAGGTGGAGAGGATTCTGTATTCTATAGATGCACCTCCTCTCAGATGCCACTTCCTTACCTGACCTTAGCCGTCTGACACTGAAGCAAATGCACGCGGTACCAAATAATAACAAACTCGACTTTTCAAAGGCTCCTCTGTGAACTCTCCAGCTTTTCTCTGAAGTATGCGCTGATAAATAGCATCTTCTTCCTTCCCAACAGGCAAGAATAGCCCGGTGACATTTGAAACTAGCCACATTCACGAGGCCTTTCAAGAGCGGGCCGGAAAACGCGTCATGTGATCTCGGCAGGCTTTGTTCCTCCAGACCCACGGCAAGTGAAGCTGTTACTCTGAGTCCGTGGTGCTCACCGGCTGTTCTGAAGTTTCTGCAAGCTCCGCTCTTTAATGTTTCTGTCCGTAAGATGTATGACTGTCCGTGTCTCTCGAGCGCATCTCATTCTGCCACTTTGCAGCACCGGGGAAAATGATTTATGGATGTTCTCAGTCCAGGAGACAGTAACAAAAAAAACAAAATTAGCAGGACCACTGAAAAAATATCCCTGTTTTTAAATATAGATATATAATATAGATTATATAATTTAATATAGAATGTTCAAAACATACCTTGTGCATTATGATTTTAAGTACTTTTCGATATTATCTAATTCTTTAAACTGTTGTCAAGATTGAAGTAAGATGTTGTAAGATAATCTTATTTTACTACTTAATGACTTCATAAGCATAAGCATATACATAAGCATAAGTGTAACAGGAGACTGTAGGAAATTGCAGTGAATACAGTTAATGCTGATGCTGCAAGCTTTGCCCCAGAAGGCTGGGTGATCAGCATAGCTTGATGTGCAGACTAGCTAGCTGTGCGTGGGACAGCGTCACCGTGTCGCTGCGGGCAGGGCCGGCTCTCTGCACAAATCTGACAGCGGCACCAACACCGTGGCCTGGCTTTTACCGGGAAGAACTGAAATTAGGGAGACACACCCCTAAAAGTGTCCTATGTACGGCATCACAGTCAGTGGGGTTGCGGAAAATTTCAAGGGGGGGTTCAAACTCGTTATTTTACTACCTGGCTACGTCTTTGGTGGGGAGCAAATGCATTTCGGGAGGGGGGAGGGGTTCAAACCGATTATACTAAATGCTTGTGTTCCTGCTTGGCGAGGGGATTTGACATGAAAGAGCTGCCAGTTTGCTTATCGTTTCCCTGGGAGTGTTCAATCCCATTTTGCTGTCCCCCCCTCAATCTCTGGATGGAGGCCAAACGCTCGAGTTCAAAGGTGCCTGTAGGTCAGGGGCCAAAATGCAGGAAAAATGTCTCCTCTCGGCCCGGCGAAAACGAGTCTCTGTGTCTGTGGCGCGTCTGACGTGTCTCTGCCGAATGTCATTGACAGGCCAGGGTCTGCCTACGGGCGAATTCGGGAGATATGAACAATTACGAGGAGGGGGGGAGGAAACCCATCTGGGCTTCTGATTAGTGCTGCCCCCCCACCACCACCCCCAATTTTTACCATGTTTTCTGTTAGCTTTGGTTTTGCAGCATGTTTCGTCCCATGTTGTATTAAAAGTAATTAAAATAATGTTAATTAATTTATGTGAATCTGAAATTTAAATTAAGTAGGCCTAGGAGACACCCCTCAGCTCGAGATTTCTGGGAATCCCTGGAAGAAAGTCTGAATATCTGCAAGCCTTAATTTCTGCCTGTCTTTGGTTTATAGATTAAGGTAGAAAACTGTCCAAATCTCTGAAATCGGCACTTCCAGAGCCGAAAAAACAGGAGGCGAGAGAGCATGTCCACCACATACGCAACTCGGACGTCCTTCCCCTCAGTGGAAGTCCCATCACCTGCAGGAATCTGCCACTCGTTTGGAGTGGACATTTACCGACCCGCAACCATACTGGAGTGTATACCTTCTCGAACATTTCCTCGTATTTGTAAATACATGTAAATACAAGCCATTGATGAAAAGTATGTCAGGATTAAGCAGTGAGGACCAGAGGAGACTTCAGAGGCCCACTGAATCGTTTCTCTTCTTGTTTACCAAATAAACATTGCCATAGTGTCATAGTGTTTGTTGCCTTATAGCGTTTGTTTGATCCCAATTCTGCACGGCCACACGATAAACAACCCCTGGGTGGTCAGTCTGTTATTACTGGCGCTACTATCAGTAATGCAAATGCAAACTTTACCACAGAAATGTTGTGCTATTTTGAAGACTTTTCGCATGATTAAACGCTTGCTAAATTTAAATAGGTCACCACAGAGAGTAAAGGCAAAGCATGCTATGACATTACAACAGTTTGCTATTGTGTCAATGCTGATATCCTTATAATACAATAACCTTGCCATTTCTTAATTTAAAGCAGTATATACACATGGGTCTAAGCTGTTAGTTGATTCCAGCTTCTCAGCAGGATATAATACTGATTATTAACTGAGTCTATTACATGGATAGTGGTATGAATGATTAATATTTCACATTTCTAATTCCCACACAGCTACCAATTCTCCTAATTTCTGTGCTATGGTGAGCACTGTTACCCATAATACCCCATTTTCCATTTTTGTTAGCTGATCTGTCCAAACTTGAGACACATAATTCCAGGAAAAGGCCCTTGGCACATATGGTATACAGACGCATTTGCGTAAGCCCAACTCTTTTAGTTATGCCATTTCTGCTTTCTTAAAAGAAAAGCCAGTTTAGTTACCCCTCTGCTTGCATGTAGCAGACGTAGGGGAATACAGGCAGATGCCCAAACACAGGTGCTGGCATTTTTCCACACAGGAAAAAAAGCGAATACGAACAAAGCATCCCCAGTCAAAGTCGTGAGCTCTAAAAATGAACATCTCCGCCTCCGTGCCACTCAAGGAGAGCGTTTAGCGCAAACGTGCAGTGAATAGCTCAAGGTCTGTACGCTGCCGGACGCGGTCTCCGTCATGGCCGTGAATCA